>CM076578.1:1027173815-1027669440 GCA_034641835.2 Pinus albicaulis
TAACATAGCCAATCATAAACTAGACTTCGCTATGAAATTATAGATTAAAACCCTTACTTAACAAAATAATTATAAACAAAAGTAAAGTAAAATACATCAACATAACTCATATCTATGTTCAAGGGTCTTTCATTAAGTGCTCATATCTTTCTCATACATTCAATTCCACCTTGTGCACTCAGCTACAGGGGTCTGTCCGCATAGTTGTAGACTTCCTAAAGTCTCCGCGCACTGATTTGCAGGATCCTTTCCTCTATCCCAAAACATAGACTCTATCTCAAAAAATTCTTACATCCAAATTCATTTAATCAACTTCTACTTCTTCACCGCCTATGTCTTCTATCTATACTCCTTACATAGATTTTTCATTTACAATACCATGGTCCAAAACCATGGGCAGAGTTCGACATTCACAAAATATTCCCATTACATTACATAATAAGGGGATTTGACTCACCCCAAAGCCCCTAAGACTCAAAATGGACTACACATTGTGCACTCCTCTCCTTTATCTATGGAGTCTTTCTATACTTCTTTCTTCGAGGGGATCCCATTTCCAACACTATGGAATCCACTGTATCATAATGCCACAACACATAATTGTTAGTGTATAAATAAATATAAAAACATACGTATTACTTAACTTGTTTTTCCAAGCACGTTGCCTTGTAAATGAACACATACAAATATAATTTCTCAAGGGGTTCCAATTCTTTGATGAATTCAACCATAATGGGAAACTAGTTCTTATACATGTCAAGTACATGTTCATGAATATAGCACATATCTGCATAATGTTAGAAAAAATCAAGGTTAAGAATACTTATTGGATTTATACAAAGCGCTCATTCATTTGGAATTGTGGTTTCCAGACATAGCCAAAGGAATTTTCACCCAATTCATTTCTTTTACCTTTTTCATGCTGCAATTGAGTCTTATTATGTGTATCCCATCACTCAACTATTATTTATATAAAAAAATCAATCATTACATTTTCATGCTAATACTAAGCATGTTTCACTGCAATTGTTCACACACGTTAGCCACATGTTCCAAGTATCAAGACATCATGTATATTAATTTGAAAACAACCTTTACCAAGACTAACAACCATGCCATAATCAATTCATAGTCATTAGTCATAATACTACAACTATCACCCACTTGCACTCAAGTACATATTAGTTGTCTCAACACATATTGTGTTAATACAACCACCTTAAATAAGATCATTCCTTCATGAAATCCTATAGACACATAATCATATCATGCAATTAATAAAAAAATCAAACAACTTGTAAACATACCATGTCATATAAACCAAATAGGAAACATAATCAAGCTCATACCTCAATGTATCTCAGGGGAGGCTACTGTGTCTGCACAGGTAATTGAAATTAGTACGACACAATATAACAAATAATAAACTCATACCTTAATATCATAATTGTACCCATCTACACAGAACAATCAAAATTAGAATTATCCATATAACATCAAGATATTAAATGAAATGATCGTAATCATCATGTATAGAATGCAATTCATATAACAAGAAGTTACTACCATTCATGACTATCTAACGCATGTGCATATGACTGCATTGATAAACTAGAATCTATCATACATGTAACCATAATAACAATAAAATGATATGCATGTATATAACCATAATGCATATAAAAAAAATTAACCAACATACCTACATGCCAAGCATACAAACTTGTATGATGATATTCTCTTATCCCGAGGTCCAATACTGCAACCTCACTCTAATAACTTGCATTTCTTACTTCATCTTATCCAACATATCAACATCGTGATGACACAAACTACACCAATATCCATCACCATGCATGCATAACAATCACACCTAGCCTATTAGGTCCTCATAATTTGGCATATTGGCAATGACCAAATGAACAAGGGTAACATCAAACCAATCTTTGGAGTCCTAGGACCTAGCCTTCCTCGACTCAGTGACGGCTCCCTCTATGTTTGTGTGAAAGATGTAAATTAGTTGATTTTAGGGTTTTGATTTTAGGCTATTCATAAGGATTAGGGATTATTTTATTGTTTTTTTGGTTGGATAGGTTGTCAAGAAGAATAGGTAGAGTAAGAGAAAATCAATCCATTGGGCTATGAAGTCTGCAAAGGTCTTGAAAAGTACAATAATAGGTCAAGGGTGTTTCATAGGGAAAGTTAACAAGGCCAAATGGATCTATGTAGGTTTAGTGAGTGTGAATTTAACATGAATTTATGAGTGCAATAGGTTCAAAGGGCAACTAATTATCCTTCAACATACTATAAATAAGAAAATATTTCAGGATGATAGCATAGTAAAACTTGAAGAAAAATGAAGGATTCTTCAACTAGACTTTTGCTAAGCATACCTCAAAACAACAAATAAGTAAATCTAGAGAACAATTAAGAATTCTCTGAACATTACTTTCAAACAAAGAGAGCTTTTAACATAACATTTCAGCTAAACTAAAGAGCATTTAAGGATACTTTAATTAAAATTCAAGGAAGAAAACATAGAGATAATAGGATGCAGACAAAATTAGGGTGCCAAGAAAGCATATCCTACTCTAAAATTTATGTCCTAAGATAAAAGAAACCATGAACATAATGAAAACTGAAGGAAACAAATACAAGAGTGGAATATAATCACCATCTAACAGAGCTCATAAATCCTAGGAATGTGCTTGATCCATTGATGCTCAATCCAAAGCAATCAAAACCACCAAAGCCAATTTCTTCAACAAGCTCAAAGTCTATATCATATTAAGCTTAGAAACCAACCAAAATATCCAATGAGGCCTCAATGTAGTATTTAACTATAAAGGAGGACCAAAACCCTAACTAGGGTTTCCAAAATGTCATTAATACATCATAAATTCCATTTTTGTCCAAAGAGACCATGCAAGGCCCAAGGCACAAAATATCTAACTTAATAAATAATAACTTCAAACATAAATTCAGAGCTAAATAGGAGTGATTTACCATAAAAGTCCTCAAAAATATCTTTTTTAAATAAATTTGTTTCTTTTGTTGACTTTGCAGACAAGGGCACAACACCAATGTCCGAGGGCGCAACGCTTGCACTGGAAAAATATGTCATCTTGTAGCTGAGTTTTGAAGGCCTTCCAAGTGTCCAAATGAGCTCCATGAAAGCTCATGGGAAATCTTGTCCAGTACACTTTCCAAAAATTCCTTTAGTTTTCTGATTTGAATTCATTTACCTGCTCAAAAAATAAATATCCCAGACTTCTCAAGGTGCAGCGCCAGCTTTGAAAATAGGGCAAATAGGTGATTTTTTGGGTGGTTTGGCACTTTTGGAGTAATAGTTCTACTCCAAATGATCTAAATTTTTTTGTGGATGATTTCCTTGGCCTAAGGATTCCAAAAATGTAAGCCACGCCTCAAAAGAGTGCCCCAAAAAATAGCACAACACCAGTGGCGTTGTGCTTTTGGCCCTCCAAAATAGTCAAAAACCCAAAAACTTCAAAATTGTGCCAAAATTTGGATTTAGCTTGCTGATTATGTTTGGGATGCCTGTAGGGATGCTTGTAGGCTAGTTATAAGGATTAGGGTTTGTTTGTTTGTTTGGTTTTTTGGATAGGTTGTCAAGAAGAATAGGTAGAGTAAGAGAAAATCAATCCATTGGGCTATGGAGTCTGCAAAGGTCTTGAAAAGTATAATAATAGGTCAAGGGTGTTTCATAGGGAAACTTAACAAGGCCAAATGGATCTAAGTAGGTTTAGTGAGTGTGAATTTAACATGAATTTATGAGTGCAGTAGGTTCAAAGGAAAACTAAGGATCCTTCAACATACTAGAAACAAGAAAAGCTTTCAGGATGATAGCATAGTAAAAATTGAAGAGCAATGAAGGATTATTCAACTAGAATTTTGCTAAACAGACCTCAAAAAAACAAATAATTAAATCTAGATAGCATTTAAGAATTCTATGAACATTACTTTCAAACAAAGAGATCTTTTAACATAACATTTAAGCTAAACTAAAGAGAATTTAAGGACTCTTTAATTAAACTTCAAGGAAGAAAACATTGAGATAATAGGATGCAGACAGAAGTAGGGTTCCAAGAAATCATATCCTACTCTAAAATTTATGTCCTAAGATCAAAGAAACCATGAAAATAATGAAAACTGAAGGAAACAAATACAAGAGTGGAATAACATCACCATCTAATAGAGCTCATGAATCCTAGGAATGTGCTTGATCCATTGATGCTCAATCCAAAGCAACCACAACCACCAAAGCCAATTTCTTCAACAAGCTCAAAGTCTATATCATATTAAGCTCAGAAACCAACCAAAATCTACAATGAGGCCTCAAAGTAGTATTTAAATAGCAAGGAAGACCGAAACCTTAACTAGGGTTTCCAAAATGTCATTAATACATTATAAATGCCATTTTTGTCCAAAGGGACCATGCAAGGCCCAAGGCACAAAATATCTAACTTAATAAATGAAAAATAACTTCAAACACTCTGAGCTAACTAGGAGTGATCTGCCTTAAAAGTCCTCAAAAATATATTTTTTCAATAAATTTGCATCTTTTGTTGACTTTTCAGGCAAGGGCACAACGTGAAGGTCCAAGGGCACAGCGCCTGCACTGGAAAAATAGGTCATCTTGCAGCTGAGTTTTGAAGGCCTTCCTGATGTCCAAATGAGTTCCATGATAGCTCATTGGAAAGCTCGTCTAGTATAATTTCAAAAACTTCCTTTGATTTTCTTATTGGACTTCATTTACTTACTCAGAAACTAAATCTCCCAATACTTCTCAGGGTGCAGCGCCAACTCTGAAAATAGGGTAGAAAGGTGATTTTTTGGGTGTTTTTGACACTTTTGGAGTACCAGTTATGCTCCAAATGATAGAAATTATTTTTTGGATGATTTCCTTGGCCTAAGGATTCCAAAAATTTAAGCCATTCCTCAAAATAGTGCCCCAAAAAATTGGCCCTCCAAAGCAGTCAAAACTCCAAAAGCTTCAAAATTGTGCCAAAATTTGGATTTAGCTTGTGGATTATGTTTGGGATGCCTATAGGGATGCATCAGCAAGGATTTCAAGATTTTCTTTTCCTTTTGCCTCCTTGAGGGATTGAATCTTTGCAAGGGCTCTTTTGAGCTTGGCCCTTTCAATCATGTTTCTTAAGGCCTAGTGCCTTTCCATCTTCTTTTGGAGGTCAAGGTCGTTGTTAGTCTTCTCCAACAGAACCTCTAAGTGTGTGTTTTCCCTCTCAATCCAAGGTTCCCGATCATATTCAATCTCCATGGCAAGCATCTCACTTGAAGTAAGTTTCTCTGCCAAGGCTGCCTCTTGCTCTCTCTCCTTGGCTAAGGCCTTCTTTAAGCCAATTGTCCTTGGCCTCCTCCTAGGAACAGGGAAACTTATAGGGGCTAATATTCACAGGTGGGCTAATTTTATATACTTTTTCCAAAACAAATATTCACCAATTTCAATTTTTTTCTAAAAATAATTCTTCCAAGTTTTATAATATGAAATTATTTTACCTTAAAAATTGCCAATATCTTATATAGACTAATATAATATAATCAGTAATTTAGATATTTTTACAAAAATATCATCAAACGTTTTAAAAATTTTCTATTAGATATTACTAAGATTTTCCAAGGTTTCTTAACTTTCAAATAAATATCCATCCTTAAAATTTTCCCTGCCTAGAAGGTTGTTCTTCCTCATCATCAGTGCTCCCATATCTATCCAAAGCCTCATCTAGCTTAGCCTTGGCTTTTGCAGCCTCTTTATGATCTCTGATAGCTTTGATATCATATATTGCCTTCTATGCCTCCATCTACTTGTTTTCAACCTCAAAATAATGGATTACATTCTTAGCCCTACCTAGATTGGTTTGCAAATCCCTAATCTGAGCATCCTTGCTTTTGGCACAACATGCTTGAGATTCTTGCCTCATTTTCATCATCACTGTCAACATGAATGAGTTCAAATTATTGTTCAGTCTCATGTTGGTCTTATTTTCTTCATCCATGACCTTTTCCTTACCTGTATCCAGCTGCTTGGTTGATGTAGAAGGCATGGCCCCTTACCTCTTGATGGCAACAAACACATGCCTATTTCCTCTTTGGTAGGTCAAAGGAAAAGGTTCAATGTTACTTATCTCACTGCCATATGTCTTATTTCCATCATTTCTGTCATCTTCACTATCATCATGGCTCTTATCATTACTGCTCTCATGGTTGCCATATTCATTGGTATCATCCTTGCTATTATGGCCCATTGACCCACTGTCATCATTAGTGCCAACATCATCATTGTCTTCTGCTTCAATGCTCTATTTTTTATCACTAACATCATCCTCACTGATATCATTTCCCTTTTCCTTGATGTTTTCTTCATGGCTCTCTTTATCATTGTTGCTTTCTACCTCATTGCCCTTATATGATCCATTGATTTGTGCATCATCATTGTTATCATGGATTTTTTACCTATTTCCATCATGGCTCATTTCCTTGCTGCCTTCTACATCCTCACTGATATTTTCCTTATTTCCTTCTTCTTCATTGTTGTTTTCCTTACTACTGTGAGCTTCACTGTGATCTTTATTGCTCTCTAAGCCACTACTATCATGGCTCATTTCCTTGCTGCCTTTTGCATCCTCAGTGATATGTGTTTCATCACTATTTGCCTCACTGTCATCTTTGATGCTTTCTTCATTTCTCTCATCACCAATGCTATGTGCATCACTGTCTTCAGACTCATTGGAATCATATTCCTTATTGCTTGATTCATTATTTCCCTCTCCCTCATTGGCATCTCCTTCACTTATATCCTCTTCTTTGCTTTCTTCTTCACTGTTATTAGCCTCACTTCTCTCACTATCTGATTTATCATTATCATCTCCCTCTTTGTTAGATGCACCAGTATCATGAGGTGAAGGTGAGGGATTTTGAGAAAGTGGTGAAAGAGGGTCATTATCCTTAGGTGAAGGAATGTGAGTGGATGGTGATGGATGTGTAGTGAGCTGTGATGGTGAAGGAGGAATGGGAGGATGAGAATATGAAGGTACATCTTGCTGCTGTTGGCCTTGTGGATTGGTGAAAACCTCCCATGGAATGCCCTTTTGCTGCAATTTATGCATAACAGCCATCTTAATAATAGAGTGGTGAAAATGGCTTTGCATCTACTGGGGATAGTCTCTCTTTTGTACAATATAGGACATTTTTTCAATGCTTGTGTAGAGGTAATAGGGTAGGTGCAACATCCTAACCCTAGTAAATTCCATAAGTAGCCTAATGTGATAGGAGTAAAGCCTGAAGAACCTTCCGTCACATGTAAAATACTTCATAATGATCCTCATCATAGGTGCATATCTCTCCAGCAAATGTGAGAAAGGAAAGATGGATTTGCAATGCTATTTGTACCTAGGTTTTAAAAATGGCTCATAGTAGCTCATGTCAAGATTGACTTGTTTGAACCATTTCTCCCCTACACTAGGTATGCATGTGGCATTGGCAATAGCATCAAAAGGTAGCTCAAAGGTTACTACTGCAAGGTCAACTTGTTTCTCATGCAAGTTAAGGATAAAGAGTCTAGTAAGCTCTGGGAGGTTTTTCACCTAATATACCTTTTCACAAAAGTCAAAACATCGCACATGCTGGAAAGATGAAACATTCATGGGAGATGCCATAAGATCTATTGTATTGAGTGATTCAAACCTGTTGATATTTCCACCTTTGTGTAGATGCCTTCTTGGCATTTGACCTTGTCCTCCACTACCACTTCCCTCTCTTTCTGACATTTTGACCATTCTGCCTTTGAAATTCTAGCACAGCTATGACACAAATATGGAAGAGCGTAATGGAATGGTGATGAAAGAAGCTCTATAAGTGAATGAGATGAATGAGTGAGGGTATAAGTATGTCAGGCTAAATACGAGGCTAAAATTAATGACAATCCTCTGCTGATTTGTAAAAACTCTCCTTTGACACACCTTGCACTTATGTCAATTTGAAATGAAAGAGGGCAATGTAAGGTCAATCTATTTGTAGTGTAAGGGATAGAACTTATGAGGGAAAATGGATCTTAGGGACATCTCAGGTGAATGAGTGGACTCCAACAATGTAACCCTCTATTTTTCACTGACTCTCTTTATAAGGAGATGAAGAAAGGTTAGACAATGATTTTAAGTTCAAATCTAGGGTTCCTTCTTAGGTCTTCAATTTCCTTTAATTATAAATCACCACAAATTTGAATAAGGGCTTGATGAGTTTTACTTACCCTTTAATCTATTTGGAGGTCCTTTGGTAGGAGTTTGGAACAATTTTGAGGTGTCTTGAGCATTTGTAGGGCTTAGAAGCCTTCCTCACCAAGCACGCAGCACCAAAGGCCTTCTTTACTAGGCCTGTCAGGCAAGAGCGTAGCGCTCTGCCAGGTGCACAGTGCCACCTCCCAAGCACGCAGCGCCCTAAGAAAATACATGGGATTTTTTCACCAAGGCCGTAGTGCCCGACTCTAGGTGCGCAACACCAACCTGAGCATGCAGCGCCACAAAAAAATTGCCTGTTTTGACTTGAAAACTCAAAACTTTTCCTCTTGAACGCTCTGATGATGTTTACAAGGAAACAATGAGTTTTTGAAGTGTTATATGTGTTTTTATAGCCTTTGGAACTTTGATTTAATCATGAAACACACTTTCTAATGTTTTCAAAATCACTTTCTTTTTGCCTTTCTCACTAACTCTTTTGACATTTTTGGTTTGCAGGTGACTTAAAAAAATATTGAGGTTGGCCTTTCCTTGTCTCATTGATTTCCTTTAACACCCTTTCTTTGCAGGTGACTAAAATGATGAGTTTGACCCTGCTTTTTCTCCTTAAGGCATGACACATCCACCCTGGAAAATTTGGGAGGACTGCATACAGTAGTATCTTCAAAGCTTTCTATGTCTTTCATCACAATATTCAACTTGTCTTTCTTACCTTTTACATTTTTTGTATACAGGCTACTGAAATGATGATTTTAACTTTCCCTTTTAGTCATGGAGGCATGAAAATTTTCTCTTGACACCTTTGGGACTCAAACACAAGGCAATGCCTTCACAACACTCCTTTGCCTGCACCATAGAGTTCAAACCATCTTTTGATCATTTTGGCATGAAAAAATCCTTTTGACAAGTATGGAATCTGATCCAACAGTGACATCTTCTAAATCCTTTTTCTTTCATCATGGAGTTTGGCTTACCATTTTACTTTCCCTAACACTTCTGATAGCAGGTGACTGAAAACCTTTAATTTACCTTTCCTACTGATATTATTTACACCTTTCCTCTTTGAGGCAATGACATTCATCTTGGAAAACTTTGGGATGATTGCACACAACAACACCTTCACAATCCTTCCTTTGTAGTCATCATGTAGTTCAACTCATGGTTTCACCTTCTCTGGCCATTTTCCCAAAACCTTAGATGTTTGGAGTACATTTAAGACAATCATTAGTTTTGTCTTTTAAGTTCTCTATAGCCCTTTTAAGTTCATTCATTTTTTTCCAGTTCACCTCATCTTTTTCCATATTTCATCAATAATATTTGATAGACTTCTCTTCATGTTTGGTTTTTTGTACCTCCTCCATTGTCATTTCTGCATTTGATCCCTTCTTGGCACACTTCTGGTCCAATCAATCTCAAAAAACCCTAATTCTCCTTAAGACCAACTTGTTTCCTATCTTCCTTGCTGCAAGATGTCTTCATTTAAGAGTAGACCATCTGCCTTATCAATATCTTTTGTTGATGGACCTCTTAAAACTCCTGCAGAAGTGTCAAAGTTACATTTAACTTTTGTAGAACTTGAATTTGACAAGGTAGTCTTCTTTGGAGACTTTCAAAAAATTTCTTAAGTAACCATGTCTCAACATTCCAATACCACTAAACCAAATTCTAACAAATAAAAACAATGTTTGAACATCAATGATTTACCTTGGAAGATATGAAACCCTAATTGACCTAGTGGGAGGATCCTTTGACCTGGCCTTTGAATGAAAATTGGCTTATTGTCTTCAAGTGAAAAACAGAGTATTTGTCAAAATTTTGCATTGAAGATCTAAAATCCAATGTACTTGATTTATCTAAAGAGCCTACGAAGATATTTTTGAGACCATCAATGCTTGAGGAATCATGGTGAACATGGGAATGAGTTAGGCTATAGGTAGCCCTAGATGTAGAGTGGAGTTATGGGCAAGGGAAAAACATAGTAATGAGGTCATAGGTAGGAAAAATGATGGATATGAGTGGTGCAAGCCCATAAGGAGTCTTTTAGGAGTGGAAAGGTGACCATGAAATGGCAAGGTTGATAGAATAGTGAAAATTTTCTCTAAGGATAATGAAGGCAGTGAGATTTCTAAAACTCACAATTTTAAGGGAATTTTTTTTTTAGAAATCTAGAACCAATCTATAGTCATCTACCAATATTGAAAAATACTAATTAATAACATAGCCCATCCAGTCCAAGTTTTTAAATCTAGAAGCTCTGATACCAACTATAACCTCCCCTCACACATTTACCCAATTTCACCATCTTGCTAGGGTAAACATGAGAAGAAGAGATACTATGACATGACACAGCCCCCTAAGTATAGTAAGGAAGTGAAATTGACAAACTAGAACCTTACTAACCTTCCTCGAGAGCTACAAGACACCCAGGAGCTGAATAACCACTTCCAGTGCCCAAATCCTGAGTTAGAATGACTTTTTGCTAACATGGGATCCTAACCTCGTGCATGAAAATGCCTCAATGTGGTTGAGGGTGTCCAACCACATGCATAAGCCTACTAAGGTGCGATTGTGACCCAAATTCTCCAGTTCATAGGGTGCAGTCCCAAACTTTGATCCTAAATTCTAGGTCAGCCTCTAGAACACTACCCAAAACTCAATGAGACTTTCTAGAATGATAAATAACATTAGGACTAAAGCATCCATACCAAACTTGATCAAATACTTTACCTAAATAGGCCTAACCATGACAATCATTTCGTCAAACATATTGAGGACTTGTAATATACAGGTTATGAATGCATATCTGAACATAGGAGTATGATATTTATATGAGAATAATAAATATGGTCTACATCCCTCTCATAATATTCGTAATAACATTTGTTAGATCATGCATTCAATAACCATTCATCAAATAATTAAAACATGTAAAGAGCCATAGCTAGAACCTGTTATGAAACCATGCTTATAACTAACATATAACTAAAGTAATAACCATGATAGAACAACCATCAAATCCAAATAATAATAAGTGAAAGTGATTGTAAAATATAGTAGTAAAAGAGCTCTTATTAACATATGCAAAATCCAACCAAGTCAGGGACTTCCACGTACCACCCGACCATAGATTGGATTGAACCAAATATTTCTTTCATCCAATAACCCTCGTGCCATATTACAAGAATTAACATGGGACTCAAGACAAAAACAACTAGGGCATCCCAGAGATTAAACCACCCCCACCCTCATGCTTTACCACAATCCCGCCAAAACTGGTCAAGGGATCACTAGGCCCAAAACAAGAACATAACTAACTAAGGATTTATGAATATTAAACAACCTCCACCCTCATCCTTTACCACAATCTCGTAAAATCCATTCAAGGGATTACTAGGCCCAAAACAAGCTTGGATGCCTCAAAATTTCTTCACCAATACCTTAAGGAATTTACCTATCTCCACCCTCAGGATTTGTCGCAATCCCGCCAAAACCTATTAAGGGATTCCTAGGCCCTTGTGAATTTTCCTCATACCACCTCACCTGGTTCCAAAACCATCTGGAAATCCAAACCTCAACCAAATGAGAGAACCCCATCATACCATGGCTATTTGGAAATGGCAAGGCAAGGATAAAAACATTGCTAGACCTAGAAAAAACCATGTGCATGACAACAAGAGAACCAAATACATACATGCATGTACCATGAATTCGAAAACTAGCTGGGAAATTAGACATGCAACATTTTACCTGCAATTCTTCCTGTTGAAGCTACTTGATCCAACTTTTCCTTTCTTTTCCTTTTATTTCCTTTGCTTCATTTTCCTTCCTTTTTTTGCTTGCTTGTTTCCTCCTCTTGGTGCTCTTCTCTCTCTAAAACCAATTCCAAAGCCAAACTAAAAAAAGGTTGTGAACTGATCCTTAGAAGCCTTTTTATCATTGAGGCCACTATTTTCTTCAATTTCCTCTATTTTTCCTTCAATTTGCCTCTCATGCAAACATGTGACCTTTCATCTCCCTTTTATCCTATTTCCTTTTATTTTCATAAATAGAATTCCAATTAATGCCTTTTTTCCTTTTCAATTCCATTTCTAGTTTCCTTAGCCATAATAAACAGAATGAACACCCACTAGGATGTTTTTGGCCATTCATCTTGGAATATGTGTCCCATGACCTTGGTCTTATCTTTTTCCTTTATTAAGTTGTATTGCATGAACTTTTAACCCAGGGTTGTTACATTGAATCAAGATCTTGTAAATTTGGATACAATTTTATCCAAATTGGCATGGATTTTTAAAAAATTCAATTCGATAATCAGAATATAAATAAAATATGAACTTATGGAGATGGAAAGGGAGAACTCCGTGAAGGAATTTGATCAACAATATGGAATGAGCTGGAATTTGAAGAATTTCCCATTTGATATTATTGAGATTTTGTCCTGGTATTCGAGAAAAATTAGAAATAAAATTTTGTGTGCATATCTAAAATTAATTCAAAGAATCATATAACCAAAATCTGAATTTCAATATATTTTTCCAACCATTTTTCAAGAATAAGGAGAATTTAAGTAGAAAATGTATACTATGAAATATACTAATTCATGTGGATGCGTCCTAGGATAATTTGAGATAAATATGTCATTTTATGTGAAAATAAAATTTCAAATCATTTAAACCCTACCGGTGCGCTTAGCAGAACAAAGCGCACTAATGAATTTAAATCATGCCATCACCGAGACGTTTAAATAATACCCGCATCAGTTTCTGGAATTACGTAAAAAATAAAATATGTTATCATATCGGTGTTCTTGTAAAAAATTACATTGATGTGTTTAGATAAAAAAAACAACACCGGTATGCACCTGTTTCTGGAATTTAGAAAGTAAAATGAATTAAACCATCTCGATGCTCTTATAAAAATTACAACATCAATGCATGTAAATACAAACTATATCGTTGCATTAAAAAAATTAACTACACTATTTCAGGATTTCAAAAAGAAAAAAATAATTTTATCATGTCAGTGTGTTGAAAAGTTTTTGCGCCCCAACAATTTCAGTGCACTTTACTTATAAATGCATCAGTGCTCTTTACAATTGAACACACCGATGTTCCAATAAAGTGAAAGATTTTTTTTCTTTTTTCTTTTTTTAAATTCAAAAACGAGTGGCAATTGATTTTGTGAAATTTAATTTCATAAAGTATTTTAAATAGTAAAAAGTTATTTACTATTTCATTATTTTTCCCAAAATTTCAAGGGATTGATTTGCAAGAGAAACATACCAGGAGCACTATGCAACAACATAATACTTTGGAGCAACATAATTATTCAGAAGATCAAAAGCTGAAAGGTATGGTGATTCACTCAATACCCTGCATAGTAAAATTTTTAAATTTTATTGTTTATTTTACTAATAAAAAAATTTACAATTTATGTGAGGGTTTAATTAAAAGAGAGATTACTTGCAAGAGAAACATATTGGGATCACCATGGAGCAGAAAAATATTTTGGAACTACATAAAGATCATAATTTGAAACGTATGGTGATCCACTCAAAACCCTCGATAGCAAAATTTTTAAATTTTATTGTTAATTTTTTTAAGAATTTCAGCTATATTTATTCACAATTCAGAAATATATATATATATATATATATATATATATATATTAAAAACCGTGTACAATAAAAAATTTACTATTGATTTTACTAGTAAATTTTTTTACAATCTTTGTTCCTATTTAAATTTAATTAAAATTCAGGAAAAAAAAAATCATTACTAACCTTATACCCTTGCTTCTTCTTGCTTATGTGACTGCAATTTCACCTTAGGGTTTCACTCTCTCTACCACTTCACTATTGGAGTTTTTCATGTTAGGCATTTTAGATTTAATGGGTTTCTGTGCTTACTATATATAGGGTGTTTGACATGTAAAGTAGGGGGATCACTTATTGAATTAGATCCAAACCATATTGGCCCTTATTGTTTTTTCTAAATGGATATATGATTTGTGGTGCGCCCTGTGTAATATAACACACTGGTGAACCCTGTGTAATACAATGCACTGATATATTATTATAACATTGGCGGTTCTGTCATGTCTATTCATTTTTTATCCCAGTGTAATATCACGCACTGACATGCCTCTACAAAATAACAACGTTAAGTTATTGTAGTTTGTTTAATGTTACAAATCACACCGTCATAATTTAAAATTATTTAAAAAATAATAATTTCCGCTGACAGTGTTGAACAAATAAACTCTTGATGTGTTTAATGGAATAAACACACCACTTACCAAAGCTCTTTTTGGCTGAAAATTATTTGATTTATGTATAAAATATATTTAATAGCTTTTGTATTGAATGGTACATGTTGTATATTGATAAAAAAAAGTTTGAGAAGGTGTCAAGTTACAAAAATATTGATCAACAAAATGATAATACATTGAAAAAAGCAGAGAATGAAATTTCTTTGTAAATTCTTTACAAAATTAATATATTTGAACTATATGTAGGTCTAATTAATATGTATTGGTTAGTGTGTGTCATGCAGAGCCACAAATGAATAATGTCGATAAGATATTTCTAATCTAAGTGGAGAAGAGCATAATATCCTGAGAGAAAAGTTGCAGAAGGTTGAATAAGGTCATGTATCTCAACTCTTGCTAAACATGTGGAAAAATCTTGCCACCATGTTTGTATTGAAGGCTCAAAGGTCGTTACTAAGGTAGATCACTTTCACCATAGGAAATTAAGTGAGGCAATCGAAATTGAACGACATACTAAGAATCTCAACCGCGATGATGATCGGAAATTAAGTAAGAGTTGGGCCTCGATTATCGCCTTGTAATTTTTGTTATATTTATTTATTTATTTTTTTTTTAATAAAAAGTTTACCCCTCCCTAGTGCCTTCTTAGATCTCTTTTCTTTTTTTGTATTCTTATTGGATCTTTTTCTTTATTTATTATTTTATATTTATTAATTTATTTGATCCAATAATCAAATAAATTATTTATTTAGTTTTATCAAGCAAAAATTTTACCCCTCCCCTATTATTTTATTTTATTACCTATTATATTTATTATAAACCCCTTCTTAAAAATTTTAAATTAATTTATTTAATTTACTTATTTATTTAGTTATTAAAAATTTTCCCCTCCCTAATTCCTTCTTAGGTCCCTTAGTTTATTTTCATTTTAATTAATTAATTTATTGATTTTCTTAACAATTAATTAAGTAATTATTTATATTTTCAAATAAAATATTTTCCCCTCCCTATTACCCATTTTAATTACTTAATAATTTATTAACCCATTTGTTATAAAAAAATTAATTAATTAATTAATTTATTAACTAACTTTTTAACGGTTAGTTCTTAACATCTAGTCTTAACGGCTAATTCTCAATGGCTAATTCCAAGCAATGATGCATCTCCACAATTTATTTATGAAGATCGATTAGCCTCTCCTCCTGTTAGTATGAATCTTAATTCCAAGCGTACGAAAAAAGACCACTTTAGTTGCGCATAACAAACAACCCTAACAACAGAAATAACTGCAAATATCTTCAGATCTGCAGTTAGGTGATCAAGATAAATGCTAAAAAAATCTAGATCTATGCATTAGAAGACATTAAACAGTAGAAAAAACAAGATTTACTCCATGCATCCAATAGACAAGACAAGAATATATCAAATTAATTTTGTATTAATGGCACCTGGGAGGAAAACACAAGAGGGTGTTCCCTATTCTCCTCAATGAGATGGGTTCATGTAAGTCCTCAACACTTTAGATCTAGAATTCCTCTCTCTTGATAGTGTAGAAAACCCAGACAAAAATAGCAAAATATGGCTATGATGGTGGATCAATAACCAGACCAAAATTTTAGATCCAGAGTGATCTTTAGGCAACCAAAGGTGGTAAATGAATGGGAAAACCCTTCTATTTATAACAAAATATTGAGTTAGTCTAGATGTTGGTGCATAATTAAAATATTATTAACCAAATCAAGATCCAACTTTTATGGAATATTTAATTATATTTGTTGGAGGGAAAATGAATTTGACTTGAGTCAAATCCATTTATTTGTAAATAATAAATAAATAAATGATTTATTTAGCATTTCAATGATGTGGTTGAGTAATAATCAAATAAATAATGATTTATTTAATTATTTAAGGGTGAATCAGTCATATTTAACAAATAATATTATTTAAATAAGATTTAAACAATTATTCTTAGAAAATAATAAGATAAATAATGATTTATCTAATTAATTTCCTTTTTTTGGGTTAAATATAACCAAAATATTAATTAAAATATTGTTTAACTAATTATTCCTTGAGGAAAATTAAACAAATGTATATTTATTTAATATTTCCTCATGGGGTTTCCTGTTTAGACCATAAACAACTTAATAAAGGTAGTTTACTAAGTTATTTTCATAGTGAAAGCAATTTTACTTGGGGTAAAATTGGTCTTACATGGTGTACCTAGGTCTATCTAATGATAATAGGTTAGATGACCAAAAAATGGTGTAATCGATTTCCCCCCAGTGTGTGAGTGTTAGGAGCTAATAGTATGACCAAAGTACATTGTAAGAACTCAATCGCTAGACATTGAAGGGAAAGTCAAAATGAGAGAAGTGTAAGGTAGACCAAAGCATTGAACGAACTAATCCCTGAGGAGGCAAGACACACCACCTTGTCCTAAAAAAATATTATTCAATATGAGTTTTTTTTTTCATTAATAATATACTTAAGAATATTAGATAAAATGTTTCAAACAATCTATTAATTCTCATATTTTTAATGTTCTACAGGGAGCAACAAGGAAGGAAAATATCAATGTCGTTATAAGAAAAGAAAAATAATAGAACATGTAAATAACAATGAATTAGTCCTTAGCTCATCTGGAGTGGTGCTATAGGTTAATGAAAGGGGGGAATTTTTTTACAAAACTATGATGGATCTAGTGGAACGAACGTATAGACATACTTTCCACTTACAATACAAAAATAAATCCAATGATTATAAGAACCAAATTATAACTTAATTACGTGAAGTGTTTCCAGGGAAATGGTCAATGAGTCATGTCATGCTTTCAATAGAAAAAACATACAAAAACTAAAAATAATCATTCAACGGGTAATATGTCTAATTAAAATGGTTTTCTATAATTATATCTATATATTGGTACAAACCATTCATTTATTAATATCAATTTTTTTATATTTAGTTTTCATATATCAATATAAAAATAGTTTATTACTTTTTTTAGGAATAATATGAAAAACTCAAATGATCAATGAGCTAAGATGTGAAACATGTCAGTAGGAATGTCCAAAAACATGTACAAGGAGATTCTCAAAGAAATGGACATAATTGCATCACAGGAGGAGTCATATCAACAACAACATGCTTCAAATGTATGTAATCATGATTGACTTTGTACATATAAAAACAAAATGGGACTCATTCAGCACATAATAGAGGACGACAAGGAAGAAAGGGGTTGATATCAAAGTTTGTGAGTAATTGTTAATTTCCTTATAATAACACAAGGTTTCATTTTTATGTATTTTAAATTGTTTTAAAATAACTATCCTTGAATGTCTTCAAATAGGTTATAACATACAAAGAAGAGTCATCGGAAGAATTGATTGACATTGGGTTAAATATGGGTTGTGAGTATATGTTGGCATATCAAAAATTAATTATGGAATTTGTAAGTATCTGTGTTTTTTTAATTCTCTAAGTTTATAATTAACAGAACAAACAAATCCTTTATATTAAATCTATGATTTATAGTGGGTTTTAAAACATGCAGGAAACAAAGTATGGAACTACGTCATTAGAAGACTTGTTGCAACAATGCATGAGACTTGGTTTTGAAACCATGTGCACAGTTTTTGAGTCACTTCTTGCTATGGTACATTGCTATTTGATTTACATTGATGTATATTATTTATTTCAATTTTCATTACTCTCACCAATGTAGATACACTCATTACACCTTATTTTTATGTTTGCAGATAGAACAAAATCAAAAATACGAAAACGATCGATGCAATAAAAAAAAAAAAACATTCATCCAAATAACCCAAGTTATGCAAGTAGCTCGAGCATTGACAAAAATTTCAACGAAGAATGATGATCTATTTGGATACCAATGCAACCTGTTGTAATTTTTGAAAATCAAAAATTTTGTTTAATGTAATGGACATAGTGTCACAATTGAAAGATAAGGGGTTACCAATAAAAATCCCATTTTTTATGACAAAGAAACTCTTATTGATATATAATAAATAAATTTTAATTTATTCTATTGTGTTATCCAATGTCGCTATAAAATGTTACACCACTGATTAAGTATATGGATGATTAAATATTATAATAATGAGCTGCAAAATATGCTAATATAAAAAATTAATGCAAACATCATATACAAATGCAATAATCAAATTTTAATTTATATGAATATTGTTATAATATATATGTTGATTTTTTTTATGAATAAAGAATTTAAAAAATTATAATAATTGCACTGTCACTGGTCGATGTTTCCAAAAAGGAGAAAATATCATGCACAAAATTGGTGCATCAATAACATAAAAACACACTGGTGTGTTATGCTATATAAAATCATTGTGACAACATTTTTTTTTATGACCGATGCCTTTTCAGAAAACTATAGCACCGAGGCATTTAGTTAATCAAGCATTGGTATTGTTTGTAATTAACACATCACTAAATTGTAATTCTTAATGCATGAGTGCTTTCATAGAACTAACACCTCGGTCCTACAAAATATTATTTCTAGCCTCGGTGCATTATTAAAATTAACCACACCAATCCTTTTATATCTTTAACACATTGGTGTGTTTATACAAACCATATGCATCAGTGTGGTGATTTTAAACAAACGCACTATGACAGCAATTGTTTTTTTCATTCCCCGATGTCATTCCTTAAAAGAACGCCCCGATGCATTTTTTCATATATAATCACCAAGGAGGTATACATTTTAGGCATTGAATTTCTTTACATTCAACACCTCAGTGATTTTAGTTATGTATGCAACACAATGATTTTATATATGTAGCTCACTGGTGCTACTTGTTCCATGAAGAACAGTGCAAAAAAAACATCCGCTAAAACCTCTGGTCGCCTAGATTGTTTTAGTTGTAATGAAGTTTCATTATAATCTCCACTAAAAAATCTGCCAACACAATAGAATATTTTAGTGGATGTTCTTTTGAAAAAAAATTTCCAATTTATAACACTAAAAATCTTTGTTATAACCTCTGCTATAAGGTATTTTCCTTATAGTGATCATAACACTTTATGAACAACGTATTTAAAATGTAAGTGACATGTAACATGCACACCATAGTATAAAAATTAGCACACAAATTCAACATGTGTGGACACCATACAGGGAAAAAACCATGAATTTGTTATTGCTATGATGCAAAGGCAAGCTCCTACTTCCTCTATTACATCAATTCTTTGGAGGCTCCAACCTAGGCTATTGTTTTGCAAGCTACAACTTGCTAGGAAGATCCAACTCCCACTTACATATATTTTTTCCAAGCTACAAATCATAGGAGGGTTCTACCTCAACAAGCTCCAACTTGTTATTTTTCAAGACACAAATTGGAAGGATACTACAATTCCCTGATACATAAAATTATAACGTGTTGGTTAACCTAGACAATAATTTTTCATACCGTCATATTTGTCTTTGCCTCTTCTCATCCTCAAATATGCTTCACATATGATTTTCTACATTTTTCTATTTATTCCAGGTAAATCAGGAATAAGGACCCACAACAACTCAATAAACTCTCACACATTCTCAAAAACTGACTCATCCTTCTAAAAGCACACCCTTTATAAAAAAACTTGACGGTTGTTTTTATTTCATTTAAGAATCTAAAATGAACATTCTTTCACTTCATTTCCAAACTCTTTTCATATTTTGAAAAAGATAAATTTGGAAATGTTAAAACATCATGCATTAGCATAAGAAAAATTTAATGGTTACACCAACAAAATTTCATTCAACATTATAGCATGCCCTTTGTTCCAACATTTTTCATTATAATTTGGGTCCTATGTTATACAGATCATGTTACTCTGGGTGTAACACATTATCTAATACTACCTTGATAAAAACTAAATTGTATTTCGTTATTTGATCCCTAACATTAGTCACTGCATTAGTCTTGAGTCTTCATCATTGGATCAACCTTTCAAAGTCGTGCCTTGTCTTTCATTGGAGTCTTTCATTCATCTTCATATTCATCACTACATCAACCTTCTTCAACTTCAATCAACATAGCATACTATTTTCAACACCTTTACATCAGAACTTCTCTATTCCATTTCCTTGCATCACAACAACATCTCCATAACAAATCAACAACAACATCTTGTTGGAAATATTTCCTTTGATGACAAAAGAGCAGAATGGATCAACACTAGAATTATCATTAAGGCAAAGGATCAGAATGGATCATCACTAGAATTATCATTAAGGCAAAGGAGAACAGAAGTGACAACAATAAAGAAAAGGAGCAGAATTAGAAGTATAACCTAAAGCAAAGAGGCATAGAGAATATTTATCATTATTACTAAGGCAAGGAGCAGCAAAAGAGAAAAGGTATTCACAGAGCAAATGCAACAAAGGCAGAAAGTTTTGGTCAAGTCGTGAACGAGTGGGTAGAGTCATGAACGTGCCTAAGTAAAGTAATAAACGCGTGCAACAATGAAGAATAGTCATGAATGAGTTGGTGCGTGCAGCAATGAAGAACAATCATGAACATATTGGGTGAAGTAGTGAACGTTAAGCGGGTCAAGTCGTGAACGTGGGTAGAGTCGCAAACGAGGCAGGTGTTCTGTGTACAACAAGAAAGAAATGAATGGGAACAACCAAATAAGAAAAGTTGGCAAACCAGAGTGAAGATATAGTGTGGACCGTTAGATCTGGGCTTTGATCAACAGCATATATTAAGTCGCAATCCCATGGTATTTATCACATCGGCAATTTTTTATGTTATCGTTAAATATTTTCACATTAATTAATTTTTTTTTAGATGTGATGTGATCACATATCGTAAATCATGGCGAAAGGAGTATTTAAAAATAGCATAAACACAAAAAATTCAAAATGCGAAGTGCAGGTGATGATGTGGCAAGATGACGTGGCAATGACATGGATATGAAGTGGCAGTGACATGCCAAGATGATGTAGCAGATGACGCGGCCCAAACCCCACAGATCATAGTTAATTTATGGTTATGTGGCAATGACATGGCAGTGACATGGCAAGGTGACGTGGCACAATGACATGGAGATGACATGGACCTGGCCCGCATACCGCACATAGCAATCAGTGATTCTTATGTTTATATGTTAAGACTTCACATGTTATATATTTTAAGGTGTGACATGCGATAAGTTTTTCTTCATGGGTTGTGAAATCGCAGAATCACAAGTATTGAGAAATATTCAAATTGGTAAAGTTGCGAAGTGCAAATAAAGAGGCCTGGATGCAATGTAGTTTCAAAGGAAAAATCCAAATGATTTCAAATCTGGATTTAAATCGTTTCCTTTGTTAAATCACATCGGATGAGGAAAAGGAGATTATAACGTAAAATCTATGGAACGCCGAAGTGCGAAGTGTGATTTGTGTAGTGGACGCGATGCATTTTAGAGGTAAATATTAAAATATTTCATGTCCAAGTTTAGTGTGTTTTAACTGGTTTTTATGAAGATATCATTGGAAGCGGAGGTCGACTCGGGTTACAAAGTAAATGCCTAAATGCATGGAAAAGGACCTAGCACTCGTGTAGAACAGTTTTATGCAGTTGCGGCTGTGAGTTAAAAGGAAAGGTTGAACACAAGAGGAAGTACTTGGGTATAAGTGACCCAACATTGAGAGAAAAGCATTGAACGTTGCGAGTAAGTTATGCAATAGGAGAGGCAGTGTAAAACATCAAGGCATGGGTCAAGTCGGGTTAAGACAATAATTCTGCAGCATAGTTGGAAATATAATAGCAGGTTGAGAAGACAAAGGGAAAATAGGTAGAGAAGACAAAATGAACATAAAATCAAGAAGCTGAAAGGGATGAATTGAAATATTATTGTAACTGTAATTTTAAATTCATTAATTATTTTATATTTTTTGTGATGCAAAGGAAATTCTCCAAGGAAAATAAAAAATAAAATTTAATACTGAAACGAGTGTATATATTGTTGTAACATCCTGAATATGATGAGTGAGCAAATGAGTGGGTGGAAGGCAAAGAGCCATGCCTATTCACTTCATATTCCCATATAGAATGAAAACATCCATGTAGTGATCTGTATAAATGATGTTATTGTAATGTGCATAGAGAGATTAGAGAGTGGAAGAATTAGAGGGAGAAAATAGAGAAGTTGTGCACATCCAGAGCTAATATGAAGCAGATTTGAAGGTTGGAAGGGAAGCAGTGAAGAAGGAGAAAAACAGAGCTAATATCCAGGTAAATCGACATATGATTTTATTGTAGTGTGAGGGAGTTGGTGCTTCCATATCAAGTTGTAGCTGGTTGAGGTATGAGCCTCCTGTAGGATGTAGTCTCCAGAAAATAGATGGGAGTTGGATCTTCCTTGCAAGTTGTAGCTTGCAGAATTTGAGGTAGAAACCTCCTGTATGTTGGAGCCTACAGAAAATCAGTTGTGAGAGGGCGTTGGAGCTTGCCTTTGCATCACAAAAATAATAAGATGTGGTTTTCTCCCTTATGGGTTTCCACTTATATATGTTGTCTATGTGCATGATGATTATGTGTTGATGTACTATATTTAATATTCTTAACACTTGCTACTCACATATTAAGATTTTTGTTTAATTATATATTAAGTTGCTTATGAAATGGAGGTGTAAATAAGTTTAAATAAAAGTTTTAAATGTCCATGAATGTACTCAACTGATTCACCCCCCCTCCCCCCTCTTAGTTTAACTAAGGGTTCATCACATCTATTCAAGAAAATAATCTCAGCCATTATATGCACACAATCAACCTCACATCACAACATAAGAAATCAACATCTCAGTCAAGAAACATCACAACATATGTAGGCAACCTCTAAGAAGAAACAACACATAGTTACTCAACTCCTTCAACTTTGATCAAAAACATGAATCAACATAAGAGCTCCTTTGCAACATACCTTGTTTCTATGCATCAACTGACATACTTTTCCATCATACATGCTACTATTTTTCCATCAATGAAATCAATGGCAACATTTAGCTTTCTCAATTTTTATCTTAATAATAATAACAAATACCACTTTTCAATTATATAGTTGTCAATTATGATCCAAACAATTTGTTGGTGCCTTCATTTGTGGCCCACTCTAGCTATATTTTTCCTTTTCTTTCTCTTCATCATTTCTTGTTGGTTAGTTATGTGATCAAAGCAACTTTTAGGGAATTAACAGGGGCCTCCAATAGGAATGGAAATTAACTCGCTTCTCAATGCATTCATGTAAAACTTGCAAAATTTTATTAAACAAATCTAAATCAATATTTTCCGAAAATATTTAGATAAAAATGAGGCACATTTAGGTACAGATTGAACTAAATGAGCTAATTACTCTATATTTTTGTTGTTATCGAATAGTCCATCATCAATATCTTGATTCCCATTTCATTTTAATTAAAATAATTTCCTTCCTTTGGTTTTTGCATAATTGTTATTCCCAATATAAAATACCCATTACAAATAAATCCAATCTATTAGTCAATTTTTGCATCAAATAATATTATAGCTATGATTAAATACAATATAACTAGTTTGTTAAGGCTTTTGGAATATCTATTAATCTTTTCAATTTTCTTAACCATGAGTTTGGACACATGGATTTTAATGAAATCAATAAACAACTATATATATATATATATAACATTATTGAGAATAGAAACAAGTCTCATAAAATAAAATAAAATAAGAACGCTATAGAATATCTTAGAAGAAATAGTTTATTATAATTTATCATTGATACAAATTTTAATAAAAATAAATTATCAATGGTTTTCTCTTTTATAAAAAATAAAGATTTATTATAATTTATTATAAATCAGAAATTAAATTAATAAATTAATTATTCTATCTTCTATAAAAAAACTAAATACTCTCCCACTATTATATTTAATTTAAAATTATCATATTCTTATCTATATATGTTATCTCAATTTATGCAGGAATGCAACAGAATACACATATAGCCATAAATACAAAGATGTGGTGGAAATAATGTTTCATTTCATTAATAACAAAGAACTTAAATTTGTTTACAGACGTAATCATGAAATAAACTAGCTAAGGTGTTGGTGGCTTATCTCTGAGAAGAGATGTGGTGGCTACAGGGCTCTGAATTATGCTACAATGAGGCGTGAGGGCATATTTATTATTTAGAAACAATGGAAAACCCTAAACATCCAAAAACCTAACCCTAGGAGATGAAGCGCCAAAACTATGGGCCCTTTTTGGGTAAATCGGTACATCAACTTCCTGGGGACGTAACTTTGGCATACGATCTCCATTTGACACGCAAAATACCTCGTTAGAAATATCTATCTGAGGAATAAAACTTTTGATGTTAGAAACATAAAAAGAAAAACTATGTCGCTCCCAGTTTTCCAAAAAAATGTCGTTTAGGGCCTGAAAATGACTCTAGAAGTTCAGGACCCGAAAAATTGCTAAAAATAGTAAATTGTGCTACAATTAATTAAATTGAAAATATGAAAGAAAAAATGGTGGGGGCCTGAGTGGAATAGGCAGTTGGCCACTAACATCCACCTGGATCATTCCTCCCCCTTAGGAAGCAATTATCCCCATTGCGTTGAGTTCCTCCATGCGATGAGGAAAATTATATTGAACTTGGTCCCTCGTGAACCCACTTGCTTTCGTGCAAGAGTTGGCTAGCTTTGACAACCGGATATAGTTGGATCTTTTGCTAGCAAGTGTTATTGATTTTCATGTCCATGATATGATCTATTATAGCATGTTTTGTGCAGTTTGTATTTAACTTTGTTGGTGTGAGTTCTTCTGCAATGTCGAAGGTGTCCAATAGATGTGGGAAGAAGGGCCAAAGGTGGTCCACATTGAACATTGGGTGCAGACCAAGGAATGGTGGAATATTAAGCTCGAAGGCATTGGCCCCTACAGACTTGGTGATGGTGTACGAACCATATCGGAGCCAACAAAGCTTGCGGTGGGGTCCAGTGAGGCACTCCTTCTACAAATGTAGCCACACATTGTCACCCACATGGAAGTGGTGTGACACCTAATGTTGATCTTGTCGTTGCTTGTACTTAGCATTGGCTCTGTCTAATATGTCATGAACCTTATGGAAAATGTGCTAAATTATCTCAATGAAGTTGTTTGCCTTGTTAGCTTCAGACTGGACATGAGACGATTTGGCCTAAGTAATCGCTAATGGCATGGCTACATCAATGGGACATAGTGGCTAGAATCCCAATCCCACCTGAAAGGGGCTGTGGTCGGTCGAGATGTGGAGAGCCCGATTATAACTATGTTGTACATAGGGAAGGTTCTCATCCCATGTGTGTAGATGATTCGAATTGTACACGGACTTGGTGAGCTTGGTGTCCAACATTGACGAGAGGTTGGACCAAAATGTGTTGAGGAAATCGCTATCCTGATCTGATGAGAGCCTGTGGGATCCCAAAGTGCACCCACACTCATTCAAAGAAGAGATTAGTAGTGGCTTCTGCTGTGATATTATTCTTGCAAGCTTCCATAATGGCCATCTTCAAGAATCTATTGACGACCACGAAAACACAGTCATTTCCATGCTTAGTAGAAGGAAGGCCCGACATATAACCCATGGAGATGGATTCCCAAGGTTGAATAGGCATAGGTAGCAGAGTATAGAGGCATTTCTTCTTGATGGTCAGCTTGGAAATGGTATAAGTAGTGCTACATCAAATGTACTTCCCAACACCCTATCAAAGGTTTGGCCAATAGAAATACTTCTGCAGTATTGCCACTATTTTCTCGACCTTGAAATTCCCAGTGACTCTAATTTAGCAGGCTTCCCACACTAGTACATATGGTCAAATTTGCGACACTTTAGTTCCAACAATGTTGACATATTGTCGAAAAGTTCCCCAATTTTTCTCAATTTTTTTAATCTCGCCAACAAGTGTCACTCTAGCGACGTTAGGGAGTATCGTCAAAATAGCGACATTTAGGGGTATCGTCGGAAGTGAAAATTTTATGAACAAAGCGTCAGAATTGCGACATTTATGAATGAAGCGTTAGAGTGTTATGTCTATGAGTGAAGTGTCAGAATATGGATGTTTAGGGGCATCTATGGAAGTGCAACGTTTATGAACAAGCATCGAAAGTGCGACGTTTATGAACGAAGCTTCAAAAGTGCAACGTTTATGAACGAAGTTTTATAATGGTGACGTGTTGGGATGTCATCAGAATAGCGACGTTTTCGTGTGATGGCACCCAAGTAAACGCGTTTGAGTCAAGTCGGATCGGGTCGTGTCGTGTGAGGGCGCCCAAGGAAACCAGACGTTTGGGCGGGTCGGGTCGGTCGGGCTGGGTCGGGTGAGGGCACCCAAGGAACGTGTCCAGGTTGGGTCGTATCAAATCATGTGAGGGCACCTAAGGAACACATCAAGGTCGGGTCGTGTGAGGGCTCCCAAGGAAACGCATTTGGGCGGGTCAGGTTGGGTCTAATCAGGTCGTGTCGCATGAGGCCACCCAAGGAAACAGGTTCGTGCGGGTCAGGTCGAGTCATGTGATGGTGCCCAAGGAGACGCGTTCGGGTTGGGTCAAGTCAAGTCATGTCATACTATGAGGGTGCCTAAGGAAACATGTTTGGGCGGATCGGGTCAGGTCGTGTGAGGGCACCCAAGGAAATTTCTTTGAGCAGGCCAAGTTAGTTTGAGTCGAGTCATGTGAGGGCTCCCAAGGAAATGTGTTCGTGTGGGTCAAGTTAGCTTGTGTGAGGGCACCTAGGAAATGTGTTCGAGTGGGTGAGGTAAGGTTGTGTCATGTGAAGTTGCCCAAGGAAACATGTTCGGATGGGTTAAGGCGGGTCAAGTTAGGTCGTGTGAGGACGCCCAGGGAAACACATTCGGTTGGGTTGGGTTAGGTCAAGTCAGGTCAGGTTGGGTCGTGCCAGGTCGTGTGAGGTCAGGTCGGATCAAGGCAGGTCGAGTCATGTGAGGTCAATTCATGTGAGGGCGCCCAAAGAAACATGTTCAGGCAGGTCGGGTTAGGTCGAATCATGTGAGGGTGCCCAAGGAAATTCGCTCGGGTGGGTCGGGTCAGGTCAAGTCGTGTTGTGTGAGGGTGCCCGAGGAAACGCGTTTAGATGGGTTGGGTTGGTTTAGGTCGTGTGAGGGTGCCCAAGGAAACGAGTTTGGGCGGGCTTAGTCGGTTTGGGTCGGGTCGTGTGAGGGCGCCCAAGGAAACACATTTGTGCGGGTCGGGTCAGGTCGTGTGAGGGCACTTAAGGAAATGAGTTCAGGCAGTTCAATTCGGGTCGTGCCATGTGAGGGCACCCAAGGAAACATGTTCGAGCGGATCAAGGTGAGTTGGGTCGGGTCATTTGAGGGCGCCCAAGGAAACATGTTCGGGCGAGTTGAGTCGAGTCAGGTCATGTGAGGGCACCTAGGGAAACATGTTTAGGCGGGTTGGGTAAGGTCGGGTTGGTTCATGTGAGGGTATTTGTATCAAAAATGCTAAGTTTTGACTGCCCGTATGCCTTGTACTTCACGTTTTTGTGATCTATTTTCCTTTTTCTCCCTCGTTCCTTCATTTGGGCGTGTCGAGTCATGTTGTGTGAGGGCACCAAAGAAAACATGTTCAGGTCGGATCGTGTGAGGGAGTTCGTATCAAAAATTCTAAGTTGTTATCGCCTGTGTGCCTTGTGCACGTTCGTGCAACCTGTTTTATGTTTTATCCCTCGTGCCTTAATTGACGTTCGTGCGAATCAGTTCGGGTTGGGTCGTGTGATTGCCCGTATGCCTTGTACTGCATGTTTGTGCGATATGTTTTACTTTTTCTCCCTCATGCCTTCGTTCAGGCATGTCAGGTCATGCTATGTGAGAGCACCACAGGAAACATGCTCGGTTCAAATCGTGTGAGGGAGGTTGTATAAAAAATGCTAAGTTGTGACCACCTATGTGCCTTGTGCATGTTCGTGCAACTCGTTTGCCATTTTCTCCATCGTGCCTTAATTGAATTTCGTGCGAATCAGGTTGGGTCGGTTCATTTGATGGCGCCCAATAAATGCGTTCAGTTCAGACCAAGTCTAGCCATGATGTACTGTGAGGGCGCCCAAGGAAACCTATTCAGGCGGGTCGGGTTGGGTCGTGCGAGGGTGCCCAAGGAACGTGTCATGGTTGGGTTGTGTTGGGTCGTGTGAGGGCGCCCAAGGAAATGCGTTCAGGTGGGTCAGGTCAGCTTCTATCAAGTCGTGTCATGTGAGGCTACCCAAGGAAACACATTTAGGTAAGTCAGGTCGGGTCATGTCGTGTGAGGGCACCCAAGGAAACACATTCGGGCAGATCGGGTTGGGTCGTGTCATGTCGTGTGAGAGTGCCCAGGAAAATGTGTTCATGCAAGTCAGGTTGGGATGTGCCATGTGAGGGAGCTCGAGGAAATGCATTCGGGTGAGTCGATTTGGGTCAGGTCGTGTGAGGATGCCCAAGGAAACGTGTTTGATCGGGCCAGGTCAATTTGGGTCGGGTCGTGTGAGGGCACCCAAGGAAACATGTTCATGCAGGTCAACTCGGGTCGTGTGAGGGAACCTAAGGAAATGCATTCAAGTGGGTCAGGTCGAGTCGTGTCATGTGATGGAACCTAATGAAATGCATTCTGGCACGTCAGGTCTGGTCGGATCGGGTCGTGTGACGGCACCCAAGGAAATGCATTCCGGCAGGTCGGGGTAGGTTAGGTAATTTGGTTGGATTTTTCTTGATTACAAATAGTGGTAAACAACCTACATAAATTTTTCTTTCCTTTATGAAACAACCAACATCAATGCCTTCCAAAAAAACTCAAAACAAAAGCAAACTAGTCTCCATTCTTATCAAGTCATGTTGGGGCACTAGGTAGTTGAATATAATCTATAAAAGAAAACACCTCCAACATTTCAGAACGAATTATGAACAAAATGAACCATTACTTAGACTTCATTGTAATCCAAGAAACAAAATTTATAAATGCGAGGATCTACAATCCCTTGACCCTAACGTGTTTCCTTGGGCGCCCTCAGATGACACAACCCACCTGAACGCATTTCCTTGGGTTTGTAATGTTCCCAATTTTGCAACAAGAAAATTGGAACATTAGATTTTGCTGCTTTCACCTAGGAGAGGAATAAATGGGTAAGGGAGCCCATGAATAATAATAATATGAATAAATTCCACCTTAGTAAGGAAATATATCACCCTAGGATTTGGTTTTACACTTCCAAGTGTGAACAAGGACAAGTTGAATGAGGACATAGTCAAGTTTGACTAAGTCAACATGCATTCTTGAGGAGGAAGAAAAAACTCAAGTAAACTAGCTCAATGTGAAAAAGGATCAGTCTAAACACACATATGAGAACTATATTGAAGATCCATAGTGTGAAAATAGGCATTGGAGGTGGATTAGTTGACCAAGTCAACAGCGCAACCACAAGAGGAGGGAAGCAAGCTAGGGTAGCATAATTTTGAAAGAGGAAGCTTCATGAAGAAGTCACCTCAACATTGTGTGGGGTCTGGGGTGAGGAGGCTCACCAAAGATAAAAGGAAGGCATAGCATCAAAGTGGGATCATTCATGTATTCATATTTCTTCATCTACAGACCAATTTCATAGTTCAGTTGTTTAGCCAGAGTTGTTGCACTGCTTAGTGCAAGAGATTCCTGTGCAGGAATTCCATCCTCTCCTTGGATCGGCTTGCTTAAGGGATCAAGAGAGAAGGATTTTAGCTGCATTTCAATATTTGGCTTGAGGCCATTGATCTCCATTCAGGCACAATGTAGTCTCCTTCATAAAACTGTTTCCTTCATGTAGAGGCAGCAACAACAGTGTTGCATCCTTTGATTTTATTCTATTTCTTGAGGAGGAGGTGCCTATTTCTCTCCGAGAGTTTTGTTAGAGAGGAATTTGTCCCTATTTATGTATTATTCAGCCATTATATGATTTATTCATCCAATATTAATACATAGTTGCACCAACTGCATTATTTTCTGCAGTGTTGCTTATTTCATGCTTTTTACCAGAAACCTTACCGGATGTCTTGTTTCATTGTATAAATCTTGTAAACTTTCATTTCTATATTTTTTTGATTAATTAAGACTCATATCAGAGCTCTTCCATCATTTTTTATAGAAACCCTCATTAGAATAACGCATTCCTTGCTTCAGTAGTTGCTTCATGAGCTAAGCTATGGGGTTTTGGCTTATTTTAGCCGCATAGATTTGGGGAGATCTGTTTATATGAGCTATAATAATTTATTTCACCTCTAATTCTTCATATAAGATTTAAATCATGTCTTCTAATGGATCCAAGTCCCATTCTCAACTTATATAGCGTTATTTTCTGAAGACAACTATTTTATGCCCAGTATTGTTGCATTTCCCTACTCGGGAAGGAGAATATCGGTCAATATCTTGTTGAGGTTCTTACATCTTCTGGTATGATTTTATTTTACATCTATTGAGCTGCTCTACATTTCCAAGTTCATGATTTTCCAAAGCTCCATATTGAAAATAATCTGGATTATTCCCAATAGTGTAGATGTTCCAATTTTGGAACATTACAGTGCTATCAGAGTTGCCATCTTGGCTCAGCCTATGGATTTCAGATCCACTCAAAAGATAATAAGGATAGGAGAACAAAATTATGGAGAGGATGAGCTTACTCTCATCCATTTTCAGATCCAAGAAGAAAGAAGCAGAGAAATGCATTGAAACTCCAAAAGGGTTTCAAGGAGGAGAGAGCTACAGTGAAACCTCTAGGTTTCAAGAAGAAGAAAAAGATGCATGCAATTCCTATTCTCATAGAGGAGGTGAAGAGCAAGGAGACCACTTAGAGCATGAAATCCTAAGTGGATATTTGGAAGAATACAAGTGCCAACCTAGGGCTCTCAGAAAGACCCTAGATTTTCCTTAGTTTATTCAACTGAGAGAAGAGAAAAGACCCTGCAGCCAAAGGGAGATTAAAGGTAATAGATTCCTATTGTCTAAATTTGATGGGTCAAATACAGCAAAAACTTGGGCAAGAAATCTTGAGGCATTCTTCCTACTTCATCCAGTGGAAGAGAGGGAGGCAACAAAAGTTGCAGCGTTGCACCTGGAGGGTGAAGCCAATGCTTCGTGGTGTAGTCACTTAAGCCACACAAGAGTGACTTATTTTTCTGAGTTCACTCAAGAGCTGATCTAAACTTTTGATGAAGAGAGATAAGAGGATTGAGGGTCCACACCACCATGGGGAGAGAGAAATACCAGCGCTGTAACAGCCTTGGAAGAGCATATTTCTACATCAGCAGTTGTGGCAACCATTACAATAGAGGGAGGAGCCTTTGCAGCTCTACAAGAGATGCCCACATCTCACCAAGGTATGGGAATATTTCCACTTTTACTTATTGCAGAAAATATTTCTAAGAGTTGTGGAAATATGTTTTCATATGGCCCAAGATCAAACATTGTTGCTGGGGTAGAGCAGCAATATTGCACTGCGCTGTGCAGACTTGAATGGTTCAAGAAACAAATGGACCATCATTCTCATAGACCCCTAATGAGTTGCGCAAAACCCTTGAGGTTGAGGTGTGGTCTTTTGGAGGGAGTCATGAATGTTGAGATGGAGTATGAGGCAGCAACTTTACCCTGGAGGAGGCTTACAACACTATCAAGAGGTAGAAGCAAGGAGGCTTTTCTTTTAGCCCCTTTGGATCCTTATGGGTCCAAGATAATCATTGATGAGAGAAATTTTATTGGAGGTCTCCAAGGAGTTGCACTTTAGCCTCTTATGAAATGTAAAGAGAAAGGTCTGATATGGGAGGATCGTAGACCTCATTGGAGGAATGCCAAGATGGATAAAGATAGGAGGCATCCACATGAATTTGAGTGGATGTGGATGGGAGACAAGAGGCTGGTAAGCCTCTTTCAAGTCTATGACACCAGGCAGCAAGAAGCAATGTTGTGTTGGCTACTCTTGAGAGAGTTTGGTCAACCTATGACATGTCCTTTTCCATGGAGTGAGAAGAGGAAGGAAGATTGGCTGGACACTTTCATCATGGGGCAGAAAGGAGTGTGGATGAATTATGATGATGTGATCATTATGTTTTCACCACATTAGTTGTATGATGGAGGTATGGTAAGGTAGCAAGATCATTTGTTTCTTTGGAGGATCGGGAGAGAGCAAGGGAAAAATTGCTCTCACACTTGGCATGATGCTGCAAGAGTGAGGGATGGCACTAGCATAGTGCAAAGAGTAGCACCTTCATCTTGGGAGGAGCTCTACATTTACATCATCATCTTGGGAAGAATCTTTGACACAATCTTTGTCAAATAATTGAGCTTTGAGATGACAGTAGCCCTACTCCATAGGTTGGCAGCACTGTCACTTAGGAGCTTGGATTGCTTGCTAAAGTGTCTCCAAGACCACTTCACAAGTAATGCACCATGGAGGCATGTAGAAGAGGAGCATGAGGAAGTAATGGATGATAGTATCCCTTACTATTTTTTGATCTTCTTGGCTTGGAGTCACAAGCACAAGGAGGAAGATCTACATGCAACATTTGTGGACTTTCCTTCCATGCATTTCTATGCATACCATCCCTCAATGGAGGAGTTCACTTGGGAGGGCATTCAACTGAATGTATATCAGCATATGGAGAGATGCACAGCCCAGAATATGAAGAAAAGGTCATCACAACCACTTCCCTACTCACCTGCAGCATGGGAGAATTTGCACTTGAGCCATTTCAGCTCAATGACCGAAGTACATGATGGAGGAGGTAAAATTTTGTTTTGTATTTTACACTTCATTTTCTATATGAGCATAATATCATACCAAGAGGGGTCTTTCCTTATTTCATATTGTATTTTTATGTACTTGAGGCCACTTGCAGCATTTATGATGGCCATTCTATTGGTGGATTGTGGGGGAATGCCACATGGTTTTCGGTGTGCATCATTGGCACCAAATTATGCTTTCATGATTCTCTTTTGTAAAATGGATGTGGAAGAAAAAAAGTGGCTGAAAACACACTTGTTTCACTATGTATTAAGGCAGGCAAAGGATGCCCTATGTTGGTTCCATGATTGGGACTATGTTCTACCTCCTTGTTTTTACATGTTTATGCTTCCATATTATGCTGCTTAAACATTGATTGTAGGAAGCACCATTGGAGGAGTGGCACAAGAGGTGAGGAGGCCCAATGGAAAGATAATTCTTCCCATTATACAAGCTGCATATTTCAGGAATAATATTGGGTAGACCTTGATTTTCATGCTATACATCTTGCCTTCAAGTGAGAGGACTCATTTGGGAGGTTTGATTGCTTTGTGGAGACACCTCATGGGTGTTGGATTTGATGGGGTGGCTTGGGTCTTTCTTGAATACCATTATACCTCATCCATATATCAGCATAAGCCCCATATATATCATAAGTGGAGAGAGAATCAAAAAGAGATGCACATTTTGACCCCATTATGCAGCCCACCTTCTTTGCAGGAGCTGAAGGTCGAAGATATCCTTCATGAGTTGCCATACTGGAGGGTGACTCATCTTATTTGGTTGATAGCTTGGGAGAGAGAGATTCAAATTGGGATGATGAATACCAATATATATCAGCCTTCATGCTTCAAATAGGACCTTCAAACAGCCCATTTTTGCCCCATGGATGCTTCATTGTCACATCATGTTAGCTATTTGGGATGTTCCCCAATAGATGGCTTGCACACTTGGGAGGAACAACTTGGAGATATATTGATGATTTAGCACCATGATCCTTGGGAGACTTCATCTTATGAGGGTGCTACAGGGGAGAAGAGTATTCTCTTCAGTCCTATCCTTGCATTTTCTTGAGGACAAGCAAAATTTGGGAGGGGAGAACTATAATGTTCCCAATTTTGCAATAAGAAAATTGGAACACTAGATTTTGCTACTTTCACCTAGGAGAGGAATAAATGGGTAAGGAAGCCCACGAATAATAAGAATATGAATAAATTCCACCTTATTAAGGAAAGAGATCACCCTAGGAGCTGGTTTTACACTTCCAAGTGTGAACAAGGACAAATTGGATGAGGACATAGTCAAGTTTGACTAAGTCAACATGCATTATTGAGGAGGAAGAAAACACTCAAGTAAACTAGCTCAATGTGAACAAGGATCAGCCTAAACACACATATGAGAACTATATTGAAGATCCATAGTGTGAAAAGAGGCATTGTAGGTGGATTAGTTGACCAAGTCAACAACACAGCCACAAGAGGAGGGAAGCAAGCTAGGGCAGCGCAGTTTTGAAAGAGGAAGCTTCATGAAGAAGTCACCTCAACATTGTGTGGGGTCCGGGCTGAGGAGGCTCACCAAAGATAAAATGAAGGCATAGCATAAAAGGGGGATCATTCATGTATTTATATTTCTTCATATAGAGACCAATTACATACTTCAGTTGTTTAGCCAGAGTTGCTGCACTGCTTAGTGCAAGGGATTCCTGTGCAGGAATTCCATCCTCTCTTTGGATCAGCTTGCTTAAGGGATCAAGGGAGAAGGATTTGAGCTGCATTTCAATATTTGGCTTGAGGCCATTCATATCCATTTAGGCACAATGCAATATCCTTCAGAAAACTGCATCCTTCATGTAGAGGCAGCAACAACAGTGTTGCATCCTTTGATTTAATGCTATTTCTTGAGGAGGAGGTGCCTATTTCCCTCCAGGAGTTTTTTTAGAGAGGCCTTTGGCCCTATTTATATATTATTCGGCCATTATATGATTTATTCAGCCAATATTAATACAGAGTTGCAGCAACTGCGTTATTTTCTGTAGTGTTGCTTATTTCATGCTTTTTGCCGGATGTCTTGTTTCACTGTATAAAGATTGTAAACTTTCATTTCTCTATTTGTTTTATTAAGTAAGACTCATATCAGAGCTCTTCCATAATTTTTTACAAAAACCTTCATTAGGATAATGCATTCCTTGCTTCAATATTTACTGCATGAGCTAAGCTATGGGGTTTTGGCTTATTTTAGCTGCATAGATTCGGGGAGATTTGTTTATATGAGCTAGAATAATTTCTTTCACCTCTAATTCTGCATATAATATTTATATCATGTCTTCTAATGGATACAAGTCCCATTCTCAACTTATATAGCGTTATTTGTTGAAGACAACTATTTTATGCCTGGTATTACTTCATTTCCCTACCCGGGAAGGAGAATATTGGTCAATATCTTGTTGAGGTTCTTATATATGTTGGTATGATATTATTTTACATATATTGAGCTGCTCTAAATTTCTAAGTTCATTATTTTCTGAAGCTTCATATTGGTAATAATTTGGATTATTCCCAATACTGTAGTTGTTCCAATTTTGGAACATTACAGGGTTCCCTCACTGGGCACGACCCAACCCGCCTGAACGAAGCCATGAGGGAGAAAATGGAAAATGGGTCACATGAACATGCACAAGGCACATGGGTGGGCACAACTTAGCATTTTTTATACGACCTCCTCGCACGACCCAACCCGACCCAACCTGAACATGTTTCCTTGGCCACCCTCACACAACACGACCCAACCCACCCGAATGAAGGCATGAGGGAGAAAACAGAAAATGGGTCGCACAAACATATACAAGGCACATGGGTGGTCACAACATAGCTTTTTTTATATAACCACCCTCACACGACCCAACCCGACCCGCTCGAATGCATTTCCTTGGGTGTCCTCACATGACTTGACTTGACCTGACTCGCTCGAATGCATTTCCCTAGACGACCTCACACGATCCGACCCAACCCGACCTGCCCAAACGTGTTTCCCTGGGCGCCCTCACATGAGTTGAACTGAGTACACGGCCCATCCAAACATGTTTTCTTAATGGCACCCTCACAGGACACGACCGGACCCGACCCAACCCAAGCAGACCCTCTTGAACGCATTTCCTTAGGTTCCCTCACACGACCCAACCTACCCAAACGAATTTCCTTGGGTTCCCTCACATGACCTGACCCCACTCGACCCGCCCGAATGCGTTTCTTTGGGCGCCCTCACACAACCCGACCTGACTCGCCCGAACGAAGGCACGAGGGAGGAAACGACAAACGGGTCGCACGAACATGCACAAGGCACATGAGCGATCACAACTTAGAATTTTTGACACAGAAACCCTCACATGAATCAACCTGACCCACCTGAATGAAGGCACCAAGGAGAAAATGGAAAACAGACTACACAAACGTGTACAAGGCACGCGAGCAGCCACAACTTCACATTTTTGACACGGTTTCCCTTACTTGACGCGACCTGCCTGAACGAAGGCACTAGGGGGAAAAATGAAAATGAATGGCATAAACATGAACCAGGCACACGGGTGGTCAGAACTTAGCATTTTTTACACACCCACCCTCACACGACATTACCTGACCTACCCGAACACACCCGAACGAAGGAACAAGGGATCAATTGGAAAACGGGCGACATGAATGTGCACAAGGCACACCAATGGTCACAACATAGAATTTTTAACACAGTCCCATGACACAACCTGACCTGAACTGACTCACTCGAATGCATGGCCCGACCCTCCTGAACGCACGACCTGACTCATTTAACTTAAATCCCATAACCCTTAAGCACATAGCACCTAAGCACTTGGTGCTTAACCCTTAACCCATGAAGCTATTAACCACTAAGTCATTAACCTATAACCCAAAACCCCCTTATACCTCAACCCCCTAACCATCAAACCCCTAACCCGTAAAACCCCGAGACCTCAACCCCCTAACCCCTAACCGCCCTAAGCCCTAACCCTTTACCCTTAATTCATTACTCCTAAACCCTTAATCCCCTTAACTCATAGAACCCGTAATCCTTTCTCCCAAACCATAGGTTCTCCAACACTAATCATCTTGATCATATTAGGCTTTTTTCCACTAGCCCTTGCAAATACAACCTTCAAGCACTACTAGAGTTCAAGGACAAGAGCTACAAGGTCTCCAAATCTGATCTAAATTTTATGGACAATCACATTTCCCCAAAATATCCTCGATGTATTTTATTTCAAAGAGAAACAATATTCTCATATAATTTCCACAAATGCATCTAATTTCATAGGAATAAAGTAACCCTGGCCCTTAACCCTTAACTCATAACCCCTAAGCCCTTAGTGCTTAACCCTTAACCCTTGAAGCCCTTAACCACTAATCCAATAATAACTAACCCGTAAACCCCATAGACCTCAACCCTAAAACCCCTAAACCCCCTAATCCATAACCCTTAAGCCTTGACCCCTAAACCCCTATAATCCCTAGGGCCTTGACCCCCCTAACACCTAAATATGCTAAGGGATAATCCTTAAGCGCATAAATAAATCATAATCCTAACCCCTAGTCCTTAATCACCTAAGTATCCATCTTTCAACAGATTTAATACAACAACAACATAAATTAAATATTCACCACATTAATGAATCTTGATGAGTAGATATTCCATGTGGCACCTTTGACAAGTCAACGTTTCTTCAATTGTGCCTCCTCAACACCAAATTTTCCATAGTAGGCAATAGAATCTCATCATTGAAAACCTCAATTCAATGACATATGAATTTTCCATAATCATAAACCTCATATAACCTTCGACACAACTCCATAAGATGCACAACCAAGTCTTGTCATGATAAAAAAAACCAAATGAAAATTTTCTTCCCTAATATTATGTTGTGCTTAGGCTGGGCTAGACCACATATTGGATGGAAAAACAATCTACTGAAATGTGAAATTTTGTCGCTAAAATTGTGTAAGATTAAATAAAGCCTCCTTACCCCTTAAGATAGATAGTATCACTCCTATGATTAACTCCCACATCAACCATTCTAGAAGATTTAAATTAAAAAACTTGATGAGAACTAAAATATAAATAAGCCACCTTATTTACAAGTCAATATTACAAATTAATAAATCACATGTGCAAAAAATAAAAATCTTAAAAGGTGAAATTATATATATTTTTTTAAAACATAGGTTTCCCAATGTTAAAATAAATAGGATATGTGACTTTCCCAAATATTCATCCTAGCCAATGGAGAACCTCAAAGTGAATTTCTACTAAGAATGAGCTCGAGCATTTGGCACCTATCTGGTTAAATTCAAACTAATTTTGAAGTGTTAAAATTTTTCATTGCAATTTTTTCCAATTCATCGAATAGGAGCGGATATTTTGGAAGCTTCTACATTCTCCCTTGGCCTCAATTTCGAATAGTAGCAGATGTTTTGTAAGCTCCTAAATTCTCCCTCGTCCTCGATTTCGAATATCAGCACCCGCCCTTGGCTTTTTGGATGATGAAGGAGAAATTTCCCTCGGCCTCGATTTCGAATAGCAACACCCACCCTTGGATTTTAGGACGATGAAGGAGAATATGAAAACCCTTCCACTTCTAAAGAAGATCATGTCAGAATCAATCCCTAAATCCTGGAGCTTCCAACGGCAGGGATCGAGCTTAGGAACTGGAGTTTTCCCATATCAATATGATCAAGATTCAAAGTACTGCAATGAAGAGCAGCTTCTGAGATTCAAGAGACTAAGGAAAGGCTCCCCTGCGAATGATAATCAGATCCCTTGGAAGACTTGAGTCAGGGTATCGATTTTCCTGCAAGATTTTGGTTTAAATTGAGTGAGCATGTAGACTCTAGATGTTTTTGTAATTTTTAATAGTTGTCACTCAGGGATAGAAGAACCTTCTGTAAATTGCAGTTTAATTGATGCTAGGGGTTTCAGAATCGAGCGCAAGTCGTAGTTTCCTTAAGACAAGCAAACTGATCTTGAGTCAATGAAGATCAGGGAAAATTTTAAGGATGGAAATTTATCTTGAAGTTTAGAAACTTTGGCAAATCTCGTAGTCCGTCATATGAAACCTATAAAATGTTTGGCAATATTTTTGTAAAAGTATTCAAATTTATATTAGTTTTGCATAGTCTCTATATAAAATTTTGGCGATTTTTAAGGCCAAATAATTTTATACTATAAAATTTGGGTGAATAATTTTTAGAAAAAATAGAAACTAGCGAATATTGTTTTTGAAAAAACATGGAAAATTAGCCCACCTGCGAATATTAGCCACTAAAATTTTCCCTAATGAAGATTTCAGGCGTAGAAATGTCTACCTATCACTACAAGCCAGCTAATGAGGAAAACACTATGAAACCATGGCTAACTGTAAGTTAACAGACTTAATATTGTTTTCTATAATCTTTTGTCTAATCGTTGCCTTGATTTCGAATAGAAGTGCCCGGAATACTAGGATCTCCTACTAAGACTAGCCTAAACATATCAGATCTTATTTTCCCCCACTATTGTGGTCATGATTGAAATAAAATCCTTTTGGCTCATACTTAGAGCTATCTCTATCTATGATGGGAGCTCTATATCATTTAATGGTCACTCATCTAGCATCTAAACCTCAATCTCCTCCTCCTCATCACTCTTACCACCTTGTTGAGCTACATATCTAAGAACCCTTAGGCCTTGTGTCATTGTTGCCATCTATATAGCCACTATCTTCCTCACTCTAGCTAATCTAGCCTCAACCTAATACTGGAAAACCACATCTACCTACATTATATCCACTCTATATTCAAGCCACTCTAATTGTCTATTTGTAATGGGCTAATTAGTGACATGTCTAAGGGCCTTTGAGGAGGCCAACTAATAATGTCTAGGTGTAAGGATAAATATAGAAGAAAACAAAGGAGAACTGGTATGGGCCTATTGATTTTTCCAAGAAGAAATGATCATAAGGTCCTACTAGTGACATTCCACTATTACCTTTTGTTTTCCATATGACTGGATTGTAAAAATGAAGAAGTGGAGGGGGGGGGGGGGGGGGGGTGGGTTTCAAGGCTTGGCTACGTTGGTGGCTCCACGACAGGGGGGTTTGGTTTCCCCCCATCTGTATTTCAGTTTCGCGAAGGAAGGTGGAAATCCCACGGGTTCTCTCTGGAATCGTGGATTCATATTGGTTTTAAGGAAGGTGAAAGGCATTATCTAGGGATGCGGTTACTAAAGAAAGAAAATTGTCACCAACATGAGATACCCATCTATCATATTCAATATGTTTTTGAAAAGGCACTATTCCATTCAGTTTTTTTCCCTTCTTTTATTTGGATGTTCAATTTATAGTTCCTTTAGTAACAACAGTATTAAAAGTAACTGTAAGCTGGCACAATATCCTGATAATTGATCCAGGTGGCTTCAGAGACACACAAAGGAAAAAGAGGTCTTAGAAAAGCTCAAAAATCAAAGTGGTCAAAATTCTTTCGAACTAGGACCAGAGCTTAGACCTCATCGTCCTAATCACAGCGATATGAATGGTTTGTAAAACCAAGTCAGTATGGAGAAGTTAGAAGAAGTCAAAGTTTCGGGTTAACTTGATGAGGTGGCAGGCTTAAGGAAGCACAATTTCAACCTTTTCCGGCCAGCTCCAGTTGGAATCCAGGCGAAATTGCAGGATGCTTAATTTACCTCCTACGGCCTAAATTTTGGTATTTCAAAAAATACACAATTAGTTATAAAAAAATCAAAAAAATAATAGAAAATTGGAGGGCGGACCATAACCCCCACCCCCCAACCGACATATCAAAAGATATTAAAAAAATAATACAAGTATGGGTCGGTGCGTCGTGGCCCCCACAAGACGCCACACACCACGCCACATTACATATAATGGTGGGGTGGTTGGCGATCAACCCTGCCACCCCAACCATATCACCATACCGTACGCCATATAAAAGTCATTGCAATGGGGGGAAGGCCACTGGAAGCGGACTTGGCATTCCCACACTATATACCATATATGTATATGTTCGGTAGAGGTGGTTGGGGGCGGGCCGCCAGATGTGGGTTTGGCCCCCCAAAACTTTATGTGCGTTGGTCATAAAACAAATATCTGCCCCTTTGTGGAGGGGTCAGGGTTTGTCCACCCGACCTTTTCAGGACAATTGCGGTGCAAACATAGTACCCAATAGTTGTAGATTATTATTGATTATTTTGGAGGACCAAAAGCTCCTCAGTGGGGAGGATTGATCCAGGTGGCACCAGAGACACACACAGGACAAAGAGGGATTATAAAAGCTCAAAAATCAAAGTGGTAAAAATTCTTTCGAACTAGGACCAGAGCGTAGATCTCATTGTCCTAATCGCAACAGTGTGAACGGTTTGTCAAAATGAGTCTGTATCGAGAAGTTAGAAGAATTCAAAGTTTTGGGTTGACTTGATGAGGTGGTAGGCTTAAGGAAGGCACAATTTTGACCTTTTCCGGCCACTAGATACTAGCCAGCTCTGGCCAGAATTTGGGCGAAATTGCGAGATGCTTAATTTTCCTCCTACGGCCTAAATTTTGGTATTTTAAAAAATACACAATTATTTATAAAAAAATCAAAAAAATAATATAAAATTGGAGGGTGGGCCATGAACCCCACCCCCCAACTAACATATCAAAAGATATTAAAAAAAATATACAAGTATGAACCAACAGGCCATGACCCCCGTCAGACCCCACGCACCACACCACATTACATATAACGGTGGGGTGGTCGGCAGTCAACCACGCCACCCCAAACATATCACCATACCATACGTCATATAAAATCCGTTGCAATGGGGGGCGGGCCACCAGCGGTGGACCCATCCTCCCCACACTATATACCATATATGTATATGTTTGGCGGAGGTGGTTGGGCTCGAGCCGCCCGATGCGGGTCCGACCCCCCAAAACGTTATGTGCATTGGTTATAAAAAAAAATATGCACCCCTTTGTGGAGGGGTCGAGGTTTGACCACCCGACCTCCCTCCAACGAATTCTAATTTTTAGCAATACACTTAACCGCCCAATTTGTAAACTTTTCCCACAAGGTTGTATATAAACCTATCATTTCACAAATGCGCCCAACAGACCTGAGCACAGATTTAGAGGCAGAGGATGCAGGTTGGAGCACGTAGTTCGAGGCAGGAGCAGGCACGAATTTCGAGATAGATTCTTATTTGATACCAAGGGGATCTTTTGATCCGAAGGAGGAAAAAATTTTAGAATGTGTTAAATTTTATATGCATTTTAACCAGAATTTTGCAGGGAACATGATGGTGTGCCTAGATTTTCCTTTTGACCAGTGGTTTTGTAGATTCCTTGTGGAGGAGAATCTTCAGGAACCTTGAGGGAATATTTCAGATTCCTTGGAGGGAAAAATTCTCCATTGTTAGAATGAGGTCAACCTTATAGTCAAATTACTCAAAATTTTGCAAGGATATTGATTACACAGAGAGAATTCCATCTGAGTAGCAAATCTTCATATGACTCGGAGGAGGAAATCTTTGAGGAATCTAGGGGGAATCTAAAAGATTCCTGTAGCCCCTGATTTTCACTTTGTCAAAATTCAGAAATTTGATAGTCTATTTTACACTATTCAACACCACAAATCTGATGGTGTATTCAGATTTTCCATTTGACGACTCCATTTTTCGGCCACTTTTCAAAGTGGATTTGTAGGTGTCAGCATTAAATGTGTGATCAGTCATTTTTAGGATATTCGATGCCACAAGATTAATGGTACAACCAGATCCAACAATTTATCATCCTTTTCTTCAGATAGCTCTAGGATGTGAGGTATATGTAGTGTGATCATGTACTTATTTGTCTCTTTTCTATGAGATGCATTGTGTTGTATAGATCCTTATTTGATGTTTGATGTGGGATCTACTTTTGTTCTTGATGTGAGATGTAATTTATATCATGGATTTGTCTTATGTTTTAGATCCCTTTGTTGCCATGTTGGAGGGATACTCATTGTCACATGTATTTTTGATTGATATCCCTTTGTTTGCATGATGGCGGGATGCTCGTAGTCATTATGTGTGAGTTACTGTCATACTGATAGGAGTCCTTTTTGTAAATGAGTGTTCTATAGTGGAACATCTCGTGGAGAGGTCCAACCACTCCTGTGTGAGGTAATTTTCATTGTATGACAGAAAAAATACCATCCATGTACATCATCACTCTTTTCAGCACTTAATGCAGTGGCCTACACCACCTTGACACTGATACTTGGAGATGTAGTCCCTCATGGACAAAATCCGTTATCAATGACTTATGTTGCTAATGTTGTTATGTCCCTCTTCTTAACAACATGAATATGTTCATTAACACTTTGATTAAATGAAATTCTAACACATCAGCCGAAGTAGAAGGTCTTTGTTTAAAGGGTATCAGGAATTTACCTGGATCAAGTGGTATCAGAGTGGTATTCTTATTAATTTGGATTGCAGGTGTGAACCATTGAACATTTGCTAACTTGAGAAATGGAGGATGTCAAAGACATGTATGAGACCATGCTCAAAGTGTCCGAGAAAGTGGACATGTTGTATGAAGCTTATGAGAAACAATCAGTAGATAACGTTGAGTTGAAAACACTCCTACAGGAAGAGAAGGAGGACAAGCAACGATTGTAGCTTCAGTGGCAAGCCACAAAAGAGGCATTGGAAGAATTGAAGCCCCACAACAAAAGTCTTCAAGCAGATCATGAGGCATTGAAGAAACTCCTTCAGGAAGAGAAGGAGGAGAAGCAACGATTGTAGCTTCAGCTACAAGCCACAACGAACACCTTGGAGAAAGTGAAGCACAACAAAGGCTTAGAGAATCCCTCTTCACATGTTTCAAAATTGACATTTGAGGTAAACAGTGTTGATTTCTCTTAAGTTTCATCTTCACCTTATATCATTTCTGTTGGAAGTGTGGAGATCCCCATTACAGGAACCGGCATGAGACTCCTCACCAATATGGGGTACAAAGGAGGAGGACTTGGCATTCATGGCCAAGGCACAATTCAGCCATTGGAGGTTGTGCAAATACCTCGCTACACAGGTTTGGGATACACTAAAGGAGAATTTTCAAAGGACATTAAAGGAAAACCGATATTCTTGAACTCGAAAGAAAAGAGGATTGATGCGAACACTCTACCATCATCCCATGGAAGTGCATGTTGCAATGAAAGAGCTGAGGCAAGCTCTCATCACCATGATGCACTAGAGACCACCAAGGAAGGTATAACAAGTATCACTACTCGCAAGTTCATTTGGATTATAAGCATGTTGCTAATCATGGACGTCAATCATGGCATCGAAAAAAATTTCATTTTTGTGGTTTACATAACTATGTCATTTCTGAGTGTTGGAAAAGAATGGCAGCACAAAGGAGGATGAGGCGTGAAAAGCCTTATCCACAGCAGGGAAAGAAACTGGTTAAGCAGGTCTGGAGGAAGAAGACATTTTACAGCTATTGCAACCAAAGTGGCCATCAAAGAGCCACGTGTTCAAGGCTCCATCGCGAGTAGCACCTTAAGGATGAAGCATCGGTGCATGAACCAGTTGAAAGGATTGTTCAACAAGCAAAACGTGCCACAAGGAGGTGATCCAATCACTTTGATAACTGAGAGATGGTTTTTCTAGATGTGGTAGTGTGTTATGGACGTGTTTCTAAATCATATGTTTCATTTTTAACTGTAAAAGTGATGATGTGTTTTCCATTGCTTGTTAAGAAACCATGATATTTTGGCCTTGTCTTGTAAATCATGTGATGCATTTGTTTCATGTAAAAGTGATGATGTGTTTTCCATGACTTCGAAATTCGACAATGATGTTTTGGCCTTGTAATGATAACTAGAGTGTGATTTCCATTCGATGTAAGCTTGACCACTAAGTACGTGCTATAAACTCATGGCAAGTATGGAAATTTTTGGGTCATAGTTGGTCAATTTAAGCATGTAATTTGTAGGAGGTTGTATTACAGGTTTACAGAGGATGGAGGTGTCAGCTCATCACTTAAGGCTTTGAATAACAAAGGTGAAGGAGATGGAAGGGTGACCTTTTCAGGACAGTTGTGGTGCAGACATAGTACCCAACAGTTACATATTATTATTGATTCTTTTGGAGGACCAAAAGCTCCTCATTGGGGAGGATTGATCCAGGTGGATCCAAAGACACACATAGGACAAAGAGGGCTTATAAAATCTCAAAAATGAAAGTGGTCAAAATGCTTTCGAACTAGGACCAGAGCGTAGATCTCATTGTCTTGATTGCATCAGTGTGAACGGTTTTTCAAACTAAGTCTGTATGGAGAAGTTAGAAGAAGTCAAAGTTCTAGGTTGACTTGATGAGGTGGTAGGCTTAAGGAAGGTGCAATTTCGACCTTTTCCGACCACTGGATTCCAGCCAGCTCCGGCCGGAATTCAGGTGAAATTGTGGGATGCTTAATTTTCCTCCTACTGCCTAAATTTTGATATTTAAAAAAATACACAATTAGTTTTAAAAAAGTAAAAAAAAATAATATAAAATTGGAGGGCAAGCCATAAACCCCACCCCCCAACCAACATATCAAAAGATATTAAAAAATATATAAAAGGATGGGTCGGTGGGCCATGACCCCCATCGGTCCCCATGCACCACACCACATTACATATAACGGTGGGGTGGTCAGCGGTTAACCCCGCCACCCAAACTATATCACCATACCATACACCATATAAAATCCATTGTAATGGGGGGCATGGCCCACCCTCCCCACACTATATACCATATATGTATATGTTCGGCAGAGGTGGTTGGAGGCGGGCCGCCCAATGCGCGTATGGCCCCCCAAAACGTTATGTGCATTGGTTATAAAACAAATATGCACGACTTTGTGGAGGAGTCGAGGTTTGACCACCCGACCTCCCTCCAACGAATTCTAATTTTTACCAATACACCCAACCGCCTAGTTTGTAAACTCATCCCACAAGGTTGTATATAAACCTGTCATTTCACATATGTGCCCAGCAGACCTGAGCATGGATTTCGAGGCAAAGGAGGTAGGTTGGAGCACGTATTTCAAGGTAGGAGAAGGCATGGATTTTGAGACAGATCCATGTTTGATGCTAAGGGAATATTTTGATCCCAAGGAGGTAAAATTTTCAGAATGTATTAAACTTTATATGTATTTTAACCAGAATTTTGCAGGGAGAGCGATGGTGCGCCCAGATTTTCCTTTTGAACATCGGTTTTGCAGATTCCCTGTGGAGGAGAATCTTCAGGAATCTTGATGGAATCTTAGAGATTCCTTGGAGGCTGAAATTCGCCAGTGTCAGAATGAGGTCAACCTTATACTCAAATTACTCATAATTTCGCAAGGATGCTAATTGTGCAGACAAAATTTCCATCTAAGTAGCAGATCTTCAAATGACCCGGATGAGGGAATATTTGAGGAATCTAGGGGGAATCTAAGAGATTCTTGTAGCCCCAGATTTTCACTTTATTAGAATTTAGAAATTTGGCAGTAGAATTCAACGCCACAAATTTGATGGTGTGTTCAGATTTTCAATTTGACCATTCCAGTTTTTGGCCACTTTTCAAAGTGGAGTTGCAGGTGTCAACATTCAATGTGTGAATAGTCATTTTCAGGATATTTGAAGCCATGAGATTGATGGTACAGCCAGATCCAGCATTTTATCATCGTTTTCTTCAAATAGCTCCAGTATATGAGGTATATGCAGTGTGATCATGTACTTCTTTGTCTCTTTGCTATGAGATGCATTGTGATGTATAGATCCATGTTTGATGTTTGATGTGGGATCTTGTTTTGTTCTTGATGTGAGAGGTAATTTCTATCATGGAATTGTCTTGTGTTTGAGTTCCCTTTATTGCCATGTTGGCCGTATACTCATTATCACATGTGTGTTTGATTGAGATCCCTTTGTTGTCATGCTGGTGGGATACTCATAGTCATTATGTGTGAGTTATTTTCATACTGATAGGAGTCCTTTTTGTAAATGAGAGTTCTTATAGTGGAACATCTCATGGAGAGGTCCAACCACTCCTGCCTGAGGGAATTTTCCTTTTTATGACAGAGAAAATACAATCCCTGTACATCATTACTCTTTCCAGCACTTAATGCAGCGACCTACACCACCTTGACGCTGAGGCCCGGAGACGTAGTCCCTCTTGGACGAACTTCGTTATCAATCTCTTATGTTGCTAATGCTTGTTATGTCCCTCTTCTTTACAGCATGAAGATGTTCATTTATGTTCATTAACGCTTTGATTGAACACAATTCTAACACATGAGATGAAGTAAAAGGTCTTTGTTTAAAGGGTATCAGGAATTTACCTGGATCAATAATTGTCGGCATAGCTTCAACTACCACTGCACAACAAGTTTCAAGGAGTGTTGTGAGACCTAGTCAAAACCCTTGAGACTTTCTATGTGTCTCCAGCTCAAAACCTAAAACAAGTAATTGCAATAAGTGCAACATTGAATCAGAAATACAACAAAAAGCATTTTTGGCGTATTTAATTTGATGAATACTGTTGGAAATCATGTGTCAGATTCAAAAAAAAATCTTTGAACTCATATACTTAACTATTCTGAGGAAATATCTTTTATGAATTGGAATCATGAAGGCAACATAGGGAATTTTTATCTTACTTAATCTAGTAAAAATGGCTAAAGTTATGCACCAAAACAATAGCAAGGAAACTTTGAAAATTAAATAAGAGAAGTACATAGGATGTGCTTTTAACTATAAAATTGTTTGCTTAGATAACTATGAGAAATTATATTTATGACTGGGATTTTTGCTTGAGATTTTGTGCAGATAATCCCTACTTTATTGCAAAAAATGGCTTTTGAAAGAAGGGATTCCACTAACATATAAGGAACAGATTGTACAATTTATTTTGAAAAATACAGGGTAGGAAAATGCTCCATTGGAATATTCATTTTTTGATCCTTATACTAGTGGTATCTAAAATATAAATCATTGATCTTTATTTTTAGGTTTTAAGGAGCACATGCACCTTTCTTCAGAAATTTTGACACTTTTCCCTGTAAATTTTAACATAGATTCCTATGTTTTGTAGAAAATGCTTATATGCCTGGACATCCATCTTCATCTATGTTAGGTAGTATCATTAGCTTTATTATGATCAGTATCACTTATCAGGTTTCCTTTCACTCCTAGTATGTTGCACAAGGTAATGTAGTGGTGAATAATTGAGGGTGCTGAAGTAATAATATCTGATTCTTTGTGCACATGTGTAAGTTTTTGTTTTAGAGAAGTCATAGACAATGTTAATGGTATATTTTAATTTCATCTGTTTAGGTTTTTTGCAATGCATTCTTATTATTTATTTCTAACAGAATTGTTTGATATTTCTGAAATCTTGCAAGTCCCCCTGAAAAGTATAACTTCAAGTATATTCCAAAGTTCAACAATATTATTTGTATTTAGTAGTTATAGAAAATACTATATTGTGACAATCATTTTACTATAATTGTTGCTTTTGTTTTTTTTACATAATTTATGTTTACTTTTGAATATTTTGCAAGTGTTGAAAGTGTCCTCTACAGATGTCCCTTACTATCCTATTTTTCTTATATAGGGTAATGTCAATGAGTATACTTGCCAATTTCAAGCATACCCCTGGCTTGAAGGTAACCCATCTTATTCGAATGTCAGTGAGCATACTCGCCAATTTGAGCTTGATCCTCTGCTTGATGATTCAATGTTTCTTCATCTCCCAACTGATCCATTGATTGACAAGATGAAGAGGATAAATAAGAAGATTAAAAGCTTTAAAGGAGAAAATATGGATCTTACGGTATTAAAAAAGTACATGCAGAAGGAAAATGACTGGTTAAGGGCTCAGAGCTGTAGGTTCTAGGAGGAAAAGAATGCATTACATTTGTAAAATAGGAGGTTACAAGATATATTTTTAGAATATGTTAAGGTTAGGGCTCGATCCACTATCCATTTGTCTCTTGGTTTTCAGACAGGTTTATGCAATGAATACCATGTGGTCCACTCTCCATCTATCTCTTGGAAAAATGGAGCCTTGTAAAAAATGGACCATGTCTATGGGAATCCAGAACGAACCACATGGTATTCATTACATAAACCTTCTAGAAAAACTTCCACATATTTTGGTGTGTTGGAATTCAATGTGTAACCAACCTCTCAAATATTACAGAATGAGAATAAGAAACAAGAAGAGGGTTGAGAAGTTACCTAAATCATGGGATGCCCAAGGACAACATAAAGCGTAGAAGTATGAACAAATAATGATGTAAATTTTAAGATGAGATGGAATCAAGGAGTGACATGGGAAAGCAATGTGTTGGAAGTGTTTTGGATAAGTTTGAGGGAAGCACGTTATTCACGTATCCATTTGAAATGAAGAGAGATGTATCTTGTAGCAGAGGAGGTGATGATAGGAGGCTTTAAGACTACAATAAGAGGGAATTTCATGAAATAAGGCATGTTAAAGATAACATTCAAGAGTTTTATAATTCGAGTCATACTAATGGTTCATGGGGTAGGACCTAGGTTTGATGACCGATCAACTTCTCATAATGTGGGTTTAGAGTGAAAGACACAAAAGAAGATCATATTAGGTATCTTCTTCAAAATTCACACTAGCTCATCGCTTTATGAAATTTACAAATTTTAGTTCAAGGAGGACCACCAACGACCCTATTAGATGTGCCAATGGAATTGGAATATTTCCCAAGAAACCAATCAAGTTATAAGTGTAAATGACAATGGTATGACCTAAGGAAAAGCCTTGCATGATAATATCTCCATGGGCGCCTTTGTAGATGAATCAATTTGTGCATTGAGTTACCCATTCCTTGGCATTATGTCTTTCCACGTCTTTCTTACCTTTCCCTCGTATTCTTTCTTTTTCTTTGCAAGTCCCCCTTTGATGTATATTCAATTCATTTCATAGGGGTTGGCATAATTCAATTAAGTCATTTATTTAGTTACGCATCCATTGCATGAGGACTTGGGGTGATGGCCTCAGAGTGAGGGGGTAGAGTCCAAGCTTCTCTATCCTTTAACTCATTAATATGTTTAATTTTTCTTTCAAATTTTGAAATTTATATCATGCTCATTATTTTTTTAATACAATTGAGTCAACATTTTTTTAATTTTTTGAAGGAAATTTCGCATTTGTATAAAAGAATAACAAACCACTTACCTTCATTGGAAAATATTCAAGTCAAACATGTATTCAACGATCTAAATCATGCCCCAAAAAAATTAGCCAGCCAATCTATACAACTATCCCCTGGAACCTTGTCAATAAACGAAACTCAAAGGGGTGCCCCAATTCCATAAATAATTTAATGCAAATTAAAAAGTGGCATGATTCTTATGGATGCTAAATGAAATGAACGTGGAGGCACTTGGATAAAATAGGAGCTCAAATCATCACATTATCAACCAAAGCTTGTTCATTCCCTAGTGACACCTACATCACCTGATCACAATAGGCCCATAATAGGTACAAAGGAACCCATAAAATAATTTTCCACAGAATGTGTATGGAATATTATTTTTAAACTAATCAAGATGCCCTTATCGTGCAAGTTCACTATGGAAAAATTATGAATTAAAAAAAACACAAGTGAGATCAATATTGAGAATGTGGTTCATTAAATGGGTTTTGTTGTGGGCGGTTTACAACATAAGCAACCAGAACCTCAAGGAGACACAAGGATATTGGAATTTGTTCAATATTGTAGCCAACACAATGAAATTTTGGGAAGGAAATAATTTGAGTGGACTCTTTAGCTTGACCATTAGAACAAATAGAGGAATTAGGTGGGCAATAAACATAGCTTTAACAAGGGCAATGGGTAGTAAAGGGAAGAAACAGTGTGGAATTTCAGAGATTCAAATACTTTGAAGAAACACGTAGACCATATATTTCTTGGAAAAATAGGAAGGTGGACAAGCTCATGGTCCAAATAGGCAAATTAACATAGATTCACTCATCATAACAAAAGCAGCTACACGACCTCAAACTGCACATTAACTGACATTATCTCATCACTATAAAAGTAGTTACACAACCTCAAACCCAACCTTTAGCATCTGCACACTCAATTACATGCCATTATGGAGACAAAGAAAGAAAATTTTCATAATGCAGGGAAGCTACGTCCATCAACTCTATCAAGAAAAACTAGCTTGAGCACCGTGATCTCAATCAGGTACCTCCAAAAAGTAGTTCTATAATCATAGATGAATAGGAGTCAATTTTAAATGTTTTTTTCAGAAACCTTAAAAATGTGGCTATATTTTAGATAGTTTCTTTAAGTTGTATCCATACAAATATAGTTTTTTATTGTTAATCGAAAAATAAAATATTTGAAGGGTTGTTTCATAGAACCTACCGAAAATAACAGAGAACCAATACCAACACAATTACACAACTAAGAAAAGGGGGCTTCTAGATTAAATCTAAAAGAGAGACTATTGAATTAGGATGTTAAACTATAGGAGCACCAAGCAGCAAGATCTATTGATGACAATAACGTTGCCCCTGAAAGTACATCCGAGAGAAACCAAGAGAACAATATTGTATATAGTATGTCCAAGAAGGAAAAACATCAATGTGGAAGAGAACGATCCACACAAACAAGCTAATCCATTTTTAAAATGCTCAAAATATGATAAGTCCTATAGAGTTGAGTAGAAACTTCGGAAAAGGTAATAAGAGGAGTCCACCTTTTCAAACAACTGGCCATACGTGTGAGAGAGGTGAAGTCAATACCAGGAATATCATATTCTAAAGTTGTTATAGCCCAATATGAAAATTAATTGTGTCATATAAATAGTCCATCCAGTCCAAAAAAAGGTCAATCTCTGTGAAGACTTAAAGACAGCCTTCTAAAATAGCCAGTAGGAGGGTTTGAAACCCTTAGCCAAATCAATTTTAGGTTTTTTCTTATATACCAATATTGCTTACGAATAAAATTAGACAGATCTATTTGTTACACATTCATGCACATAAGCATAAATGCAATGTATATCATGATGAATTTCAACAAAATATAATGCTACAGGAAATAACACGAGTATTGTAATGAAATATTCAAATCACAAACACAAAATATACTGATAAAATATAAATAATAGCTATGTAGTCAAGTGAGGGGACCTTCCCACAGTAGCACACTGATTAGCTTACAATCAAAGAAGAGATATCACAACAAAGTCGTGAACCAAGCCAAATTCGTATTAATAAGAAACTGTTAAAACAAACCAACTAATGCATGGCACATGAAGATATAACATTTTTTTTTACATATAATTTTGTTTCCATCAGTATTCTGACGTTTCACCAACGTCAGACTTGTGATGAACGTTTGATCACGTCAAACTTGCGACAAACCTTTTATAAGGCCGGTCTTGCAATGAAATCTTGGTAACATAGGTCTTGCGATGGAATTTTGGTAAAGTCGGACTTGCGACGAAATATTTGTAATGTCAGACTTGCAATAAAATTTTGGTAATGTCAGACTTGGGATGAACTTTTGGTAACGTCGGAAGAGAGATGAACATTTGGTAACGTCGGAAGAGTGATGAACTTTTGATAATGTTGGAATTGCGACACTACCAAAAAAACATCAGAATTAGTGTCACTCTACCGACAGTTAACTCAAGTGTCTAAATTGTGACACGATTAGAAACAACAATTTTCCCCACCTCGAAGTGTCACTCTTGGGATGCCTATGTGTCGCAAGAGCGACATTTTGGCCATCAGAAATTGGGCCAAATGTTCTAGTGCCAAATCATCTTGGCACACTCACTTGAAGGAACACAAAGGTGTCCAACGTGACATAGCAGTGCATATTAGAGGTGAAATTTTTGAACTTGTGTACCCTCCAAGAGTGTCTTTTATTTGTGGTCGAATTCTGGATCTCTCTTGTAGAGAAGTGGCCAATCAAAAGTATCATGCCCATAAGAGTTGAGAAGAGTGGTTAGCACCATAATCGGCGGTTGAATGAGGAATTCTGCAGCATTATTGGTGTTTCCCTTCTTGTACTTGATGTTCAGATGAAACTGTAGTAGATGTGCCGACCACTTCTAATAGCGATTTTTTTGCAACTTCCCTTGTGTCTATATGAACTGCAGGGGTTGGTGGTCTGTGTGGATGATCGTTTCCTTTCCCAAAATGTAATTCTTCCATTGTCGGCAAGCCTGCACAATGGAATACATTTCTTTGTCATAAGTGGGATACTTGCTGATTGTGTTAGACAATGTCTCACTGTGATATGCCATTGGATTCGCCTGTTGAGTAAGAACTACCCCAATAGAATAGTCAGACACATATGTCTCAATCTCAAATGGTTGTTCCAAGTTTGTTAATGTGAGCACTGGGGCAGAGCAAAAGTAATGTTTCAATTCTATGAACGCCTTCTCTTGAGATTCCGAAAAAAAATAATTTTTCTTTCACTCCTCCCTTGGTGACTTGACTCAAGGGCCAAGTGATATGAGAGAATCCCGACATGAACCTGCGATAGAAATTGGAAAGACCTAGAAATATGAGAGGCTCTGTTAGAGTGGTTGGGGTTGGCCAATCTTGAATGACTTGGATCTTAGTTGGATCCACATGCACCCCCACTCATCAATAATGTATCCCAGTTATTAAACCTGGGTCATGCCAAAAGTGCACTTCTCCAAATTGGCACACAACTTTTGTTGCCGCAGTGTTTGGAGGACCTGTCGAATGTGGTGGAGGTGCTCTTGCGAATTTTGGCTGAAGATCAGGATGTCATCCAAGTACACTACTACAAATGAGTTGGTGAATGGTAGCAATATGTCGTCCATCAACCTCATGAAGGTTGTGGGAGTATTCCTCAACCCGAAAGGCATGACCATCCATTTGAAAAGGCCCTCCTTGCCTTTGAAGGAAGTCTTCCACACATCAGAGGGTTCGATTGGTGCCTAGTGATACCCGAACTTCAAGTTAATATTGCTGAAATATTTAACCCCTTTAAGTTGGTCCAGAAAGTCATCAATCTATGGGATTGGGTACCTATTCCTAAGAGTGTTCTTGTTCAGTGCCCGATAGTCAATACAAAGTCTCCAAATCCCATCCTTCTTCTACACCAACACGCTTGGGCTCCCACAGGGTGATGAACTTGGACGGATATGAAATTTCTGCAACAACTCTTGAATCTGGCTCTTGATTTCATCTTTATACGTAACAGAGCGTAGATAAATCAGTCTATTGGGAAGCGTCACACCTGGGGTCATATTGATGGGGTGCTTGACTTGACAGTGCAGAGGCACCCCTGCGAGTGAGGTGAAGATGTCCCCGTACTCCTCCACGACCTTGTTCATTTGTTGTTGTCATGCGGAGGAGCCCTATCTAGAGGTCGTGGCCACAATCTTCTTCTTGCCCTGAGGGTAGATCATCAGGAAAATAAATTTCCCAGTTTCTGAAATGAGCTTACCACATTGTTTTGTAGTAATCAAAGAGATAGTGGCAAGTGGTGGTACCTCTAGTATCTTGTACAACTTATTTCCCAAAGTAACAATAACAACGCGAGGTTGGGACTCATACACAACATATCACTTCCACAAGTATGGTTGGCCTAATAATACATCACAAACATCAAGAGGAGAAATGTCACAGAATACCTCATCCGTGAAGGGATTGATGTTGTATAGAAGGCGACACTATTGGCTAACAAGGAGATCACATCCTTGGTGAAGCCACTCGATGGTGTACGACTGTGGGTGTGTTGTGGTCAACAAGCCAAACTACTTCATGACCTCTTCTGAAATGAGGTTCTTTTGGCTCCCACTGTCGATAATGAACTATAGTGGGGAACCCTTTACCCATATCTGGGAGTTGAATAGACGCTCCTCCTCCTCGGGATCTTCGGGTTCCTCCTCCTAGATCTTCATGGTGGCAATGGTGGCGTTGGGCTCCACATCGATAATCTGCTTCACTTCTTCATTCCCCTTGTCAGGTTTTGATTTAGAGTCAAAGCATGCATCTGATTTAGAAGCCTTCATCTGGGCCACTACTGACTACTTGGCCCGACACTCACTTGTGTTGTGACTGGAGCTCTTATGGAACTCACACCACTTTCCTATGTCCTTCTTCGGCTTCGTGGTATTTTTCTTTGTTTGCAGCTTTGGCAGGTTATCTTGGGCTTCCATGCCTTGGATTTGTCCTTTGTTTTGTGGTTTGGGGGGAACTTTCCCTTGCTTTTGATTCACAAATCCAAAGTCTCGTTTCTTCTGTTTCAATTTCTTCTCAATCTTGGCAGCATATCAATATGTCGTACCAAGCGAGGAGATGTCGAGGAACTCCATTTCCTCCTTAATTTATCTGTGCAGAAAACTGTGGTACTTCAACAACAAATTTTTCTCTGAATCTTTGATACCCAACTTTGTGCACAGAGTATGGAATAGATTCGTCAGCTCATTCACATCTTGATTTTTTTGTAGCTATAACGTAGTCCATTGTATGTGCTTGCTCTCATATCTCCCCACAGGATAATATTGTTCCTTGATGGCATCACAGAAATAATTCCAAGTGGGTATGTCCGAGAACAGAGAGGGTCCCCCCTCATCCTTTTTCTCATAGTAGGTTTGTCACCAGTCCTTGACATGGGGGGCAGCTTTGAGGAATGAAAAAATAATTTTCTCTCGTTCGGAAACGTCATGAATCAAGAAATATCCTTCTAATAGATTCAACCATATATCTACAGCACCTACATATATTTGGCCCTCAAATATTGGAACGTTAAAGTTTACTTCTACCTTAAAAGGAGTTACGCCTCCAGTGTGGCTATTGAATGCAGATGCACCACTAGTGGGCAGTCGTTGAAGGATCTGGGCAAAGTTATCCATTGTCGCACTCCTTTATTTTTGGAGGGCCTCCTCGAGCAATATTTTATAGGATCTCCTGCTGCCTCGTATTTCTTTTCTTCCACCATAGGCGACCATAGGGTTTTTCGAAGTAGGTCTTGCAAAGGTTAAACCAGATCGAGCCCTAACTCCTTATACCCCAACCTTGTTGGGGACATGCAAATAAAGATTGATACAGAGCAACTTGGCTTTAATACCACTGATATGAATTTATGTAGGAATGCAATAGAATAAACATATAACCATAAATACAAATATGTAGTGGAAATTATACTTCATTTCGTTAATTTAAAATAACTTAAATTTGTTTACAGACATAATGGAAATAAACTAGTTAGGGCACTGGTAGCTTATCTCTAAGAAGATATGTGGTGGCTACAGGCCTCTAAAATGTGTTACAATGAGGCTCGAGGGACTATTTATTATTGAGAAACAATGGAAAACCCTAAGCATTCAAAAACCTAACCCTAGGAAATGAGGCGCCAAAGTTATGGGCCCTGTTTCGGTAAATTGCTACATCAACTTCCCGAGGACGTAACTTTGGCATACGATCTTCGTTTGACGCGCACAATACCTCATTAGAAAAATATATCCGAGGACTACAACTTTTGAATTGAAAACATCAAAGTAAAATTCATGTTGCTCCCATTTTTCCCAAAAAACATCATGTAGGGCCTCAAAACAACTCCGGAATTTCAGGACCTGAAAAAACTGCTAAAAATAATAAATTGTGCTACAATTAAGGAAACTAAAAAACTGAAAGAAACAATGGTGAGGCCCCAAGTGGAATAGGCAGGTGGCCACCAATATCCACCTGGATCAATATCAAAAAATAAATTGATATCCAATAACATTACATTTAATATAAAAACAAAAATTTCATATAAACCAATAATACATACCATTATATATATGATTAAATGAACATTATTTTCCATACATTGTCTATAACCAACTAAGAGTATCCTTATGTTAGTGATAATACAAACCATTATATATATACAATTAAATAAACATTATTTTCCATACCTTATCTATAACCAACTAAGAATATTTTTATGTTGGTTATAGATTCACTGCATCCAATAGACATGGAGCAAACTATTGACTTTACTCCATACCATTAAATACACAAATATATAAACAACATAATCCCAAGCATTATCTTTGATTAAATAGATTTATTTTCAATATTTTCTCTATAATCAATTCAACATAAACCTTTTTTCTTAACAAAGCTATCATTACTTCTATAATTATTTTTTATTTATTTTACAAATCTCTTTTATATATGACTTAGAAAAATAACTCACAATTTCCTTTATAATTATTTGCTACATCTTCTCATATACTCTCAATCTGATTCTTTAATTTACATGCATCTACCTCTTTTACAAGCACTTGATAGTTCATAGTATAACTATGTTTAATATCTTTTGAGAAGCTCTGCATCTAATTGTTTGAAATTACGTTCATTCAATTCTTGTTGCACGCACGCTTAAACATTTCACAATTTTTATTAAAAAATAAAATTAAAATCAATTTAACTCTAATATCATATTAAAAATTAATTTTAATATTATATTTTAAAATTTTAAAATATTTATAAGTTGAAAAAAATACACACAAAATATGAAAAAAACAAGAAACAAACCACAGAGTTGCATTGCACTTTTAAAACACATTGAACGCACTCCACATCTCACATATATTGTAGCATTAAGATACGACGTGTTACATGTAGGCTACCATTTGCAACCATTTGTTACGTGTAGGAGATACAATTTTATTTGAACATTTATTTGTAATTTTCTTAAAATCGAAAGAGAAGTTTGCAATGTGGTTATAAAATTGTTGTTAATCACTGATTAAAATCGAATTGATATATTAATCGATTTAAAGTATTACTAAAATAAAGGTCGATTATCCCAATTGTCACATACTTTCTAAAGGAAGAAATAAAAGTAACAATATCGGAACAACAAAACTTAAAAATATGTTATTACAAGTTCACACAAAAATATTTACTAGGAAAAATGCAATAGTAGCTTCTACTTACCAACTTGGGCTTTGGTTTTGTTTCCATCGTTGTTAGCCGAGAGACCCCTATCCATAGAAATGGGTTTAGAAACATATCATTCCAAAGCAGGCTTAGGTCTAGTGCACCCAGAATCAACGACAACACCATAAAGGTGACAACAAATTTCACCACATCCCTTTTACAAAATGTATGCAAGAACTACTTTAATTATTCATTCATAAAATGTGTATCCATCCCTTATCAACAAATGTTGTCGTTGCTTAAGTCGTGGATTATTAAGTCATAGATTGGGTTATGCAACATAACCAAATATGAGTTCAGATGTAATCTTACTCTCCATTAATGATTACATGTAACATATTGGATAGAGGATTGCATGGTTGTATTGACTAATTTGGTTGGCACATGGGATTAGATATTCAACTACCTCTTACCTAGTGAATTTGAAAAATGAACACCTAGTGGAGGAGGAGGTTGTCTAACAAAATGGATTATTGCATGAGAGGGGATGTGTGGCCTTAAACTGTGTAGCATTGGGTTACCCTTCGATCACTTTCCATCATGGCCTCTAGGTGTTCATCATCCACTTAAGATAGTTAAGTGGCTAGGTTGGTGATAAAATTTGCAATCTTTGAAAAAAATAAAAACAACATGAAAACAATGCAATGTACAACTATTTGAGTTTGCATTTTCTTTGTATTTAGAATCACCTTCCCTCCACTATACATAATTAATAGTGACATTCTATTTGAAGCACAACACAAGGATGATAACTAATAACGGTGTTCTATTTGAATTCTTTTTTCTCCATTGGAAAAAAACTTCATATTCAAACAAATTTGAATATACATATTTCAAACTTGGTCAACTAGAGTCAAATATTTTCATCTCACCTATCCTAACTATTACCTTAACCATTTTTCCTCTTTCTAACTAGCAAGATACAAACTTACTCAATACATCTCAAATACATCAACGATCATAATTCAAAGTAGAAAAAAGTTCCCTAGTTAAACAAAAAATCAAAAGTGAAATTCCATGTGATCAACCTCTTTCCCATCAATGAATTCTAAAATGACCATGGATGCTAATGGAATTTCTAATGCTTCTTTGGAAAGAGTGTCCTCTTTGGTATCTAATTCTCTAAGAATGTGAGTGAAAAAAATCCATTCAAAAGAAGCCAAAGGCTCTTGTAGGATAGGCCGAAGGAAAATGTTTTCGACAAAAATCTTGTTTTCCCTATATATTACCATCTTAGAATTCCTCAACATCTATAGCTTTGGAATTTTTTTTAGTGAAGCAATGGAAATAAATCATGCTTGATTGTTTGATCTATAACCCGAATCATGTCTAACTTGCAAGTAGCATGATTAATTAAAAAATAAGATTACACCCCCTCCACATTGTTGAAAATGGCACCAACAAAGATTCTAATTTAATTTTCCCTTGAATTAAATTAGAATAAAATTGCAATTCCACGTCATAAGATAACTTGAATGAGTTAACTAAGTTAGTTTGACTTAGTTGGTTCAATTAATTCGAGTTGAGGGCCTAACTTGGGTCATGTAGAGTGTCTCCTACTTTATAGGAGCCCAGGTTGAGTTTATTTTGAGTTGTAATTAATTAATTCAGTAAATCTATGTTAAAGTCAGTTAAACTAGTTCCAAATGTAGGAGGAACTAATGGGAGGCCAAGCAATGGGGTCTGTACTTTGTGATCAACTAATTATCTGATACATCAACCATAAATAACTCATGCATGTGTGATCTATGAGTTACCCAGTTGAGATTGGAGTTCAAGGGCAGTGTACTATCAATTGTATAATCATCCAAATTGTATCGGTGGTGCATGTAGTCAGAGGAAGGCCTATGATGGATTGCGAAGTTATAGTTGAGGAATTTCCCTAATTAATATGGGCTAATTCCTAATTGAACAACACAAGGAAATGGGGACTTGGGAAAGCATAACATTGGTTAAATATTGGCCAAGTTTTGTATAGGAAGCAATGAGATAGATATTGATAGTGCAAAGGTTGCTTGGGTTTGAGCAAAGAATTGCAATCTTCTCATATTTGGTGACTAATGCAATATACATATATCAGGGGTTTTTGGTTGTGGATTTCCCAAGGAAATCATTGTGTAATGTGTTGATTGAATTCTTTCTCTTGTATTCTTCATGATTTCACGATCATTTAATTGTTTTCCACTGATGAGTAGACTAGATTCAAGTCTATTGTTTTAGTAAATTACAATTAGCAGTTTGAATATCAAAGAATTTCTACATGGTATCAGAGATGAAATCATTATAGATAAAGAGAAGAATATAAAGTTATCATTACAGGAGGAACAATTTTTGCAGATCTATTCTTCAAATCTAGCAGTAGGATCAGGATGCCACTCTATGGTCTAAGGCTCGAGTATGCCCTTAAGGGTAGCTCAAATTACATTGCTTGGAAGGACAAGATGGATGCAATCATGGAAGATAATGGGTTGAAGGAATAAAATTGATAGCAGTGTTCTGAAACGAACAAGTGTTGATGCATAGAATGGAAGAAGAATGTAGCCAAGGAAAGAAGGATCAGGAGGAGTTTGAGATCATATTATCTCGAACCTCCATGAAAATGAGACTCCATATGCAATGTGGAAGGCCTTGAAAGACTTGTTTTAGAATAGCATTGAACACAGGAAGTTGGAACTGAAGGACAAGATTTGGAAAATTAAGATGGAAAAGGGAGACACAATACCACAGTACTTGAGCAAGTTCACCCAATGTCAGGATGAGCTTTGGAGTGTTGGTGTTATAGTTGTTGAGGATGATATTGTTAGCCTATCACTTCTAGGAATTCCCAAGAGTTGGCATAACTACCAGGATTCGGAAAATGCAAGGGAGAAGCTACCATAGTGGGAGCGTTTGTGGTATGACTTGGTGCAAGAAGAGACAAGGCGGAACACCAGATATGGAACCTCATCCAAGCATGATGATCAGGAGAATTGTGCCTTGGATAGAAAGGAAAATAAATGGAAAGGAAAGAAATCCCAATCCAAAGGATATTCTTTTCAGGTAGGCAAGAAGGAGGACTTGTTGAATATTAAATGTTTTCACTATCATGAGTTGGGACATTATGCCATGAAGTGTCCACACAAGAAGGCCGACAAGAATCTCTTACGAGGAGTGGCAGGTGAAGCTCCAAATTCACAATTCGAGTTGGATTTCACCCTCATTGCATGCATGGTGACATCATTGATGGGTAGTGTGTGGTATCTAGATAGTGGAGCCTCATTCCATATGACGGGAAACAAAAAAAAATTCAGCAACTTGGAGGAGAAGGACCTTCGGATGCACAAAGAGATGGGAGATGATGGAATGTATAGCGTGACCAGAATTAGTACTATTATGTTTTAGAAGGAGTTTGGTTCTCCTCTCACATTAAAATATGTCATGTATATTCCGAGTATGAAGGAGATTTTAGTTTCAGTTACTATGTTGGAAGACTGTGGCTATGATGTGATATTTATCAAAGGAAAGGATTTCCTTTGTCACATATCCAAAGGATAAGTTAAGCGTATCGGGGTTCAAGTGAAGAACCTCTAAAAATTGGATGTAGAAAACTATGCTCCATTGAGAACAAAAGCATAGAAGGTGCAGAGTCAAGACATTGATTGTATTATAGCATAGGAAACTTGGCCATTTTCAGCATGGAGCTTTGAAGATCATGCAACAATTTTTTACAAGTTTTCCCAAGGGTGCACTAGAGCAGCAAGATACATGCAAAGGGTGTACATTGGGGAAGTACACCAAATCCACCTTTCATGATAAGGACAGTCGAGTGCAAGTGATCCTTGAAATATTTCACTTAGATGTGTGTGGGATGTTCTCGATATCCTCCATGGCCTAGCACAGGTATTATGTGATATTTGTAGATGATTTCTAATGTAAGTGCTAGATATTCTTCATGCAAAAGAAAGACTAGACATTCTAAAAAAAAAGTTAATTTAAAGCACTTGTTGAGAAAGACACATGAATGAAAGTTAAGGCTCTTAAGAAAGATAATGGTGGATAATATGTGTCAAATGAGTTCAAGAAATTTTGTGCATCAAGAGTCATTCGACGGGATTTAATAGCGCCCCATAAACCACAGCAAAATGGGGTTGTTGAAAGGAATAAAAAAAGTATTGTGGGAGTTGCACGGGCGTTGTTGCATGTTCAGGGTCTGCTATTACACTTGTGGGCAGAAGCATGCAACAAAACGGTATGTGTGTAGAACAAGAGTCCTCATAAAATTATTGGCATCAGTACACTAGAAGAATCCTTTTCAATTAAGAAACAAGATGTTACACACTTTAGGATCTTTGGTTCATCATTTTACTATCATATTTCCAAGGATGGAAGGAAAAATATAGAACCAACAGCTGAGTTGGGCATATTCGTGGGGTACATTGATACAACTCAAAACTATCAAGTGTACCTGTCATCTCACATGATGACAGTTGTTCATAGATATGTGAAGTTAAATGAAGAGAAGGCCATGAGATGTTCCCTTGAGAGGGAGCTTCAGTTACATGCAAATGAGGATCTTTTAGCTCCAAAGGAAGAACCTTAGGATGTTGTGGAGCAACAACAAGTAGAGGAGAAGAGAGTGGAATGATCCAGATTTATGCAGGAATGCAATAAAATAAAAAATAAACACAGAGATGAAACAGAAACAATATTGATCTAGATTTATGCAGGAACACAATAAAATACAAAAATAGACATAAATAGAGAGATGCAGTAGAAACAATACTTCATTTTATTTAAATCAAATGACTGAAATATGCTTACAGACATAATGGAAATAAAAATAGCTAGGGTACTGGTAGCATATCTCTGAAAAGAGATGTGGCGGCTACAGAACTCTGTACTATGTTACAATGAGGCTTGAGTGCCTATTTATTATTTAGAAACAATATAAAACTCCAAACGTCCAAAAACCTAACCCTAGGAGATGAAGCGCCAAAACTGTGGGCCCCGTTTCGGTAAATTAGTGTTTCAACTTCCTGGGGACATAACTTTGGCATACAATCTCTGTTTGACGTGCTCAATAGCTTGTTAGAAAGATCTATATGAGGATTACAAATTTTGGAGCAAAAAATATAGTCCATGTCACTCTCATTTTTCCAAAAAAAACATCATTTAGGGCCTCAAAATGGCTCCGGAAGTTCATGACCCAAAAAACTACCAAAAATAGTAAGTTGTGCTGAAAGTGAAAAGCTGCAAGAATTGATGGTGCGGGTCAAAATGGAATAGGTGGGTGGCCACCTATATCCACCTGGATCATTCCTCCCTCCTTAGGAAGCACTGGTCCCCATTGCGTTGAGATCCTCCATGAGATGAGGCAAATGTTGTTGAACTAGGCATTAGATTTGTTGTAGATGTCATGGACCTATGGGCAGACATGCTGGATGCGTTTAGGAAATTTGATTTCTTTATCAGCCTCAGACTGTACATGTGTGGATTCTATTTTTGTAATTGCCAGAGGTATGGCAACATCATGCGGCGGTGTGTCGAGGGTTAGATCAATGGAGTGCTTGTCCTAACAGTGTAGAGGAACCTCTGTGAGTGAGGAGAAAATTTCCTCGTATTCCTCCATGACTTTATCCATTTTCTACAGTCATGTAGGGGAGCCCTGTTTCAAGGTTGTGGCCACAATTTTCTTCTTTCCTTGTGAGCGAGTTGTAAGGAAAATAAATTTCCTATTTTGGGAAACAATCTTACTGTGTTGTTTTGCAGTAGTCAAAGAGATGACAAGACGTGGTACTACCTCTGGTATCTTGTACAAGTTATTTCCCAAAGTAATGAAAATAGCACAAGGCCTAGACTCATACACAGCATGTTGCCTCCACGAGTATGGTTGGCCCAATAATACATCAGCTACATCAAGAGGAGCAACATCACATAATACCTCATTCATGAATGGCTTGTAACTGTACGGAAGGCGACATTGTTGGCGGATGCAGATATCTCTCCCTGGGTGAAGCCACCTGATGATATACGGCTGCAGGTGTGCTATGGTTGGTAGGATGAGCTGCTTCATGACCTCTGCTGAAATGAGGTTATTTTTTATTTCACTATTGACAAGGAATTACAGTGGAAAACCCTGCGCTCCCCATCCTCTGGATCCTTGGGATCCTCCCTCTGGATCTTGGTGGTGGAAAAAATCGCACTGGGATCCGCATCAATGATCTTCTTCCCTTTGTCATTGAATTTGTTTGGTTCTGACTCAAGATCAAGAAATGCATCTAATTCGAGTGCCTTTAGATCGGCCACCAACAACTATTTGGCCCGACACTCATTTGTGCTATGAGTGGGGTTGTTATGAAATTCACACCACTTCCCCATGTCCTTCTTTGGATTTGTGGTGTTTTTATGAGTCGTACCTCTTTGGCCTTGCCCCTTGTTCTTCAGTTCAGGGGAACCTTTCACTGGATTCAAATTTGTAGACCTAAAGTCTCGCTTCTTTTGCTTAAATTTATGCTTTATCTTGGTGGCATAGCGATATGTCGTGCCAAGCAATGTAATGTCGAGGAACTTTATTTCCTCCTGCATATGTTTGTGCAGACAGCCGCGATACTTTAATTCCAAATGTATCTCTAAATCTTTAATACCCAACTTTGTGCACAAAGTATGGAACAAATTCTTCAGTTCGTGCACATCTTGACCCCTTTGTTGCCGCAGCATGTTCCATTGGATGTATTTGTCCTCATAGCTCCCCATGGGGTAATATTGTTCCTTGATGCCATCTCGAAACGAATTCCAAGTGGGTGTGGCTGAGAACAGAGAGGGTTTTCCTTCTTCCTCTTGCTCACAGTAGGTTTCCCACCAGTCTTTGACATGAGCAGCGGCTTTGAGGAGTGCAAAAATAATATTTTCTCAGTCAGAGAAATCATGGACCGAGAAATACCCTTCCAACAAATTTAACCATCTATATACAACGTCTACATCTATATGGCCTTCAAATATAGGAATTTCAAAGTTTACCTGTACCTTGAAGGGAGTGGGGCCTCTATAGTGGCTGTTGGATGCAGATGCATGTAGGTGGGAAATCGTTGAAGGATCTCAGCAAAGTTATGTATCATTGCGTTCCTTTGTTTCTCGAGGGCCTCCTAGAGAAATACTTTGATAGGATCTCCTGTTCCCTCGTCTTTATTTTATTTTGCCATGGGAGGTTGTTGGGGTTTGCGAGGTTGATCTTGCAGGTTTCAACCAGATCGAGCCCTAACTCCTTATACCTTGACTGCGTTGGGGACATGCAAATAAAAACAGAGAAAGAGCAGACCACTTCGATACCACTAATCCAGATCCATGCAAGAACGCAATAAAATACATAAATAGACATAAACACAAAGATGCAGCGGAAAAAATAATGATTTAGATTTATGCAAGAACACAATAAAATACAAAAATAGACATAAACACAGAGATGCAGCGGAAACAATACTTCATTTTATTTAAATCAAATGATTGAAATATGCTTACATACATAATTGAAATAAAAATAGCTAGGGTGATGGTAGCATATCTATGAGAAGAGATGTGGTGGCTACAGACCTCTGTACTATGTTACAATGAGGCTCGAGGGCCTATTTATTATTGAGAAACAATGGAAAACTCCAAATGTCCAAAAACCTAACTCTAGGAGATGAAGCGCCAAAACTATTGGGCCCCGTTTGGGTAAATTGGTGTTTCAACTTCCCTGGGACATAACTTTGGCATATGATCTCCATTTGACATGCTCAATAGCTCGTTAGAAATATCCATTCGAGGAGTACAACTTTTGGGCCAAGAAATATACTCCATTTCACTCTCATTTTTCTCAAAAAACGTCATTTAGGGCCTCAAAACGACTCTAGAAGTTCAGGACCCGAAAATCTGCCAAAAATAGTAAGTTGTGCTGAAAGTGAAAAGCTACAAGAATTGATGGTGTGGGTCCAAATGTAATAGGTGGTGGCCACCGATATCCACCTGGATCATGAAAGCACCCACACATGCAGAGACATCCAGAGAAGGAATGAAGTGTACTAGAGAGGTTGACATATTGATGCATGATGATAGAGAGAATGTGGGAGAACTCACATCACAACACAAGAAAAGTAGGTTACCATATCAGTACATTAAATACATGGCTATGATGAGCGAGAGTGTAGAGACTGAGCCATCCTCATTTGAGGAAGCAGTGCAACAACTAGTATGGGTTGATTCCATGGTAGAGTAATATGATTCCATTATCAAAAACGGCTCCTGGGATGTTGTCCCAAGACCAGAGGACAAGTCAGTCGTATGTTCCAGGTGGATCTACAAGGTGAAGCGAGCAGCATATGGGAGTTTCAAGAAACACAAGGCCATATTTGTGGCAAAGGGGTTCTCTCATATCGAGGGAATTGATTATGAGGATACCTTTACTCCAGTAGTAAGGTACTCTTCAATCATATCAATTCTATCATGTTCAATGCAGATGGGATGGAAGATACATTAGATGGATGTGAAGACAACTTTCCTCAATGGAGTGATTGAGGAAGTGGTGTTCATAGAGCAGCCATAATGATTTTAGACCTTCGACAGAGAGTCACATGTGTGCAAAATCAAAGGAGAGTTGTATGGATTGAAATAAGAACCACATGCTTGGTACACTAATATCAACAACTTGTTGGGCCTTGAAATTGTCATTCACTTCCATTATATTTTCACTTATATTTCCATATTACCACCTTCACTCCACCATTTCATTACATTTATCTTACCATTACCACTATTGGGTTACATTTATGTTTTTCCAAACTTTATTAATTCTTAGCATTTTTAAGTGAATTTATGGTTAAAAATTAGAAAATAATGTGCATATGCTTATATCTGACAAGTGGGATGAGATTTTTGTCATGTGTAGGTCAAAAGGAATCTTCTAAAAGACCTTTATGTGGCCTACCAAAACCAAATTCGAATTTGAGTGGAAAAGATCATGGGATCATGAGGATATGTGTTTCATTTCCTTTTTGTATTAAAACTCTAAGAAGATATGTGTCTCATTTCCTATTTTGTATTGAAACTCTAAAAAGACATGTGTCTTTATCATTTCCTATTTTGATTGTAACTCTAGAGATAGAGGGAGAGATTCATGTACTCTCATTAATGAGATAAATTTTCATATTTTTGCATAAATAGGGGAAGTTTTCTCCTATCAGGGGGTGTGAAAAAATAGGAGAAGAAGAGAAGGGATTATAGAGTGTTTTGTAACAAGGCTTGAGATGGAATGGGATGTAGATTTGTGAGTTTATCAATAAAAAAATTCTTTGATGTTTTTTTATCACATCTTCAAGGAGCTAAAGAATTCACTGAATTGGTAGCAGAGGGCCCCTGTTGCTAAGGAGGTTTTATGTGTTTTCTAGCTAAGTTTATTTAGTTTCTGTTTAGAATTTCTCTATACTTTCTACTCAAATTAATGCAGCAGTTGGATGGATAGTGACTCATAGGTGCAGCAGTTGCTTAGGTTTCATTTCTTATCTTTCATGGTTAAATAGTTACTGTGCTCGACCAAGTAAAGACCATTTAAATTTTAAATTGAAATGGTTAGTGACTTATAGATACAGTAATTGTCTATGAGATCCTCATACACTACACTTAACCTTTTTCAAAAGCTCTTTCAATAAATCTCAATTATATGAATTTGATTTAGTTGTAAGGTTTGAGTTATTAATTGTTTCAGTGTTTCATTTCATGTTATAGGAGATCCTCATTACACTACACTTCATCTTTTTCAAAAGCTCTTCCAATAAATCTCAATTATATGAATTGGATTCAGTTGAAAGGTTTGAGTTATTAATTGTTTCATTATTTCATTTCATGTCATAGGAGATCGTCATTACACTACACTTAATCTTTTTCACAAGCTCTTCCAATAAATCTCAATTAAATGAATTGGATTCAGTTGTAATTTTTGAGTTATTAGTTGCTTTCATTTCTTGAATTATTAATTGAGTTGCAATATCCATGGATTAAGATTTCTAGGTTTCACCATTTCTTAATAAAACTTGTAAATAAAACTTTTATTTAATTCATTTGACAAAATTTCCTTTTTCCTTCCTTTTTAATTAGATTTAATCTCATCTTTCTAGTTTAGAATAGAACACTAAGAATCAAAAAAATAAAACATCATAACAACGAAGTAAGAAGTAGGTTTCTTAAGCACATATAGTGCACCACACTTCATCAGTTTACTAGCCCTGGTCAATAATTTATGTTAACAATTTAGGACACTAAATTGCCTAAACATTTTGGCGCCATTGTCGGGGAAGTGTAACTAGATAGCCTTATTTCTTAGATCTAAAAAAAAAATTAGTAATTTCTTAAGTATGCTCTCCTCTTGCACTTTGTGTGATCTAGAAGATCACAAAAATATTTTTTATGTTAAAAATAATAATAAATTATGTTTTCATCATTTCATTTAATTTTATAATAAACTTTAAAAATGATGAAAAATTTTAAATTCAATAATTGTTTTGTTTAATGAAATATATATGTATATTTTTGAATTTTTTAAAATATAATATATATAATTTTATTAACAAATCAATTAGAATATATATATATATATATATATATATATATATATATATATATATATTTTGGTTCATGGAAATAATACCCACACATATGCATGAGGCCGGCCTTTGGCTTGGCCTTACGCATATATGGAGGCCTTCAATCCATACAAAAGACTCATGCACTGCAATAAAAAAAGGGAACCTTCTCTCTTTTTTTCCTCAAACAACAGTTATTAGAAATCATTTTTAAAATTTGCAGACAATGAAGGTATATCACATGAAGAAACTATTGAAGAGGAGAAGATTGCAAATTGTTGATGAAGAGAAAATTACAAATTCAATTGCAGGGACAGAGAATGGAAGTGTATCATATGAAGAAATTGCTGATGAAGAGAAGATTTCACACTGTTGATGAAAAGAAGATTGTAGATTCCATTGTACGTAATTGGAATGAGGGAGATCGATCTAAACTTCTCTGTGATAGACAAACCATTACACTTCAAAACCTGCAAATAAAAACAAATCAAACCACAACAATTTTATTGCAGAAGTAATTGCCAAAAAACGAAATGTGTAATTGTCAAAAACACCCGTTTTTAAAACAAATTTTCTGAGCAAACCAAGGCTAATTAGAAAAAACTAAAACATGGGTTTTTTGGGAACGAGGTGAATTAGGTAATTTGATAAGAACTTTCTGAAATTCGCAGCCATTTGGGAGAAATTCAGGGTTCTTCGGAGCACTAATTTATAGTGTGTGTGAGAGAAAAAATGGTTTTTTTTTTTTTTTTAAATGTAAATAGTCACGGTTTTATAAAATTAAATTTTGAGAAATAATCAAGGATCGGGTCTCCTTATCTGAAGGAAAATGTGGCAGAATTTATCTATGGTGTCACATGATGAGTGACAAATGGATTATTTGAGACAAAGGCATTATCACATGTGCATCAAATGCAAGTTGTATAAATTGAAAAGGATTCTACCTCCATCTCCTCCATAGTTAGGAACGTGACTTTAGAAATTTCAAGCTTTTTATTTCTATTTTGCATGAAAGAGTCATTGGCATGACTTTGTTTCAAAAAGATTCATAAAGATGATTATTTCATCCATGCTTTATTTCATTTTAAAAAAAAAAAAAATTATTAATAATTTCGTTTTAATAAAGATTTTTTTTTTTAAATAAAATCATTCAGAAAAAATAAAAATAAAAATAAATAATAAAAGAAAATTAAATTTTAAAAAATAAAAAGTAAAAAAAAATATATATTATAATTTCTTCTTAATAAAGGCTTGCAGGACAATTGGAAGATTATTTAGATGATTTATGAACATTTGGCAATAATATTGTTTTTTTTTTACAACAACGATTAGAATTTATTTAAGTGGCGGAAAACCAGCTGCCATGGGTTATTACAGAACTTCTCTGTCTGAGAGCGCAAACCGGATTACATCTTTTAAGACAGATTTCCTTGATGCAGGGTCTGAAAATGCCAAGAATGGGGCTTCTCTCGCTGGAGAGATCTGCTAAAAGTGTTGCCCTGAGATTTCCAGAAGGGCCATGGTTGAGCGCTGGAGTTTGAATAAGTGAGGCATCTTGTTTTTCCTCCGTGAGAACTTGCAGATTCGCAGCTTTTCTTCTCAGGATGTCTAGAGGAGAACCATCCCTTCGGTCGGCTACAGATCCTTTATAAAGAGCTCTCAAGACTTGACTGCTACTACCAATGATGTTGTTCTTAAGGTCTGCCTAGAACTCGCCCTTCAGATTGCAAATTGTAACAGCAAGGAAATCTGACAGAGGGCAAAGGTCAAAAATGTGGGGAGATCGATCTGGCTATATCTTTAAAGCAGAATCCATGATCATTAGCAACTGGCCACTCAAGTTGATCCAATCCCGAAGTGCTGGAAGGTGGGTATAACTTTGAAACAGGGGAATGCCTAGAGGTAATGAAGCCCAGTTTTCAACAGGATTATGGAATACTGCAGATTGAGTCAACATTATTAACTGAAATGGATCTTCTACTCCGAAGGGAGCCAAGATTGGCTTCCATGTCCGCCTAAGAATTTAACTTCCTAAGAATGTGATAGAAGGAGATTTTGTGGAACTTGGGCAGAATAAGCCTGATTTTTTTTAGAATGGAGGCTAAATGAACCTGAGAAGGATTCTTATGGGAATTCATAGCCTGGATAATTAGCCTAGAGTCCCCAAAGATAGAGATGGATAGGAAGTTTCCCTTAATCGCCAGATTTAGACCCGACCATAGAGCAAGAGCCTCCGCTCTGTTGTTTGTTTCCTTGCCTAGACCCCATGCAAATCGCAACTCTGTTGAACCACCAGGACACAAGAGAACCCCACCGCCTCCCGCGGCTCCAGGATTACCTTTAGAGGCCCCGTCGAAGAAAAGACAATGGTCATTCAGAGCTGACCTCCACTTAATGAACTCCTGCTCATCCAAACGAATTTCCCAATTAGAAGGGGCAATTGCGGGAGGAATGGGACTGTCCTTATGGTTTGGAACAAGCTCTTTAATCCAGAGATCCTCCTCACTATCCAAGACCATTTCGTTCTTTATGGCAGTGTTGGCTTCTAGTGCCTCCCCCAAAAGAGCTTTGATTTTAGTGATAACTCTGGCAGGGTTACAGCTCTCATCCATGAAAATTCTATTGTTCCTCTCCAGCCACAACTTCTAGCAAATGAATCTGGGAATCCACATCCAGCCAGTCTTGAGAAGGATTTTTTTGGAGAGACAGAACGGAGATAATTTCACCCAATTTCGAAGAAGATTTGGTATATTTCCGGGGAGCTCTATTTTGTCAGATCCTAACATCAGGACACCCCTCCATACTTCTTGAGAAAAGCGGCACATTAACAATAGGTGATCATCCGTTTCTTCATCTGACACACATAGGGAGCACCTGGAGGGCCCTTCCATTCCACGCCTTCGCATATTATCCCTAGTGAGGATACTTTTATGTGCCAACGTCCAGCAGAAGAAGTCAACTTTGGGGAGAGAGGGAAAGGCCCAAAAAAATTTCCATTGAGCTAGATCCAGAGGAACATTTGGGACAACCATCATGCTTTTTTAACCTTCTGATGCTGAGTATGAGCCTGAGAGTGAGCCCCACCCTCGTTTGTTCTTAAAAGTAGCCTTTGATGGAGATTTTCCTTGGAGAAAATCCAGCAATAACGAGGCTTCTCCCTCCAACCACTGAGGGACCTCCCCCAGATTCCAGTTGTCCCAAAGAATTCTTGCATCCTCCATCCAATTGGAGATGTCCCAGAGGGTTTTCAAATTGCAGGCCTGAAGCCAAGCTTTAATATTTACGAGTTCTTCCATCTGGTTCAAAGGCTGATCACCAAGAATCGAATCATCCCATATTCTTATTTTTCCCATTACCTAGGATCCGGTATAGCTTGTGGTGAAGTGCTCCATTGCTTTGAGACGAGTTTGAAAATAGGAGATCCTTTGGATGTTCTTGGAGGCTGATCCAAGCACCTCGGCGCTGCCCATGAAAATATTTTTTCCACAGGACCCTCTTACTCCAACTATTTCCCGAGACAATGTTCCAAAGGAGCTTGGATCCCAAGCTAGAATTTTGGGCATCAGATCGCGCATTTGTAGACCTCCTTCCAATAATGGCATCTTAAGAGTGTCCCGTTTACTAGTGAAGCCTTCTTTCATTCCCCCCCCTTCCCATAGAAATATTCTCAGAAGACCATCCATTTTACTTATAAAGGTTTTAGGGGCAAGGAGAATGGAATGTTGATATAATGGCAGACTTGTGAGAACAGATTTCATAAGGATAACCTTCCCAGCATTATTCAACCATGAGGCTCCCCAAGCTTGAATTCAGAGTTTTAGCTTGTCTAGCAGGGGTATCCAGTGGGCTACTTTAGGTTTGGACTTGAAGATTGGGATCCCAAGATATTTAAATGATTCCCAGGTCCAGGATCCTTCCATTTCTAATAGCCTTTCTATGTCTGTCAATTCCTTGACCGAGCAATTCCAGCCATAGATTTTGCTTTTTAGATAGTTGATCTTGCTGCCTGAGACCTCCCTATAAATGTCTAGCTCCTTCTTGAAGGACCTTGCAGAATTTATGCTTGCTCCTCCAAGCAATAATGTGTCATTAGAAAATTGGGCATGGTTTATGTCTTTGACATTGTGAGCCATTCGAAGGCCAGGCAGAGTTTTGATCTGTTGACTGAATTCTAGCTGAAAGATGAGCACTGAGGCTTGGAAAACATAAAGGAGCAGGGACAAAGGGCAACCTTGTCTTAGTCCCCTTGAGGCTTGGAAGAAATCTGATGATCGACCATTAACCAACGGCGCGATCCAAGGGGAGGCTATGCAGGCTTTTACCCAATTTATGATGGCTGATGAGAAGCCCATTTTCTTCATCACAGTAAACAGGAAATCATGTCTCACCCTATCAAAGGCATTTTCCAAATCGAGCTTAATCACCATACCTTTCTCATTTCGATGACAGCTTGAGTGAACTACTTCTTGCACCAGCACAATATTGTCCAGAATCTTTCTCCCTTTGATGTATCCTCCTTGGTTTTCAGGGATGATGACCAGCAGAATTTTCTTGAGGTGATTGGCTATTATTTTGGTAATCAGCTTATAACCAGAGTTACACAAAGATATGGGCTATAATCTGCTAAAATCGGAGGTGCCTTTCTCTTTCGGGATCAAGGCAAGGAAGGCCGAGTTGATGTTGCCTCCAATCTTGGCACAAGACTGAGATTTCCTGACCATTCTCAGCAGGTCTTTTTTTATTGTGGCCCAGTAGGATAGATAAAACCTTACGGTGAACCCATCAGGGCCAGGAGCTTTATCTGGTTCCATGCAATCCAAAGCTTTTTTAAGTTCATTCATGTTGATCGGAGCAGTCAGCATAGAATTATCAGATTCTTGAACACAATGAGGAATTAGTTCAAACGGATAGGCATGAGGATCGATAGGAGGGTCTTCAGGGGCAGAGTAGAGGTCTTTGAAGAAAGAGTGGGCTGCCCGCTTTATGCCTTCAAAATATTTAACCACAACATTTTGATGATGAATTTCATTAACTATTTTGAAGTGCTTGCGTGCTTCAGCTTTCTTGTGTAAGTAGCTTGTATTTTTGTCTCCGGCATGTAACCAGAGATTTCTGGACTTCTGTCTCCAGAACTCTTCTTCTTTCCTACTTACTTTATGGAAGTCTTTTTGCAGTTCAACTTCTTTTTGAAGAAGACCTTGAGATACAACGGTTTTTTCCATTGTTAATTGATGGACAGCAAGGTTGTCAAGTGCCTCCTTTCTTTTGGAGGAGGGAGTTTTCAACCTTCTAGCCCACTCCTTGAGACCTCTTTTTAGACCCCTCAATTTTTCTTCCCACACAAAGAATGGGGAACCTTGAACTTGCCAGTTCCAGGCCTCTGAGACCACCTCCTGGAAGCCATCTTACTGAAGCCACAACGGACTGAATCTAAAGGGAATGGGGCCAAGGTTTCCATCCAGGGAGAGCTTAAGAAGAATGGGTTTATGATCAGAAGTGCAGTTTGGCAAGATTTTAGAGGTGCCCATTAGACCGCATGTCAAGAAAGAGGTTTGGACAAGAAATCTGTCCAAACGGGAAGCAATATGGCTGGGGCCTACCCTTTTGTTGGACCAGGTGAATTTCCCAGATGTGGGCTTGATATCCTCTAGATCCTAGCCCAACATAAGGTCTTCAACCCATTCTCTAGCTGGGTCCTTGACCAGGGAGCCACCCTTTTTCTCTTCTACAACTAGCGTAACATTCAGATCACCTGCAATAATAATGTTTTCTTGATTGTGCAATAAAATATAGGACTGAAGTGAGTCCCAACAAATTTTTTTCTCAACTGGTAAGACTAGAGCATATAGAATGAAAATACTTACTTGTTGGCCAGAATCTTTATGGAGGAGCTTAGTGAAAATCCAGTGGGGGCAGCATTCTTCATGAATCAGGTCATAAATGGAGCTATCCCAGAAGGAGGCAATCCCACCAGAGGTGGCTCTAGCACTGACAACTCTCCCTTGGCCTTTATGCCAGAAAGCTTTGCTAGCTTGGAGGAGGTGAAGATCCTCCAACTTTGTCTCCTGGATGAGAAGGATTTCAGGCGAATACATCCTCACAATATCTTTCAGGGCTTCTTCTTTCAACCTGCTGCCTAATCCTCTGCAGTTCCAGGAGACATATTTCATTATTTATTGGCTTGGGAGGTTGTGGCTCCTTTTGGAGCCATGCCATGCTTACGCCTGGATCTTGTATTCATCATTCCTTTGAGATTTTTCTGGGAGCCTTGGAGTACTTCCAAATAAGTTTTTTCCTCTCTCTGTTTCTTCTTTGATTTTCGACCCTTGGCCGATTTGATAGGGTTGACTTGTGAGCTATCTGATTCGGAGTCTCTCTCTTCTGTTTCTCCCTCAGATTCAGAGGCAAGACTGATGTGCTCCTCGTTACCTTTGTTTCCTCCTTGGTCATCATCTCCTGGGAGGATGCTTGTTTCTGCACCATTTTCTTTCACTTTCTTTGACAAGTCTCCTGGTTCTTCTTGGATCCCGATGGCTTCCACATTTTCACCTGAGGAGGAGCCTACTTTTGGAGCTTCTTTGGCCTTTGGTTTAGTCTGGGGCTTCCCCAATGGCCCAGAATTTTTCTTCTCAGATGGCCTTGGGATATCCTTGCCCTTTTTTATTTCTTTCCGTCCTTCTTCTTCCTCCTTGGCCCCTGTTGGGGCTTTTGGAAAATTCCGTTGGAAGTGTCCATGCTCATGACAGGTTCTGCATTTGAAAGACAGTTGCTCGTAGTCTCTCTTTGGGTAATGGTGCCAGTCTCTAACTGTAAGTTTTACTGCCTCATGCAAACCAGCTTCTAAGTCGACTTCCACACAAATTCTTGCACAAGTGTATTGGCCCTTGTTATCTGCTTTGTCAATGAATCAGCCCAGCCCATTTCCAATCTTCTACAAGGAGTGAAAGCTCCAGTAATGGATCGGGAGGTTGGGGAGCCGGACCCAGACTGGGACCTCCTTAGGGACATCAACTGAAGGATCGAATTCAGGGGTCCATTTATTAAGATACAGACCCTGATTTCCCATGAAATACAGACCATTTCTGAATACCAGATCTCGATCATCTTTGGTGGTGAATTCGAAGATGAAAAATCCTGTTCTGACCGCATAGCAGATCACATTTTTTTTCAGCTATGGCCTCCAGTTGCGTTGAATCTAGTCATCAGTTGTTTTTGTAGATGGCCAGCGACCCATAAATTTCCCAACCAACCCTCTGTCAGCTAGGGCTAGGGCTATTTTTATTGGTTGATCCTCTGGCAGGGCGATCTCAGGAATTTCCTCCATTTTTTTTATGAACTTCGAGACTTCAGGGATCGGTCGATTATTCCCTTTCTACGTTAACAAGTGATGAAAAGCTTCATCAGATGAGATCGTAGGGGTGGGAGAGGGCTCCCCACCCCTAGGCGCACCCATGGTGGTGGTTGTGGCTTCGTAGCGATCGTAAACCTACACAGACTTGAAGCTGTGCGTGCGCACGACAAAAAAAAAAATTGCAATAATATTGTTAATGTGTATTCTTCTATGAAGTTTTAACTTGCAGGATACAGAAAAACTTTGTGATGCCAATTGTTTTACTAAGCATAGTGCATGAAGTCATCCGACAATAGGGAGTTGATTTATTTTTCATGGTTATTCTTTAAAAATGGATTGTTATCGATATCATGAATTGGACCGAATATAAAAATTTTTGATTTACCTTAATTTGTTTCATTTGACATTTAATTTTTGCGTAAGGATCAGAAAGAAATTAGCTACTTCTTTTTTAACACGCTTATGTTCTTTATGTCAAGTTTTTTTGCAGATTTGGGATGATCGAATGATCATTGAAGGAAACTAATTGTGCACGATTAGTTTTCAAAGAACCAATTTCATGAGAAACATAAGAACAAGTCCATGTTCATATCCATCAAGACCATTACTCTTCCTCCCTTTTTAAATTGTAAATCCAACCAAGAAATTCAAAGCAAACCACCATTATTTTCCCAGCAAGAGTTAGTTGTTCATTTTCCTTCATTCACATACACTTTCCATTACTTTTTGTCTACTCCACAAATAAAATCAAGAAGCTCACCTACATGTTTATTTCCCATTGTCATTTTCCAATTTTCATTGTCCATTTCCATTTTCCTTTTCCTATCATTTTCATTTTGCAAATAAAACTTGCTTCAATGCAAAATTATTGAATCCATAGTCCTTCAAAAATTATTCTTTCATGCTCACGTTAGATGATGGAGGATTCCTTAAGCCTTCCTTTTAACAAGTCTTGGCCTATCAACATCGGCACATTATCTAGGTCCAAGACTAGAGTCCTTAATATTACCTTGAGGCTTGTATGAATTAATGACAAGTTCTCTCGCTGAAAATCATGGGAATACGTCAATGTCCCTTGATCATCAGATCTTGCAAGTAGTTCAACATTAGCCCATCTATTCGCACTTCGCAATATGTACTTAGGTACCTTGGCACTCATTGACATTAATGGTGAGTTTGCCTCGCATTGGTTAATGACATTCATCAATGGTCGGTAATCCAATGACTTCTCTTCATGCTCAACATCAACACATTTATTCACATGACTAGAATTGTACCATCGGATTTTGTAACGATTGAAGACTACATCATTTCAGCAGTTTGCAGTAGGAATCAATTTGTATCAGCAGCAATAAAGATCCCAATCTTGTCATCAACACAAAGAGAACAAAGAAGCAGATCAAATTCATTTTGTTTACACATTCCAACAACATCAATAGCCACACTCTTCAGTACACACATGCAACTCATCAATTTCCAAAGGGTAAGTTAAGGTACGTAATTGTCTAACCTTTTACCATAGAGTTTCTTGAAAAGCTAGAATGATCATTTTTGGAAAAAAACATCTCTTCCTAATTTCATAAAATCTCCAATACCATTAGTTGGGGGGGGGGGGGGGATACATTCATATTCATACTTTTCCATGTTCATATCACATTCAGAAACCCACATACTTCCACAAGATATTAACTATTACATTATTATTATGAGCATAGAATGACTTTTCAAAAGTACTCAAAAGATGATTGGATACAAACACAATCATGGTTGTCACATAAGAACCAACCATGATGCAATCCAATAAAGATAAACTTTGCAATAAAAATCAAATTATCATTATGCAAAGATCAAAGGTCAAAATTGAATGCAACAACAAAATATGGTTGTAACACAAGAACCAACCATGTTGCAATTCAAGTAAAACACTTTACAGAAGTATGAAGTTGTCAAATGATATCACACAAAGTTAAGTCAAAGCTCAAGGATCAAAAAGAATTAATGTAATAGATTGCATGAGGACATGCAATAGCTTCAGTTGGGCGGTATGTTGGGCCTTGAAATTGTCATTCATTTCCATTACATTTTCACTTATATTTCCATATTACCACCTTCACTCCACCTCCATTTCATTACATTTATCTTATCATTACCATTATTGGGTTACATTTATGTTTTTCCAAAATTTATTAATTCTTAGCATTTTTAAGTGAATTTTTGGTTAAAAACTAGAAAATAATGTGCATATGCTTATACCTAACAAGTGAGATGAGATTGTTGCCATGTGTAGGTCAAAAGGAAGCTTCTAAAAGACCTTTATGTGGCCTACCAAAACCAAATTCGAATTTGAGTGGAGAAGATCATGGGATCATGAGGATATGTGTTTCATTTCCTTTTTGTATTAAAACTCTAACAAGATATGTGTCTCATTTCCTATTTTGTATTGAAACTCTAAAAAGACATGTGTCTTATCATTTCCTATTTTGATTGTAACTCTAGAGATAGAGGGAGAGATTAATGGACTCTCATTAATGAGATAACTTCTCATATTTTTGTATAAAGAGGGGAAGTTTTCTCCCAGCAGGGGGTGTGAAAAAATAGGAGAAGAAGAGAAGGGATTATAGAGTGTTTTGTAACAAGGCTTGAGATGGAATGGGATGTAGATTTGTTAGTTTATCAATAAAGAAGTTCTTTGATGTTGTTTTGATCACATCTTCAAGGAGCTAAAGAATTCACTGAATTGGTAGCAGAGGGCCCCTGTTGCTAAGGAGGTTTTATGTGTTTTCTAGCTAAGTTTATTTAGTTTATGTTTAGCATTTCTCTGTACTTTATACTCAAATTACTTCTTTCATAGTTTGCAATTATTGTATTCAACTGAGTAAAGTTTGTTAGTGAATGGATAGTAACTCATAGGTGCAGTAGTTGGCTTAGGTTTCATTTCTTGTCTTTCATGGTTAAACAGTTATTGTGCTTGAGCAAGTAAAGACCATTTAAATCTTAAATTGAAATGGTTAGTGACTTATAGATACAATAATTGTCTAGGAGATCCTCATACACTACACTTAATCTTTTTCAAAAGCTCTTCCAATAAATCTCAATTATATGAATTGGATTCAGTTGTAAGGTTTGAGTTATTAATTGTTTCAGTATTTCATTTCATGTTATAGGAGATCCTCATTACACTACATTTAATCTTTTTCAAAATATCTTACAATAAATCTCAATTATATGAATTGGATTCAGTTGTAAGGTTTGAGTTATTAATTGTTTCATTATTTCATTTCATGTTATAGGAGATCCTCATTACACTACACTTAATATTTTTCACAAGCTCTTCCAATAAATCTCAATTAAATGAATTGGATTCAGTTGTAATGTTTGAGTTATTAGTTGTTTTCATTTCTTGAATTCTCAATTGAGTTGCAATATCCATGGATTAGGATTTCTAGTTTTCACCATTTCTTAATAAAACTTGTAAATAAAACTTTTCTTTAATTCATTTGACAACATTTCCTTTTTCCTTCCTTTTTAATTAGATTTAATCTCATCTTTCTAGTTTAGAATTGAACACTAAGAATCAAAACAATAAAACATCAAAACAACGAAGTAAGAAGTAGGTTTCTTAAGCACATATAGTGCACCACACTTCATCAGTTTACTAGCCCTGGTCGATAATTTATGTTAACAATTTAGGACACTAAATTGACTAAACACAACTATTTCACCAGGTTGGAATTCACCAAAAGTGAATCAGATGCAAACCTTTACCACATTTTTGTTTAAGGTAAATTATATATTATAGTATTATATTTTGATTATTTAATTATAATAGGTGATGAGAAGCTGATAAAATATTGGAAATAGGATTTAGCAAGAGAATTCAAGATGAAAGACATGGGGTTCATGCATTATTTCCTTGGTTTGGAAATTCAACAAGGAGATGGGGAACTGTTTGTCTCTCAAGGAAAGTATGGCAATGAGACACTGAAGAAGTTTCACATGGAGAGAAGAAAACCCATAGAGACTCCTCTAGCATGGAATTGGAGGAAGGAAGATTCTACTTCAGGTGAAGTGGTAGAGACTACCATTTACAGATAGATTTTGGGTTCAATTATGTACTTGGTGAATACAAGATTGGACATGTGTTATGTAGTTAGCCAACTTAGTCAAGCAATGGTTAAGACAACCAAACTTTATTAGAAGAAAACCAAACATGTGTTGAGATACCTCATAGGAAACACTTAGTTTAATCTTTGCTATAGACGGACAAACAGAGGGAGTGAATTTGCAAGGCTTCACAGATGCACATTGGGTAGGGAGTAAATCAGACAGGAAGAGCACATCAGGTGGAATATTTAGTATTGGGTTAGTAGCATTTTCTTGAAACATGTTGTACTATTCAACAACCCCCCCCCCCCCCCCCCCAACCAATTTATTTTTATAATAATCAATATTGTAATAATAAATGGGGACCCTTTAAAAAAAAATTCCAAAAAATTAGCAAGAGTTTTTCCATTAGAAAATGTTAAATCATTGAGCTAAGTCACTTAGGACCAAGCACTTCTCGCTTTATCGCAAATCACAAAATCCAAAAGTAACGCAGATTAATCATAAGTCAGAATCCACAAAACACGATCAATAAAACCCTTTTATAAGACCAAATGAAGTGTTGATATCCTTATAACTTAAAAGGCCTTGAAATATTTCTTAAATCTATAAAGTTCTTGTCTCAATAAAACAATCTTTCGCATAAGGAAAAGTTTCCAAAAAGGTCAATAAATATATCACGCATCGGAAATTGCAAAACATAAATGACTTTTCAAACAGCATAACCCTGACCTTGCGACCTTGTGATACTGCGACATTGCGATATATCAAGCTTGCAATATTGCAATTCCATGTTATTGTGATATTGCGAGATATTACAATGAAAACTTTATTATACTGCGATATTGTGGTTTATCGCAATCGCAAAATTGGCATCGCACTTTAGTCATATTAATTTTAAATATCATTCGAGATTTGCGATGTGATGTTTTGAAAAGACTTGAAAGGAATCACACGTAGGCCTTAATGCATAATTAATAAAATCAACTGCATTTACACTTTTAAAGTCTCGAGGATATTTGTATATGTTTAATCGTGTTTGTAATAAAAGTCTAATCCTTATTGAATTTATTGTTTTAATTTAGTTTCCACTCTCATATTTTCTTTACATTCATTCCATTTTCATCTATTGCTCAATCTCAGGAAACAATGCTCAATAATGACTAAGAAAGGGAAAAATACAGTCGAGGCTTCTGCATTTGAAGACTCAGACATGCATATGCTCTTTAATGATACTACATGCAACAAATATGGTGGAACTACATCGTGGGAAGCTATGTATAATCTACTAGAGGAAGAATATCCAAAGGTACTGGAAATCAAAGCAATGATCAACACTAAAATATTGTCTAAAGCTTCATATTTTGAAGTAGCATGCTCTTTCCTGAACAGAATAGCAGTGAGGCCTAAAATCCTTCCATAAATGGATATGGTGAAGTGGATTATTGACAATGTAGATATCTCAGACATGACATTTAGGAATTCAAGATAGGAAGTCAGGGTTTCATTTACCTCAGACAATTTGCGCAGAATGTATCATCTTCCATAACCTTGGAAGCTCTATGACAAAGATTTTATTGAGCATTTCACTAAAGGAAACGAATACTCGATAGATTTCATAAAAACTTGGAGATTTGACTCCAGAAAATTCAAATGGAAGAAAACTGATATGTACCCAATTTCACCTCTATCAGCCCCACATAGTTATGTAGTTTCTATGATGTGTAGGATTTTTGGAAAATTTGATAGTACCAAGTTGTATTGAAATTCTACAAGAAAATGCACCACATACTAGTGTGGGATCCCAGGTCAAACATGAGTGAGGGATTCTAGTGACACATTAGTGAGAATGTGGGAAACCAATTTTTAAATAAATTGGAAAATAAATTGTAATCTTATCTCATAACAACTTGTAATAGTTAACTAAGTGTGATAGACTTCATTAGCTCAAGAATTTAAAGTTTAGGGTCAAAGGATAGGCATGTAGAGTGATTATATTATTAACAGGGTCCAGTTGCAGTTGTATCACTAGTGTGGTGTGAGTGGGATCAGTTAACACACATTAACTGAGTTAAAATCAGTTTAACTAGTTCTAAATGTTTTATGATCTAGTGGACAATCAAGTGAATTAAAATAGATTTAATTCACAAGTAGTGATCTACCAAGTAACTGATGATTCAATATTAATATTTTCATGCATGTCAATTCTTGTGGAGACCCATTTGAGCTAAAAATTCAAGACAAGTAAACTATCAGTTGTAATTTTAGCAAATTTCCTAGGTGTAGTTATAAAACCACACGAAGCCCATAATGGATTGCGCAATCAAGGAAGGTTTGAATTCCAATTTAATAGGAATTATTTTGACTAGGGATTGTGTGAGCAAGGCAGGCTGAGGGTAGGCAAGAAATTGGCTATGTATTGGTCCATTTTTTCCTAGATCGGTGTGAGGCAATTGGTAGAGTGTATGTGGTTGTGGTGAGCACACATGAATTGTATTGTTTCATGATTCCTTGGTTGATTATACAATAAATATGGAGGGGTTTTGAGAAGTTTCTTTCCCTGGGAAATATATTGTGTTGTGCGATTGATTTACTTATTTCTCTTACTTGCATGTGATTGAGAGATCGTGATTTATATTCCATAAATATTGTAGAAGGATTCAATATCTTGTTTTAGTACATTACATGATCGAATTGAATCCATTGTGTTGAATTTTGCAACAAGAAACAATGAAATTGGCATCCAAAAGCAACATGACAACACCTACTCTAGAGTGGGACCACAGGTCATGTAATGATGGGTCCTAGCGATACATTAGTGTGAAATTCAAATTATTTAATAAATTGGATATGTGTCAAATTTAATTATCCCTTAATTAAATTGGACAATAAAATGTAATCTTATCTCATAATCACTTGTAATAGTTACATGAGTGTGATAAACTCAGTTAGCTCATGAATTTCGAGTTAAGGGTGGTTGGTGAGGCATGCAGAGTGATTCTATGTGTTTTAGAGTTTAAGTTGCAGTTAAGTGCATGAGTTTAATGCATGAGAAGTCAATTAACTAGTTAAGTGAGTTAAAGTCAGTTGAACTAATTGTAATTTTTTGTTGCACTAGTGAGAGATCAAGTGAATTAAATCAGATTTAATTCACATGCAGTGATCTTCCATGCAACTGATGCTTTACTATTAATATTTGCATGCATGTCAGTTCCAGTGGAGACCCAGTTGAGACAAAGGTTAAAGGGAAGTTAACTATCAATTGTGATATTAGCAGGCTACCCAGATGCAGTTAAAACACCAATGAATGCCCAGGAAGGCTGAAATTCCTAAAGAATAAGGATTGCATTCATCAGCAATTTTGTGAGAAAGTCCAGTTGGGAATTGGCTATGTGTTGGCCAGATTTTGTCTAGATCAATGTTAGATGATAGGCATATTGCAGGAGAATCTTCTTAGAAGAGTGCATTGTAATTTTTTCATGATTCCTCGTGTAATATACAATATATGATAGAGGGGTTTTGAGCAGCAAGCTTTCCCTAGGAAATTACCTGTGTTGTGGTTTGATTTGATTCTTTCTTTGCTTAATGTGATTGGTGATTGTGTTTAATTTCCACAATTGATTTGTAGAAGGATTAATTATCTATCTTTATCACAAATCCCAGAATCAAAAAGTAACGCAGATTAATCATAAGTCATAATCCACGAAACGTGACCAATAAAACCCTTTTATAAGACCAAATAAAGTGTTGAGCTCTTTATAACTTAAAAGGCCTTGAAATATTTCTTAAATATATAAAGTGCTTGTCTCAATAAAATAATATTTCTCATAAGGAAAAGCTGCCCAAAAGGTAAATAAATATATCGCGCATCACAAATTGCAAAACATAAACGACTTTTCAAATAGCATAACCCCGACCATGTGAACTTGCGATACTGTGACATTGCGATATATCAAGCTTGCGATATTTCGTTTCCATGTTATTGGGATATTGCGAGATATTACAATGGCGACTTTATTATATTGCGATATTGCGATTTTGCGATATTGTGATTTATGGCAATCACAAAATCAGCATCGCACTTAAGTCATATTAATTTGAAATATCATTTGGGATTTGTGATGCGATGTTTTGACAAGACTTGAAAGGAATCACACATAGGCCTTAATGCATAATTAATAAAAACCAAATACATTTACTCTTTTAAAGGCTCGAGGATATTTGTCTTTGTTTACTTGTATTTGCAATAAAAGTCCCATCCTTATTGAATTTACTATTTTAATTGATTTTTTGCTCTCATATTTTCTTTATGTTCATTCTGTTTTTATCTATTTCTCAAACTTAGGAAACATCGCTCAAGAATGACTAAGAAAGGGAAAAAAGTAGTCGAGGCTTCTGCATTCGAAGACTTAGACATGCATCCTCTCTTTAGTGATACTACATGCAACAAATATGGTGGAATTACATTGTGGGAAGCTATGTACCTATAAATAGTACGTATAAATAGTATAGGGACTATTGGGTACATACCCTCCATATGGGTATTGTCCAAAATTCAAAGGAGTAGGTTGCCCTGATGCCACCCAAATTATTTTATTTAAGATCCCTCCTAGATCTTCCTTTGTCTCAAAATTTGGCCACTAGGATTCATGTAATGATATCTTGAATGAGTGTTCCCATATTGTTGTGAAGAATTCTAATTATGGGTAAAGAGGGCATGTTGTTGTGTACATGCTAGAATAAATCAGGAGGGGGATAATTTCTAGAAAAGTAGATTTCAAGAGAAAGCAGCATTGCAAAGGGTGCATGTGGAAAATTTTGATTCTTCTAATACATTTTGTGTTGATTTTTCAAATATGAAAGATCGATTATGTAGATGTTTTTTATTATGATCAAGAAGTTCAAAAGATGAGTGACCAAGAAGAAATTTAATATTACTTTGCATGTAGTTTGTGCAAAATTATAAATTTTGAACAATGGGAAAGATGCAATGTATAAATGCAAGTAACTTGTGGCTACACAACAACCAAATATATTTAAGAAATGATAGTGGTACCTAAAGAGAAATATTTCATAGGAGAGTGCCACAGCTTGAGGTAAGCCACATTACCCAATTCCCCATATTATACTATGGCCCATTTCCCCATAGTCATAGTCTAAAAAATCCACAGAATAAACCAGAAATTCTGGTAAGATTATAAAAAATTCTAGCAAACATTTTTGAAAATATTGGTTACAGTTGTTAATATTTAGTATTTTGAGTGCCCTAAGGGTTTTTTATGATGCTGAATCCACTTCCACTATTAGAAACGTAATTCAAACACTCCAATTACCTGATTTTTTTGAAATTATTTTTACCGGATTCGGACAAAAAACTACCATCTGAGCTATTCTGTTGCGTCTGTAGACAACTCATGAGTGTCCAACAGAGTGTAACAGAAAAATTGTTTCATTATGTTCAGTTTAATGAGAGTATGAGTGTCTCCTTTCCCCATATTCCAGAATCGACAGCATTTAAGAACCTGGTTGCCAAGAAATGAGTGTCCAACAGAGTGTAACAGAAAAACCGTTTCACTGTGTTTAGGTTAATGAGAGTATGAGCGTCTAATAGAGCGTAACATAAAAAATATTTCACAAATTGTTTCACTGTGTTCAAGTTAATGATAGTATATAAAAATTTGCTTCTGGAATGGATTTTTTTTCCATTTCTCATTAAAAATTTTGTATTAAAAACAATTTCAAAGTGGGTTAAATAAATTCTTCATAACAAACTATTCTAGCTCAATAAAATAAAATTTACAAAAGAAAATAATATTAATAACAATGACCTATTTTTTTTCCATGTACCTATAGCTTTTCCATCCATCATAACTATAAAAATTCATAATTGAATAAAGATTCATTCCTTGATGATAATGTTTTTTGCAAAATGAAGGGTCCCTATCAAAAGGTGAGATGACTAAATATACCTAAAAACACACCAATCATGTATCTGAAATAAAAAAATCAAATCAAAAATCAAAATAAAAGGTGTTCGTGGAAGGTTTTTATACCTCTGGGCATTACATTGAACATAAATTTGATTTGATATTAGAATGTATCAATATTGCCAAATTTTAATCTAATGATTTTTACGAAATATCGTTATTGTGAATAAATTTATATTGTTTTATTGTCATGATTTAAATCAGTATATCTCAAATCATAAAACATCTATAATCATATATAGTCATAAAATTTGTTAATCGCTAATGAATTTGGAATATTGTTTTCATGAACACCACTACTTTTCGCGTTGCTCAAAGCACACCGATGTGAATGTAAAGGAGGTTACATGAACAAGGTTAAATGTGATGCAAATATGTTGTACGAAGCGGGGGAAGGACGGTGTGGAAATGTCGAGGAAACTTTTATTTGAATATTCAGTGAGAGAACTAAAATGTAATTCAAACACTCTAATTATTTGATTTTTTGAAATTATTTTTATTGGATTTAGACCAAAAAAAAAAAAATTACAATCAGAACTATTTTGCTGTAGACAACTCCTTTCCCCATATTCCAATATCAACCACATCTAAAAACCCGCTTGCCAAGAAATTAGCGTGCAATAGAGTGTAACATAAAAATTGTTTCACTATGTTCAGGTTAATGAGAGTATGAGTGTCTCCTTTCCCCATATTCCAAAATCAGTAGCATTCAAGAACCTGGTTGCCAAGAAATGAGTGTGCACAGAGTGTAATAGAAAAACCATTTCACTGTGTTCAGGTTAGTGAGAGTATGAGTGTTCAGCGAGAGAACTGTCGCCCAAATATGAGCTACATTTGCTTGCTACAAGGAAGAATATGGGTAGAACATTACAACGGTATGCTTCCAACTGTCATACAACCCTAATTAATCCATCTATGTCTCATTGCTGCAACTCTTGGGAAAGTCATATTTTGCTAGGTCACTGATTTGGGAGGTTTTTGACATACAATACGAATACAACAGGTTCTCAGGAGGGAAACACAGAAACCCAAATTCAATAAACCCAACAACTCTCATCATATTTACAGTAGCGAGAGTCAATTACACCACAACATCATACAATGCAATCTCACTGAGCACATTTACTGTTACAACAAATCCATATATTGATATGACACAATACCAGAATATACAAAGCAGTCATTCTGAAGAAAAATTAAAAGAGAAATTAACAATCAACCCAGCATTGCTTGTTAATGTAAAAATCCAAAAAGAAGAAAGTTGATTCTCTATATGAGACAATCGTATACCTGCATGATTCTTAAAAAAAAATGTAGTTGTGACAGATGATTAAAACTACTTGAGACCTTCAACATTGTGTGCACCTGTGATCCAAATTTAGCCAATCTAAATTCAGTGAGAAATCGTCAATACATCACTAGCCACATGAAGGATTGATGCAAATTTAAAAAAAAAGGAAAGAAAATAGTTACTAGCTTGTGATTATTTTTATGCTTGAAAGCAAGAAAGTAATGAGGAAAGAATATATTTTGATGCTTGAAATCAAGAAAGTAATGAGAAAATAATATATTAACTGACCTTTTCCAAGTTTCTACCATCGCCTTGATTTTACCCTTTTTGTGCTTGAATGAGGCAATAGAACACTGGAGATCTTGGTTTCTTATGATGTCAGAAATAGTTCGAGACCGATGTTGAAATTTCTTTCCTCTTTTATGAGGAAAGCCTCACCAGTCGGAGAGTAAGGATGCAAGATCACAGTGGAGAATTCGAGGATATTGTAAACTATCAAAACATGGAAGTACTTAACATTTCCCCTAATAATTCCAAGGTTTATAATGTGGAAGACAAATTAATAGGGTTTGGTGAGTTAGTTAGGTATGTTAGTATGAATCCTTTGTCTAAGTGTACGAAAAAGGACCACTTTAGCTACGCATAAATAATAGCCCTAACAACAAAAGTGGCTGCCAATATCTTCAAATCTGCAGTTAGTTGATCAAGAAAAGAGCTGCAAAAAACCAGATCTATGCATAGAAAGACATTAGGCAGTAAAAATAAGGGTTTTCTCCATATACCAATAGACAAGACAAGAACAATTTTTGAAAGAATTTTTGTATTAGGGCACCTGGGAGGAAAACAAGAAGGCGTATCCAATTCTCCTCAGTGGGATGGGTTCTTGGAAGTCCTCAACACTTCAGATCTAGAATCTCTCTCTCTTGTTGGTGTAGAAAACCCAATGCAAAGAATAGAGCTCAAAGGGAGCTCACACAACAAATAATGGAAAAATGTGACCAAGTGTATAGATCCAGAGTGATCTAATAGGCAACAAAAGGTGAAGAATGGTAGGAAAAACCCTCCTATTTAAAACAAAATATTGGGTCATTCTAGATCTTGGTGCATGATTAAAATAATGTTAACCAAATCTAGATTCACCTTTTATGGAATATTTTATTATATTTGTTGGAGGGAAAAAATATTTGACTTGGGTCAAATCCCTTTATTTGTTAATAATAAATAAATAAATGATTTATTTATCTTTTTAAGGAAGTGGTTGAAGGATAATTAAATAAATAATGATTTATTTAATCATTTGTGGGTGATTTGGTCATATTTAACAAGGAATATTATCTAAATAAGATTTAAATAATTATTCCTAGAAAATAATAAGATAAATAAAGGTTTATCTAATTAATTTCTTTGTTTTTGGGTTAAAAATGACTGGGAATAATAATTAAATTATGGTTTAATTAATTATTCCATGAGGAAAATTAAACAAAATAGGTTCGTTTAATATTTCCTTTTGGGGTTTCCTGTTTAGACCATAAACAACCTAATAAATGTGGTTTATTAAGTTATTTTACATAGTGAAAGAAATTTTACTTAGGGTAAAATTGGTCTTACATGGTGTACTTGGGTCCATCTAATGATGATAGGTTAGATGACCAAAAAATGGTGTAACAGATTTCCCCCAAGCATGCGAGTGTTAGGAGAAAATCGTATGACCGAAGTACGTTGTAAGAACTCAATCACCAGACAATCAAGAGGGAAGTCAGAGAGAGAAATGTAAGGTAGACGAGTGTGCTGAAGAACTAGACCCTGAGGAGACAAGACTCACAGGTGCAACAAGTCTCTTTTTATGAAAGGGTACCTGTGCTAAAGGCGGCAGGGGAGGCATACCTATGCCCGTCGAGACAAGGTACAGAAGAATAGTGTGTCCAGTAAACAAGGGACCAAACCATAAAGTACAACCGGCATAAACATGAGCCAGATAATAATACAATGAGGAATCCCACATACATGCTGTGCCTGGGATAACAGCCAGGACTTATACAAGAATATCTGGGTACATGAGATACAAATACAACCCAAATTCCCCCTATAAGCGGGGAAGGGCTCACAAAATCTGACTGATACATGAAAATCAAAGAGGCGCTGCAAGCGGCTAAGGCTGACATCATCAAATATATGGAGCTGCATCGAAGGCTGCAATGAAGAGGTCATTCGGGCATGTGGGGGGCTACCTACAGGGCCACCCCCTCATGAGGGCTGAGACATCTCACACACACCCGGGAGTCACCAATAGCTGCTGCTGCATCACTGAACCATCAAGCATACGGATCTCGATCATGCTGAAAGGAGCTGGAGTGGAGAAACAATAAAGTCAAAGGGTAATGAGAGATCCCTTTGCCTGATCCGAGGCACCGAACAAGAGTGGAAGCTGGAACCAAGGTACACCGCCCTCTAGACCTGGCTTCTGGAATAAATGAGCTGATGTCGACAGAAGGAGGTCCGCCATAGGTGAGGCAATGAGAGATCCTCAACTAAGGCACGAGAGAAAATAGTAGAGCGACGGACAGACTGACACTAATGATGATAGTGAAATGGAAAGGACTGAGTAGCGAATGGACGACTTCCCTTGTTAGAGCATAAAGGGCATGAATGACATGGCAATGACTGACACAATATCATAAGGGATAGGGGACAGTGGGACTGAAGGTCATAATGTGCGACACAAGAGAGAGACCAAGCAATGAAGGATGGAGGGCTACAGTGGGGTACAGAGGGACTCGAGATAGACTCCATGAATGCGATGATGACTCAACTTGGATGCTCTAAACAAGGGTGACTCGATGGTGCTACCACGAAGTAAAGGTCCAATGGGGGACCATGAAAACATGAGTACAAGGAGGGAACTCATGACGAACATCGACACGAACGTGGACAAGTATGGAGGCGAAGTGGTGCCCCAAGTACGAGTGTCGTAAGTGAGGAGATTTGATTTAAAGGGGAGGTGAAGTGACCCTCCTTGGACAAAATGGGTCCGGGTGAAGTAGAAAATCACAAAAATGAAAAAATATGCTAGCTATCTAAAAGAAAATAAAACATGCATTTAAGAAGGGAAATGCTAAGGGTAATATTTCTTAAGATAGAGTGCATTGCGAGGATTAGGAAGGGGATTGCCTTCGAAATCCTCTAAGAGGTATGCCCCCTTACCGAGATCCTTACTGATGATGTAAGGGCCTAGCCATAATGAGTCGAACTTCCCATGACCAAGGACATCATGGGCCTGGTCATACACTAGAACAAGGTCACCTTCGTGAAAAGTTCGAGGCTGGACTTTTCTGTCATACTGAGCTTTGGTGCGTTTCTTTGCCGCTTCCATGGCTTTCAAGGAAACACGGCGGTCTTCGGAAGCGCGCTCAAGCATGATAAGTCATTGTTCTAGAGGTTGGGTGTCAGGGAGAAGTTCAATGGCCAGATGCAGGGAAGGAATCTCACACTCGATCGGTAAGACTGCCTCCTCTCCAAAAACGAGGTGGAAAGGAGTAAACCCGGTGGTGGTTTTAACAGAAGTTTGATAGGCCCATAAAACAGGGAAGAGCATAAGATGCCAGTTGGTTCTGTGCTTATTCACTGTTCGTTGAAGCATAGTCTTGAGGATTTTTTTGACTGCTTCAACTTGACCATTACCTTGGGGGTAATAGGAGGAGGAATATTGGTGCTCAAAACCCAACAGTGAGGATAGCTCACGCCATATCTCATCTTCAAAATGTATGCCATGGTCAGAGACCAGTTGTTTCGGAACCCCGAATCGAGCGATAATGTGGTTAAAGAAAAAGAGGGCTGCGGTAGCTTCCGTGTTGTTAAATGTTGGCATGGCCTCAGCCCATTTTATGAAATAGTCGACCACCATGACGATATATTTGTGGTTACCAGTGGATGGCGGGTGACACTCCATAAAGTCGATGGCCCATTTACAAAAGGGACCAGTTGAGACGACCGGATGGAGGGGAGTTGGGGGAGCTCGTGCCTTAGGGGCGAAATGTTGGCAATTGGGACAGTGTTTGACTGCCTCAATGCAATCACTGAAGAGGGAATGCCAAAAATACCCAGCGCACATGACTTTCTGGGCAGTAGCAAGACCGGAGAGGTGGCCACCGCAAGCACCGCTATGGCAGGCATTAAGGACCTGTTCAGCTTCAGCGTGTGCGAGACAACGACGGAGGACAGTATCGATCCCACGATGATAGGGGTCGTCACCGATAAGGAGGTATCGGGGAGCCTGGTGTCAGATACGTCGGCGAGCCTCACGATCAAGGTGGAGGGTGAACTTTTGGGTTCGCAAGTAAGTAAGAATATCGCCATACCATGGGTCGTCGGAAGTAATGGAAAATAAGTGTTCATCAAGAAAATCATCATTAACAGGGGGGTCTTGCGATCCGGTAGGTAATTCAGAAATGAGCTCAGCGAGGGCTAAGCCTTTCTTACTCTTTGGTGTGACAAATTCGAGGTCGAATTCCTGAAGAATAACAACCCAACGGGCGTACTTCCCAGTGAGGATATGACAACTCAATAGTAAGGCCATGGGGTTGGAATTAGTCACAACCTTGGTGGAGCGCATGAGGATATAATGACGAAGTTTTTGGACTGAGAACACGACAGCCAACGCTAATTTTTCTTCATACGAGTAGGAAATAGGAGGCCCTACAAGGTTCTTACTGACGTAGTAAATCACATGCTCAATACCATTGTCATCTTCCTGGATAAGGACTCCAGCGACCGAATAGGTGGAAGCGGAGATGTACAGGATGAAGTCCCGATCAAAGTCGGGAGGGTGGATCAAGGGAGCGGATGTGAGAGCCTGCTTGAGGGCATCGAAAGAATCATGAGCATAGGTATCCCAAACAAATGGGATATTGGATTGGAGGAGTCTAAGGAACCCATGTGCGGTGGTGGCATAGTCAGGGACGAACCGACGAAGAAAATTAGCTTTGCCTTGGACACTTTGGAGCTGGCGTAGGGTACGCGGAATGGGAAGTTCAAGAATGGCTTGAACTTTCAAAGGGTCAAGAGTGATACCATCCTTAGACACTATGAAGCCTAAGAGACGGCCAACGGGAATGCAAAAGACGCATTTCAATGGGTTAAGGCGGATATTATACTTGCGACATCGGAGAAAAATGGTACGCAGATCATGTAGGTGTTGCGCCCGATGCTTAGAACGCGCAGTGAGGTCGTCTAAATAAGCAAGGATAATATGAGCTAATTCATGGAAACAATAAGACATGGCCCATTGAAAAGTGGCGTCGGCATTTGTAAGGCCAAAAGGCATGACCCGGTAAGCAAAAGTTCCCCACGAACTAATGAACGTGGTTTTTAGTTGATCAGCAGGATGGATGACAATTTGGTTGTATCCGGAGAAACCATCCATAAAGGATAGAACCTCATGCCCTGCACACTTGTCAATGATTTGGTCAATGAACGGTGGGGGGAAGTTGTCTTTGGGACAAGATTTGTTCAAGTCGCGAAAGTCTGTGCAGACACGGATGGTGCCTTGCTTCTTGAGAACGGGAACTGGGTTGGACACCCAAGTGGTGTATTCAATGGGGTAAATGAAACCAGCCTGCTTGAGCTTATCGATTTAGGCTTTGATAGCGTCACGTCTGGAAGGATGAATGGGTCTCAACTTTTGACGGACTGGATTGGCATCAGGCCATGTGTCGATATGGTGTTCGACGATGGCGGGATCAAGTCCGGGCATTTCAGAATAGGACCAGGTGAAAATATTGCGGAATTCTTTGAAAATCTTGGTGTAAGCTTCAATTTCTTCCAGGGTGCATTGGGCACCCAAGGTGACATATTCTTCGATTCCTGGTTTGACTGAAATGTCAATTTTGATGGTAGGAGAGATATTGGCCATGTTTCCTTCTTCGAAAGCATCAGGTGTAGTGATGGGATTTTTGAACCAATCGACTGCATTGGGAATGAAGTCTTTGGTTTCCACAGCATATTGGTCATGGGACTGCTGTGGGAGGAATTATGCGCGATGGTGCATATCATCCCACGGAAAGTCGGGGTTGGCCATGGCTTCCATAATGTCTTCATCGGACTGGAAGATGGGAATACTGGAGGAAGAAGGATTACCTGATGAGGTAGTGATGTGTGACGGGTCATCTTGTGGAGAAGGGCTCAGATGCGCAACGTCAGCAGATCCAAGGTCAACTGAGGGGGAACCGAGAGTGTCTGCAGGTCGAAGGTTAGGTGAACTATCTCTCAAGGATGATTATAGGTACAAAATGGTGGTCGAAGGCCCCGTTGGTTCGATAGTGGGAGGAGGAATGTGAATGGGAGTACGAATATCCTCTGGTCCTATCGAAGTAGAACTCGCAAACAAGTGAGAAGGTATCTTTTCATGCGTAGCATTGAATTGGCGGTACATGTCTAAGGAGGAACGATACTCGTCAAGGCGGGGACAGAGGTGGGTGTAATGGCCGTGGAAATCGCACAAAGCACAAGGGTGATTTGTGCGCAAGGTTTTTAGTTTCGGGATAGAATCTGGGATAGTGACGTAGACTTCGGGGATATCAGAGTCAGGAAACGTCTCATTGACCAGGATCTTGAGGTGCGGCAATTCAGGACACATATGGGTGGCATGACTGACAATATCGCACAAAGCGCACTGGATAGCGGGCTTTGGCGGTCGCGGAGGGGTAGGGGTTGTCGGGGCGGCTTGGTCCTGATTGGTTGCCCCCTTACGAGCTTTGCCTTTCTTTCTCGAGGCTGGAACCACAGGGGCAAGGTCCTGGGGAGGTGCGGGGGGCCCAGAGGAAGTGAGGGGGACCGGTTGAACCGGTGTCAAAGCAAGGTAGGGTTTGGGGTGACCCGGTGGGGTAGCAGCTGGAGGGTCAATGTACCAGACGGGTATGCCCAGGGTCAGGTTAGGGAGAGAGAGGGTGGCCATGACCGGTACCGTGTACACTCCTATTGGGGGAGTTAGGAACGGTATCTGACCAGAGGGGTAATTCCCAGGTGGGACGGCTCCTAAATGGCTAAGGCTTGGAGGAACCGTGCCAGGAGGATAAAGAGGCTTGGAGGAACCGTGCTTGGAGGAACCGTGCTTGGGAGCAGCCCGAGACGATTGCATCATGCAAACATTCGATGAGCTAGGGTCAGAGATAGGAGGAGGAGGAAGACCAGGGAAGGTTCCGAGCAAAGAGGAGTCTTTGTAGATGCCAGAAGAGACACTGGTCAAGGAATCGACAGTTTGCTTGTTGGCTATAGAAGAGATGGTCGTCTCAGGTGAGGTCTGAGATTTTGGCTCATGATATGTCAACTGGTCAATGGTGACTATCTTTCCATTATGAGGGAAAGACATCTTGCGGAAAACCGCGGATGGGACAGTAGACATATCATAGGTGTAGCTTCGCCCCAATAGAATATTGCAGTCTAGCGGGGTGTCGATGACTTCGATGTCAACGGAAACAGTATTACCGGCAAGGGTGATAGGACAATTACGAAACATGCCAATGGGCTGGGAGGCCTGGCTGTCCCACGCTCGAAGGGTGATCGTGGAAGTGGCCAACTCAGGGGATCCGAGTTGCTTCCAAACTGAAGTGGACATCACACAGGTGGATGCCCCCTCATCAATTATACACCAAGAAATGTTGGTGTTCCGGATTTTGACTGGGATTTGGAAGGCGACAGAAGCAGTAAGAGGAGGATGGTCTGATTGATGGGCGTCGAAAACAATCATTTGGTCATCAGCAGGATCTATAGCGCCCACGGCAGATAGTAGAGCCTTCTTTTGGGAAGGGCACGACTAGAGGAGTTCCAGTGTGGAAATGGCAGCGGGAGATTGCGCCAAATCATCTACTATGCTATATGAATGAGCAGCTCGACCAGGGGAAGCATTTAGACGTAATGGTCCCTTAGGAATCTTTGTATGGACCTCAACTTTGGGTTGAGGGATATGTAAGGGGCCATTGGATGTCGAAAGAGGCTCTGTAGAACCGGCAGAAGAGGACTCGGGGGCAGACTGAGCGGGAGGATTGGGGTACTGGCGAGACCGAGTTTGAAGGTGAAGGTCGACGGTTGGGGAAGGATCAAAGTTCATCATAAGGATCTGGTAATCAGAGGAACCAGAGAGGGAAGGTGGAGTGGCGACCTAGCTGTCAGGCGGTTGGGTAGCCACGAATCCTTGATGAGGGAAAGGATCAGTAAACACAACTGGTTGGGTAGTGGCCACATTAGGAGGAGCATGAGGGGAGGCGTGTTGTCCACGAAATGTGGCTTGAGACTCCCACATCTGCCGCATCTGGGGTAAGAGGGGACAATCATGGGTGTAATGACCATAAACACCGCAACATGAACAAGGCTTATTCGTGCGAAGCGGCTATCCGGCTTGGGCTGAGTGCCCTATTGCTGGTTGGAAGTGTTAGGGTCAACACCTTGAGGATTGGGTCCACGAGTACCAGGAGCAGATTGGTTTGGATTTCCTCTCCGCCTTCTTTGAGAAGAAGGGGGATTAGTCGCGCCCTGCTGTGCAAATACTTGCCCTGGAGGGGGCTGTAGGTGTTGTTGCGGGTTTGGAGGAGGCAAGGGAGATGGAAGCGCATATGCTGGAGGAGCTGGCACACCAGGCTACGGATAAAGGTAATGGTTAGGTTGGGCAACATTGAGGTAAGCAGGAGGTTGGGCAAAAGGAGGAGGCATGCCATATCCTGGATACATGCTACTGGGAGGGGGAAGAGTGCTAGAGGTGCTAGCCCCTCCCTGAGGGAGACCATAGCCCATAGGAGGTTGAGCGTACGGATGGGAAAGGGCTCCAATGATACCGTCGGCGGAATGAGATGCCCCCGGGGCGTTAGCACCGCCGGGCCTGGGGAGGTCAGGAAGAACGGTATAAACATAACCAAACTGAGCATAGATCAGGTCATATTTCAAGGCTATTTGGAGGGCGGCTTCTTCGGTTTGAGGAAAATGGGAGGCGACATCTTTGCCAATGGGAGCTAAGAGAGATCGAAGGAACCAGTCCATAAAGATCTGATCTTTGAAGGGGGTAGCTCGACATAAGCTTCATCTTCGTCGCCATTCTTGGACATGAGCGGAAAGGCGGGTTGAAGAGGTTTGCTTGAAAGATGTCAAAGGCTCCGTACCAGTATCGTATCGGAGAGGGAGCTGGAAGTAAGATAAAAAGGCTTGGGCAATGGTCGCAAAGGTGGTATGGGAAGAGGTGGCTTGGTCAACATACCATTTAGAAGCTTCGCCGGTAAGCGTGCATTGGAACAATCGAAGACGAATGGAGTCATCGGTAATGGAATTGGAGGAACACCACATGTGGAAAGATCAGACATGATTGGTTGTATCTTCTCTAGCAAGGCCTTCGAACTTAGGGATGTCGGAGGGGAGCTTGGTTGGCATAGCAGGCCAACCAACATTGTGGCGAATAGGTTCATTGATCAACTAATTGAAATAGGGGAGGCTGAGGCCTACGATGTATGGCAGCAAGGGTATGGCCGAGGTAGTTCCTGTGGCGGTTCTGCTAGTAGTAGTTCCGGCATTAGGGCCTGGAGCACCGCTAGCGTTAGGCCTTGGACCAGACATAGTGAGGGTGACAGGGGGAGAACCAGGAGGAGAAGGAGAACCCAATGAATCAGAAGAGGAGTCAGAGTGCGGACTCGGAGGAGGACTGGCTCGACGATGGTGGAATGGAGCAGGTCGATCGACCGGAAACTGAGGGTGAAGGCCAAGAAGTCTCCGGGAAGTGCGCCTTGGGGGCGCAATGATGACAACACAAACACGGCACAAGGGGAAGAAGAACGACCACAAGGGCAAGGAGGTGCAGAATCAAGTGATTACAATGTCGAAACAAGGGCAGATAGGTGCAGTGTCAATTGATTTTAAAGTCTTTGCCTGGCGGTGTAAACTAGGCTCTTCTTCGCTTAGGGTGAGTGTGTGGCGTGCGTTAATTTTAATTTTTAAACCCTTTTCATTTTGAGAGCAAGAAAAAAGTGTGTTGCGTAACTGAAAATAAATCTGCAGAGAACAGTATATAATGCTGAAATAACAGAAAAATAACAGCTACTATTGCATCGATTCAACCCAAGAAGGCGGGTCACTCAAAACTGATCTAAAAAAGCGAAAAAATCTAGTCAAAACACACTTAAAAAGAGGCCAATAGATCTAGGGTCAAAAGGGATAGGGATCTAAAGGATAAAGCTGCTGAAAAGAGGTGTAGATCACACCCAAGAGACAAAGGCAAGGTGGCTGGAAAAAATGAGGAAATCAACAAAAAATGGAAAGGACAGGGAGGAGGTCCTAAGGGGATGTCCAAACAAAACGAAAAGAGGTGATTTGAAGGGAAGAAAAGCTGATTTAAAGGGATCTGAGGAGAAGGTATCAGATCTGAAAAAGGGAAGGCTGAAACTCTGAAAAACAGACGGCTGAAACAGCTAAAAACTCTTCCAAAAAAAGTGGAGGGTACTGAAGCCCTAGGGGGCTAGGTTCCCACTTAGATGAGTAAAAACAGATCAGAACTAGGTCAAAGCGGGCTGAGACAGAGGCTGGAAAACCCTGACAGAAGCTTCAGCAAAACCCAGAAAAATTGCAGAAAAACCACTGAAAAATTGGCAGGTCGTAGGTTCTGACCTGTTTTCAGTGCAGGTCGCAGAAAAGAGGCTGAAAAGTGCGACCTGGAGGTCTAGGTCGCATTTTTTGGGCTGAAAAGTGTGACCTCTCGTTCCAGTTGTCTCGGCGGCAGATTTTCGGAAAAGTTGTCGTCTCAGTTGCGGCTGATGTCGCTTACCTGCGCAATAGGGCCAGAAACACACAGAAGTTAGAAATTTTAATGTTTGAGGGTTTAATAGGGGAAAAACAACATGAAAATAGGAAAAAAAAAAAGCTGAAAAGAAACCCTAGGGTCTGAAGTAGCTGGATATGCAGGAATATGAAAAACGACAGTGGTCGTAATTTAAAACCCGTGTGGAGTCGCCATTTGTTAGTATGAATCCTTTGTCGACGTGTACGAAAAAGGACCACTTTAGCTACGCATAACTAATAGCCCTAACAACAAAAGTGGCTGCCAATAACTTCAGATCTGCAGTTAGTTGATCAAGAAAAGAGCTGCAAAAAACCAGATCTATGCATAGAAAGACATTAGGCAGTAAAAATAAGGGTTTGCTCCATATACCAATAGACAAGACAAGAACAATTTTTGAAAGAATTTTTGTATTAAGGGCACCTAGGAGGAAAACAAGAAGGCGTATCCAATTCTCCTTAGTGGGATGGGTTCTTGGAAGTCCTCAACACTTCATATCTAGAATCTCTCTCTCTTGTTGGTGTAGAAAACCCAATGCAAAGAATAGAGCTCAAAGGGAGCTCACACAGCAAATAATGGAAAAATGTGACGAAGTGTATAGATCCAGAGTGATCTAATAGGCAACAAAAGGTGAAGAATGGTAGGAAAAACCCTCCTATTTATAACAAAATATTGGGTCATTCTAGATCTTGGTGCATGATTAAAATAATGTTAACCAAATCTAGATCCACCTTTTATGGGATATTTTATTATATTTGTTGGAGGGAAAAGTATTTGACTTGGGTCAAATCCCTTTATTTGTTAATAATAAATAAATAAATGATCTATTTATCTTTTTAAGGAAGTGGTTGAAGGATAATTAAATAAATAATGATTTATTTAATTATTTGTGGGTGATTTGGTCATATTTAACAAGGAATATTATCTAAATAAGATTTAAATAATTATTCCTAGAAACTAATAAGATAAATAAAGGTTTATCTAATTAATTTCTTTGTTTTTGGGTTAAACATGACTGGGAATAATAATTAAATTATGGTTTAATTAATTATTCCATGAGAAAAATTAAACAAAATAGGTTTGTTTAATATTTCCTTTTGGGGTTTCCTGTTTAGACCATAAACAATCTAATAAATGTGGTTTATTAAGTTATTTTACATAGTGAAAGCAATTTTACTTAGGGTAAAATTGGTCTTACATGGTGTACTTGGGTCCATCTAATGATAATAGGTTAGATGACCAAAAAATGGTGTAACAAGGTAGTTATGAGAGGTTAGATAAAGGAGGTAGTAATGGTCTAAAACATTTTAATCGTCTAACATTTGATCGAATGGAGAAAACAAGGATAGGGTGGCAGCTAGGGGAGTTGTTTTCAAATAATGACAGCTGACAGCGTAATAAAAAATTTAATGTAATGTGATGTAAACATTTTAATTGGATAAAAATAAAATAAAATAAATAAAAGTAAAAATAATGAAATAAAAATACACTTATAAAAATAAAAATGGCCCATGGTATTGGCCCATGGTATTGACCTATGGTATTGATGTGGAATATAGCCAATTTAAAAGGGGAATTAAACTAGCCTAGATCCATCTCAACTCGAGATCTACCAAGCCTCGAGAGGGATCAAATCTCTTGATATGCAAACCTCTTGTAGATTGAAAAGAGAACTGAACCAGAGTTAAGATGGATCTAGGTTGGTGGGTAATAATTGAGATAAGTTATATATATCAAAGATAAATATAATAGGATAGGGTGGCTAGACAATAAGGGGGCGAGCGGGGTGTGTTGTCGTTGTCCCATTAACCCACATGCTAGTGGGATGTGGCAACATATGCCTTCAATATTCTCATTAAGACATGTAGTTCGCACAAGATGTCGTCATAGTCCACCACCCAGAGGGATTGCATGGCATTCAATTCTCTACTTTGTCACATGCATAAAGGGTGATTTTAGTTGATTTTCCATGGGATTTCATAGCTAAGAGTACTTATCTCATGGATTTGTCTTCTTAACGAAGTCCCTTCATCCACCTAACATTCAATAGGAACTTCACCGAGGTTTCACACACTAAGGAAGGATATATGGAATCACATAGTCTATTTCGAAGTGGAGCATGGTTCTATTTCCCCTTTAAAACATTATCCAATTCCCAGACCCCAATTTTCCTTTACACCAGGATCTTCGGTGCAAGTAATTTGATCCACTTATCCAGCCTAGTGTAATTGTCTTCTAACAGGTTCTGACATACCATCGACTTGAAGAGTAGGTAGGAAAATCAAGCACATCCTAGTCGTTTCCTTAATCCACTACAGTCGTTGTCTTCCCTCTTTGCATCCTCATTCTCAAGGTGGTAGATACATAATTATTGTAAGTGTTTATCCATCCCTTAAACTAGAGCAATCCAAAAGTTATTCGAGCCTTCCAAGTGATTCACATCTAGAGCTTGGTGATTTAGGAGTGCCTAGGTATGCAGTGATTTTATGGTTATTTTTCCTTACTTCTAACTTTCTATTTGTCCCAAATGTTACCACTATATTTGTTACAAGTATTGGGGTCACTCATGCTTCAAGTAATATCCACTACCATTCAGGGTTGAGTCGTTGCCCCTCCACATACTAAGAGTCTCTCACTCTTACCACAATTCTCTACTCCCCATGCAAATCGCTAGAGTGCACCAAGGAGTAACATACTACCAAGAAAGAGGCTTCTCCAAAGCCCAAACTTGATTTGAAAGCTTAGCCATGCACTATAGAGAGATGACCCCCCAACTAGTTCAAGAGGAGACTACCCAAGTGGAAAGGGAGCTATCTACTGAAAGGCGAAATCTTATAGAAAAAAAGGTTCTTGTAGAAGTGGAAGAATTGGTTCTTGATGCAAGTCACACCAGACACCAATACAATCAATATATGTACATTGTGGACATGCTATTGGAATCTCAAGTTTCTCTTGGGGAGGGTGCTTATAGAAAGGAATGAAATCAAGGTATTATTTTGACTCTGAATAGAATGAAGCAGCATCTAAATGTAATGGATCATAGGCTCGCAAGAATAAAAATGAAATTGAGCACTCCTCCTGAACTTGGCTTGTCCCCAAACAACAATAAGGACCGCATCCCCGTTGAAGAAGCAAACTATTTAGTGAAATAGGCATGCATGTTAATTTTTGTCTTTGTTTTCAATTTTTTGTCTCATTGCAATAATCTTTCGGATAAGAAAGACGCAAGTGGTTAAACAACTAAAATTTATATTTTATTTCTCAAAACTAAAAACTTTCTTATATGTTTTAACATTTTGAATCAAGTGAAGTTATGTGTCTAGTCTAGATTTCCAAGAATAAGCTAGCACAAACTTCAACAATTATGTATATAAATATTCAAATAAAAGCAATACAAGTTTATATATATAATACTTTAGTATTTTTAAATATAAATCATTCTATATGAAATATTGATAATTTTTTGATATTGTATAAAATATGAAAATTAACAAAAACCTTACCATTAAAATCAAATCGATTTATATTTCTAAACAATTATATCGATATAATATGTTTTTCAATATGGTTAGTTTAAGAGTTAATTAAAGTTAAATTGATTTATATTTCCAAATAATTATATTGATATAATATGTTTTTCAATATTGTTAGTTTAAGAGTTATTTGGTTTCAAGGCGATATTTTCAATGACGTTTGTATAAAAGACTTAGAGATCCTTAATGGTATTAAAAAATGGTTTTATATAGTTTTTTCATTGATGTTTGTATAAAATATTTAGAGATCATTAATGGTATTAAAAAGTGGTTCTATATAGTTTTAATAAGTGTCTAGTTTATGTTTAGTCATTATTGTATTTTTAGTTTCAAGGAGGAAGTAATTATTGTCTTTTTAGCTCTGAGGAAGGAGGAGTTAGAGAGATTGTTTTTTTCTCCAACAAAAAAATATAAATTCAATATGCTTGGGTTTGAGGAGTTCAACTAATAATTAGGCCAAATTCTTAGTCTTATGGCGGGACCTAGAATTAGCAATATTAAAAAAAATAGCAATTAATGATGTTAAGAGACTCGATGATAATTATTCAATAGGTATATAAACTCAAAAAAAACTCAACGTAGATTTAATCCCTTTGAGGTTCTTGATTTCTTTTACATCAAAATACATCTCAATTCATTGGCGGATTCATTAGCGAATAAGAGTGTATCCCTAGAAGAAGGAATGATGGCTATGATGACAAAAGTATAGTATTCAAATCATTACCATGGAAAAATCAAATATAAAACAACTTTTAGGGTATTGAAAATCCTAATTAGCATTAAAGGAAAAATGAATGGGTTGGTTGTCTGATGTCCTCGTGTTAGAACGCAACTTGGTTTGTCGACCATGCAACTTCTCTATCTTCTAATTTGGTGGCTCCTATTTTCTTTCAAGTGTTTGGTTCATTCATTCACTTGGATATTCCATGAGGTTATAGCCACGGTAAGGGACAGGTGGAAATTCCTTTAATAAATTTGGATGGAGGGACAGGTGGAAATTCCTTTAATAAATTTGGATGGAGGCAGAAAGTTAGTAATTCCAAACTTGAGATGTAGAAAATATGCTCGTATATTTCAAACTTAATGAAGTAGGATATAATTTTCAAAGGAATTAATTCAATGATTGAATTCTTGGGTCAAGTAATTTACGGGGATGATTTTCGTATTAAATATTTTGAGAGAAGTTATGCTTACATTGTTATAAGGAGAGTTGTTGCATCACTGTTTCTCCAGGAATCCAATTTTGGTTGATCAAAAGTATTATAGAGAGGGTGTGAATATCCATGCAATGCAGAGAAAGACAGATTGGATTGTCAACTCAACTTGAATACTTGACGAAAATTGCAGAGCACATTTTGGCCTAAGGTTTAATTTCAAGCTCAATTTTCGCCCTGTTAACTAGGCAAGGGGAAATGGGAAAGGTTTAATTTCAAGCTCAATTCTGGCCCTGTTAACTAGGCAAGGGGAAATGGGAAAGGTTTAATTTCAAGCTCAATTTTGGCCCTGTTAACTAGGTAAGGGGAAATGGGAAAGGTTTAATTTCAAGCTCAATTCTGGCCTTGTTAACTAGGCAAGGGGATATGGGAAAGGTTTAATTTCAAGCTCAATTCTGGCCTTGTTAACTAGGCAAGGGGAAATGGGAAATGTTTAATTTCAAGCTTAATTTTGGCCCTGTTAACTAGGCAAGGGGAAATGGGAAAGGTTTAATTTCAAGCTCAATTCTGGCCCTATTAACTAGGCAAGGGGAAATGGGAAAGGTTTAATTTCAAGCTCAATTTTTCCTAGAAAATTGGTCTACCTCATACCAAGATAGATAGATCTATATAATAGAAAGAAAAAAGACCAAGATAGATAGATCTCTATAATAGAAAGAAAAAGGACCAAGATAGATAGATTTCAAGTGGCATATGATACTTTGAATCTCAATCATGAAAGGTTGGCACCTTTGATTGATGTAGCAGCAAGTGGGCTGGATAAGGAAATGTCTGTAGAGTTTCATGTGAATTAGGGTGCAGCATGAGAAAAAAAGGTGATGACAACTAAGGATGTGTTTCTGGAATTGACTTACACTCTCTTTCATCCATGGATCAATAATGAAGGCTCTAAAGTTAATCATATTCCAGGGGTGAATAATGAAGGCTAGTTTCTTTGTTAGTTTTAATCTATGTTGCAAGTATGTATTTGCAAAATGATTTTTTTTTTTGTATATATATATTTTTTTAAGAAATATAATAAATTCCATATTAGAACAACACTATGTAGATATAGAGTTAGACTTAAAAGTTCAAATATTTTTTTGGTTTTTTTTCAATATAGTGGATGAAGATTTTGTATCAGTCGTAAAAGGTTTTGGTCTTCAAGCTAAATTGATTCAATAAAAAAAATCTCATTAAAATAAAAAAAAATAGTGTACCATAATGTTATAATGTTTGCACAAATCTTTAAAAGATTACATTTTGAATGATTTTGTTGTTACCTATGAGACACATTTTAAATTAAATATCTCTATGTGTATATTGGGGATTTTAGTATAATTATGAGCAAAATCCTCTTATTAGTTGGTTTTTAAATTAACAAGAAGTAAATAAAGGGATGTGGGATAATATTACTAAATTCATCAACTAATAAGAAAAATTAAAGTATAGTAGTAGATCATGATTTTAACAATACAATCATTTTCAAATAATATATTTTGGGTGGAAGAAGTAATACTTAATTTATTCTCTAATCTAAAGACAATATAACATGAAACCTATCATCTATTAAGAAATATTGATAACAAATTTGATCTAAATAGTTTCTCGAGAGGGTATTTAATCCTCCTTTGTATTCTCAATGTATAAATTTGGTGAATGTGGGCAACATGACCCCTTATGGATGATCACTTGGAGGGAAAAGAAACAAGCAAGAGGGAAAGAATGCAAGAAATAACATGGAAATGATTGTTCTAATCACATTCCTTCAACATCACTCTTAATAAATTCATCCTCCATAATGAATTCCATGGCTCCTTTTTACTACCAAATTTAAAAATCCCTCAAGAACTACTTCTCATGTTGGCTCACTTCTTCGATTACTTAGATCCATGTGCCAAATGAGAATTTAATGATCTATAAACGCCATGGATATTCCACTGGACAATTCATCACAACATATTTAATAAATATAGGCTGAAATATATAACATGAAGATTAAATTCCTCAGATTAAATATTTATTAATTATCGTTTTATGTTTATACATGTAGCAGATAAAAATGAAGAAAATAGAGAACAATAAAATCAATCACACATTCCACAGGGTCTTGGATAGAAGGTGAGCGAGTGCTCTGTTAATGCACTCCTTGAAGTGAAGTCACTGGTTCAATACTCCTCCCCGATCGGGGTGATATATTTGACATGGTGAAGATGTATTCCTGCCAAGCTTACAAAAAAAAAAAATCAATCACACAACAACCACAATGAACACAATATATTCTCTAGGAAAACCTTATGACTGGAATAGAAATAATGCAAGTACAAAGGAGAAGGAACTCTCTATGGATTCACCTTAGACTTGTGGCCTAATAGGCTACTACAATACACTAAGTCCCTCTATTTTTCTCTCTCACTCTCACTCCTAATTGTTCTCTGATGTGGACTAGATATAATCGAAATGAATGGAACCCCTTTTACTCCCAGTGGCTCAATTATAACATAGCCTGATAGCCAACTAGGGGTCAAGTTTGACTGCTTCAACTCTCAACTAGAGTTACAAATTTGACTCTTCTAGAGTATTCTCCTGATATCCCATGTGGATATGAACTTTTGCAGAATAAATTAGGGTTAACATGGCATCCTCTTGAACCATGATGGTTAAACATAGTAGGTAAACTTCTTAGATGCATAACGCTTGCATACAAACTCTCACGGATGGGATTATTACACCATTGAAAAGGTCTCTAATTGTAAAATAGTGTCATGTGGTCTAAAGCTTAAGATGGAAAGTTTTACCCCCCATAAAATTTCATTTATTTCCTCAAAATGGCCCCAAAAGGTTTCATACCCAATTCTCCAATAGGTCTCGCTGATCAAACTACTATTTCCAGTTTACTCCAATTTTTCCACTCTAAAATCATTGAGATATATGAAAAATGATATAATAATCCAATGTAAATAATTTTAGGTAGTATAAGAGATGTATTCATCATTAGACTTCTATGTTTCTGTGTGTACACCTTGAGTTACTTTAGCAAGCAAGTGTGCATTAATGCACCATAGAAATTTTTTCTTTTAGGATTCGCATAGATTTTGTGGCCTCGAAGGATTTTTCATATGATTAGTACAATTGAAAAATAATGAAGCCATGTGAATTTGTAGAGTAGTTCACTAAGGAATTTACCTTCCTTAATAGGGTGTAAATGGCCATGGATTGATCACCTATATGTAATATACAAGTGAAATTAAGGTGATAATATTGTCGCCCTAATATGTGAGTTCAAGAGCATCTTGTATAGCTAAAATACATCATGTATTGATTAACCAAGTGTTTTTTTGTAAAAAATTCCAAAGAGAAAGATAAGGAGTGAGTATTTTATAAGAAAATGTGATGAAGAGCACCTACAAGATAAACAAGAATATGGTATTACATACATAGTATTTTTTTTTTTATAAATATAGCATAACATAAGGTCAAATTAAGTTAAAATAGGATAAATGCACACTTTGGGCTAGAATTGAGCACCATTTTTCATATGCACAGTGATAGATATGATTACTAAGAAATAGAGTTGCTAAATGAGGATCCCATGTGGTGACAATGATATTCAGGGTGGAGGAGAATTGTAGCAAAAGAGTGTCCATAAGGTTTTGGGGCTAGAACATGAAAGGCGTCACCAAAATGGAAGTTTTCACTCAAGTGCTCATTTTAGTGGTTTTTCGCTAGATTTGGAACACTACAACCATAAACAAGTATGAATATAAACAATGTGATAATCACCTAACATCAAACATGGGAGAAATGATCAAATCTAAAAGAAATTATGATTGTATTTTTGTAATTTGAGGCTAGCCATCAACGATGTAAATGGGAACCTAGGTAGAAAAGGCCTCTAAAAAAACTTCTGAAATGAATGAGTTGATGCTATTAGGGGGTAATTTTCTTGAGATAAGGATTGAGGAATCCCTAGAAACCAAGTAAAAGGAATAAATAAGAAACCGATGTAACTAAATAACATTTTTACGTGTATAAACAAGTTGGTCAATGAGTAGGAGGCTAAAGGCTATCCTTGAATGGAGTAGAAACAAACAATTATTTGGATAGTGGACTATACACTAAGTTAACATAACATAACTAGATGTCAAGTTCTAGAGAATTTATGATGGCTGACATATTTTTTTTCCCTACCATTATCATTATGTATTATAGACCATACCCAAATATCTTGTACTTATTCACTTTCTACATACCTCATGTGCAAAAACATTACATTTCTCTGCACTCTGCACATACTCACTCTTTTCACACTCCCTCCCACACTCTCATATATGTATTCATTTTAATATGATCAAAATAACTACACCACCCAATCCTACGCACACATCCCCCCACCCTCCCCCCCTGCCCCCCCCCCTCCCTCCTCACCCACATGCATCCATTTTTTCTACACAACCCATCCTCCACACAATTCAACTTTCAATATATCATTTTCTCCACACAAGCAATATCATGCACATGTCAAATCTTTATACACGATACATCATAAATGCCACTTCATCGCTTTTTTCCATATTTAGTGGATATCAATTACTTTCTACTATAAAATGGGTATTTAAGAGCTAAGAGTTACAGTGAAGCCTCATTTATCTATCACATATTCTTAAGTACATTGAAAAAGTAAGCAATATGGCAACCAAAAGAAAAAAGAAGCCAATTTATGGGGATACTACTAACTCACTATCTTGTAAATATAAGAACTTCCACTAGTTAGTTACATCTCAGTGGTATTTAAATTTGGCCCTAGAAGAGAAGTAAAATAACAAGATTTGGAGTATAGGATTGGAAAACATTGCATGACACCCAAAAGTCTTTGACTTCGGAGAAATTGTCAACTAGTGTGCCTAAAATTTTGACGCTAAGACCGGAATTATCAAACTTTGCCTGAAGAACAACCCATTTATGTTAACTCCTTAGGTATTCAAGAAGATAAGCTACCATAGGTCACCAAGTATTTGAATTTATCTGAATTTGACACTTTTTATGACTCCCAAGGTGGAAAAATAAATGTCATTTAGGAGTTCATGTTTCCTTTTGCACAGGTCCCATCTAGCTTATCGTTCATATATATCTCTATACTCATTGAGCCTTATATAGATTTTTATTGATTATTTTCGAAGGTTATGGGATGAGAAACTACTATTAATCTACCTAGGCCAGTTATGTAGATATCTTATGTTTATTTTAAATGGGATGTTGTATTTGATTAGGCTAAAGTTATTTCAAATGTGATTTCTTTTTAACTAGTTAGTTACTTCAAGATCCAATGATTCTTTATGATGAACTACCTCGTAATAGTCATTATTTATTGCAATTCATTTCATGAACTACCCCACAAAATAAATTTGAATCATGACATAGAACCAATGCAATTCTAGCACCCCATATTGTGGAAACATAAAGCTCCCTTCCATTTTTATAAAGTATAAGACTTGTTTTTAAAAGAATTTAGGCACCTAATAACAAGGAGGAGCCCATGGAAATATCCTTAGATTCCCAAAAATTCTTATGGGGAAAGGGAATACATGAGGAGAAATAAGACCATACTCTCATCATATTGTATGGATATCAAGGTAAACCTTTATCGCTACCCAAATTTTTCCTAGAAAAATATTTTATTGTAGAGGTTTGTAGTTAGTATCAACCTAGCTTATCTTATTTGAGAGGAAGAAAAAGAAGCAGCGTATAATGTTTCCATTTACTATTGGATACATTCCTATGAACAATTGTTATCATCCCATGGAATTCTCTAAGCTATTGAATTTATTTAACTTTTTTTAGGCCCAATGCACCCAAGGATTTGACCAGGAAGGGATATTTTTAAAACACCTAACATTAATCAAATATGGGAATATATTTACTAGAGATACTGAATAAATAAAATGAATTCACATTATCATGATGCCCAATATGGGATCAGAACTTCAAGATCTACCTTCAATTGTTTTATCCCACTTTGCAGGATCAATATATCCCATTGAGACTAGAAACCCTAAAAAATGGATATATTTTCATTCAAATCCCTTGCATTGGCATTCTGCCATCCATCTCACTACCCATGTTCAATGCTTCACAAAAAGGTTGAACTGAAGCATTATTTCTTGAAACCTAGGTAACAAATATTTTTCCTCTGGACTTCCAAATTGTAGGTGCTTCCTTTTTACATTTAAACATGGTCTTTTAATATGTATAACTATAGAAATATTCTAGCCCAACACTACATTTTCTTCACATGTAGAGAAAATCTAAAAAAAATGAAACAAACTTCAATCTATTACAGGGCTGGAAAATATCAGAAGCATCATCCAGAGAATCCATCTGCTGCCAAAAAATAGGAAATACACCTACAAATCTTATTGAAAGACATGAACCATGCTAAGTGGCTTTTTGACTTCATCCTAGGCAAGAGGATGTACTCAAAATAACTTTCACCATACTGAATTTTTTTCAAACTAAATCCTTACCCTATTATCCTCATAGCTACTTGCAGGAGTTTAATGCTTATATTAACAGTTTCAACATCCTACCCCACTAACTTCACAGAGGGTATATATGGTGTAAAATCCAGCTAGAAGAAAAATAAAATAAAAAACTATTAAAAATGCAATATTATCAATTTTTTGACCTGAAATGTCTGTTGCTCATGCTATCTCTCAAATTCTGATTTCTAATAACCTGTACTTTGCTCATTTGTGTCCACTAAATCCAAAACTGCCATGCCTATGCATTCTCATTGATCATACATCAGACTGAAAACCTGATCCAAATTCAAACCAAAATTTCCACCTCCTTAATTCACAATGACCAAGACTGGCCTAACGCCTGACCTAAGAAATATGTTTCTCAGACACAAATCTAATGTGAGATGCAAGTGACTGGCATAAAATAGCAACCACATTTGACAACATTAACAACCACAAAATCTCAACCCCAAAATGTGACTCACAAAGGTTCAATATGTAGATCATTTGATCGTAGAATAGATCAGTGATCTCAATCGATCTCGTCTCTGGCTCAGGGATTCCAATTGCAAATTCAATTCAAAAGGTTTCCTTACTACTACATATTAATCCTCCACATTCAGTCTGTTGCAATCCAAGAATCGATCTCAATCCTTTAAACAACATACCATTCCCAAACTATGCTATCGTTAATCGATGTCAAAGCTTAATGATCCACAAACATATGTTGTTAATTGATGCCAGAACTCAAGGGATTGGAAATTCCAACTTCTTGGATGGCTTACAACAGAGTTCTGGTTATGCATAAGGAAATATAATGCTAGAGGTTTCGAATCTCCTTTGTTCAATCACATAGAGGTTTCAAATAAGTTCTAACTGGTTGCACCAAAGATTCAGAGCATATAAACACAAACCAATGCAACTAATTTCCAGATGTTGTTGACAGAGATCAATGGAAAAAATTATCTTGGGATTTATGAGTTTTTCACATACACTGATCAATTTCTGCAAATTAGATAGGCACACAAAAAATCCAACCTCGAATGCCTTCAAGGCATGTCATATTTACAATGAAATTATTTTGAACTAATTTCAGTTCATATCTCATAAAATCTCCTCGCCAAACTCCTAAAATCCATAACTCAATATCCAAGAGATATTTTAGCTCCATAAAATATCCATGAAACTTCTAACACCTAAGACCTCAAATGTTCTCACACATTCGAGAACAATCACAACTAATCATCATTTTAATAATTGAAACATTAGGCAATCTCTCCCTTTATAAAATAAACAGTCCCCTTAGGTTTCTTTAAAAATGAATTTATGGAGTAGGATGCTCCTGCATCAGACTCCCAAGGAACAAAATGTTCAATGATCTCCTAATCATGAATTTTTGTTGTTAAAGTCATCCTGGTTTCCAAACTTTATGTTGTTGCTTACCACTTGCTTTGCCATATTGATGTTGACTTGTAGATGTATGCATTCCTCCTGGATCACAATTCTTAAATTGTCTTTGTGCAATCATCTTGCTCTTACATGCATTAACAATCACCTGCTTGTTTTTAATTTTGTTCCCTATTATCCTCTTGAAATCTTCTATTTCCAAGGTTGTCTTCTTTATCTCTTCCTACTGCTGATTTCTGCCTCTTCAGGTTGAATAATTTACTCCTTCACAAGATATCTTACACTCGAACAATTTCTCTCTCAAGGTTTCAAAATATTTAAAACCTTGCTCAATGCACCTTTTATCAATTGTTTTATCTTGTGCTTCCACTATCAACATCATGGGTTTCCTCCAAGAGTTTAGTTTATGATCATGATGTATATCAGTCCACAATTCATTAGCAGAAGTTATAATATGCCATTCCTCTGCTTCTCCCATTGTCCACACATTCTGTTAAGTCCCTATATTACTAGTATACTCCCTTATTTTTGTTCTTGTAAGCCCCTTATTTTTATTATTGTATCCCTGTAACCCCAATATTGTTATTATTGTGCCCTTACATTATTATTGTTAGGTCAGCTAGAAATATCTTCTGACCCCATGGACTCCTATATAAAGAAGGGGGTTTTGTCATTTGTATCATCCAAGAATTTCTCATTTATGTAATGTAAAGGAGATTTTCCCCCTCTAAGTGTCTTATTTATAAGGCTTTGATCTCTCTTTTCTTATATTTTGGGAACTAGTTTCATAACATTTGGTATCAGAGCTTTGGATTCTAGGATTTCACTGCTCCAAACAGTTCATCATGGAGTTGTCACTATAACTATTTTTCTACGAAGTTTCAGAAACTTAAATTTTTATCATGCAAATATGAAATCCTGAGGAACTTCACACAAAAATTTAAGATCTTCGTTTGAAATATTTTCAAAGATATGATTCGTGGAAATTAGGGTTTTTTCAGGCTCTCGAATTTCATCTCAAAGAGGTGAATGTGGGAAAATAGTCATAACTCTCTCTCTGAGCATCAAATTGGTTTTTTGTAAAAACTGACTGCAAGTACATAGATATTAGTTTCTTGTATATAAATTTTAGATCCGAATGAGGAAACAATGACACGTGGCATGCCGTACAAGTTCACTCTACTGAACTAGTCCATAATTAGGTCATTGTGGCAGATTGGGCATAACTTTGTCTTGAAGAATCCAAATCAGGTCAGAACTATGGCATTCGAAAGAAGACTTAGATGGCTACTACTAAAAATAATTTTAGATATTGAAGATCTGAAATCATAGATATAATTTAGTTTCAATATCAAGCCCCTCAAAATCAAGAAAAAGGTGTGTATTTGTTTTTTGAATTGCATAAGTCTTGTGTGAAAAATCAGTTTAAATTGATTCCAAGGGAATATTGTAGAATAGATATCAGTATTGGTTTCTAAAATTCCCCCTAAAAATAATTAAACGCCCAGTAAGCCTTCAGAAGGCTCTACCATGACTCATGAAGACGAAGAAGTGCAACATGACATATCAAAATTGCAAGGGCAAGTGCACCAAATTTTTCTTTCGCAAAGAGAAAAAAAAAATGAAATGGAAATTTTGATGGAAGGCGTGGAAGCTAAGATGGATGGTTTGAAGAAAGGCATGGAAGCTGGCATGGAAGCTAAGATGGATGACATGGAAGCTGAGATCGATGAAAAAATGGAAAACATGAAGAATGATATAAAAGCAAACATGGAAGGTTTGACAAAGTTTATAAAAGAAATATTTCCTAATGGTGAAAATATAGTAGAGGAAACTCATGATGAGAAAAAAATAAATGTTAATTGTGACTTCATAAAATATAATTTTGGATGGAAGAACCATCATATTCCAAAGATGAATATGAGAAATTTTGATGGCAAGGATCCCATAACATGGATACTACAGATGGAGCAATATTTTGATCTCAATAATGTGAAAAACACACAAAAGGTATGCATTGCAACTTTACATTTAGAACAAAATAGATTTTATGGCATTGATGGCTTTGCTCCTGTAAAAAAATTATCACTTGGTCAATTTTTACGAAGGAAATGATAGCACATTATGAGGATACAAAGAGCAATACCTTCTTTAGCCAATTGAAAAATCTCAAACAAAAGGATTCAGTGGTGGAACACATTGAGGACTTCCAAAATTGAATATAAGGGTAACTAATATTCCATAGGAACACATGATTGATGTCTTCATAGGGACTTTAAAGGATAACATCCAACATAAAGTTCGCCTTTGGGAAGCTGATTCAATGTAGAAGGCATTCTGTAATATTCCAAAATTAGCTTGCAGCTAATTGGAATATTAAAGTTTTGTTTTCTCACTTAGATAGGCAAATAAGTGGGTAAGGAGACCCTTAAATATATTTGTGAAAAATAAAACCACTTCTCATGTGAAAGTGGATCATCATTTCAGCTAAATAAATCACCCTTAGGTGTGAACAGGGGCTAGAGCATGTGGACTAGGTCAATGTTGACCAAGTCAACAACGTTGTTATGGAACTAGTGGAGGTTTATTGGAGGACAACGCAATCATTAAGGAGGAGTGTATGCATGAGAGTAACTCCTTTAATGAGTGGGGCCCAGGGTGAGGATGCTCACCAAGCACAAAAGGAAGAGGATGACAACATTAGAAGACATGGATTTTTATTATTTATTTTGATCTTTTTAGATCTGGATTTGTCATGTGACATTTCTGTGCATGATTTTTCTATTTAGCAGGGTCTACTGTGTTGATAGCACAAGGGTGTTTTCGAGTGGAAATATCACCCTCATCCTTGGGGGACTTAAATTTCCTACTCAAAAGAGGTTATCTTGAGCTGCATTACCACTATCTAGCATTTGGTCAAGCTTCAGTCTTCATCTACAGCGCATTCTATTCCAGATCTGAGTTGTGTTATGGGGTTGTAGCAGTGGAGGGTTGTAAAACCCCATTTCTGAGCTTGTTTTCCATTAGAGGGTTCATCCTTTCATCCATGAGGCTTGTGATGAAGTCCTTGGTGTATAATTTCCATATTTGGTAGGAGGCCAAGTAGTCACCATAAGCTACAACACAGTTTCCCTCAAGGACTACATTATTTTAGAGAGCAACTGCAACAGTGGATTTATTGCCCTAGTTGGAGGAGTTGTGTTTCCTTTGAGGGGATAAGCCCTTAATATTGGAGGATCTATTGGAGGAGGATCAGCCATTGCATATTTCAGATCAGCCACCTCCTATCATATTTCTAGTTGCAGATATTATTCAGCCCTAGGGCCAAATCTGCTATTTTTATATAGTGTATTTTCGGAAACCTTTTCTAGGTTGCCTTGGAAATCTATTTTAGAGCATAGATATTTATTAAATTTACTTTTGGAACATTATATCAGCATAAATATATATTTCTATCTTTCAGTTGTTACTCTCTCATAGACAACACAGTTTTAGCATTCTTGTTCCTCATGTATTAGCAGCATTTCAGATTTAGGTGTCTACTTTCATGAGAGGATTGTTTTCCCAACTTGAGTGATATTTTCCTCAAGACTTTGTACCCAATTTGTTGTTATAATCATGATGGAATGGCTCTATGGTTGTCTCATGTTTTGATCCATTTATATTTTTGCATAATTCTAGTTTTATGTGCTATATTGTTGCTCTCCCAATTTTGGTATATTACAGTGATATCAGAGCATAATCTTGGCTCAGCATATGTACTTCAACTACTATGACATATAAAGAGGCTTCTCATATAAAGGATAATATTTGCAGAAGATATGGATACAAGACTCGATTATCAGGAGGAAAGGATTTCACAAAACCTCTTCTTCAAACTATGCAGGGCATTAACATAGACATCAAAGAGCTGAGGATAGAGAGATGTAGAGATTCTCCAAGAGGGCTTGTACATAACGAAAGCTCCATTTCTTCACATTATGGGTGTGATCATTCAACTACACCATCATATCTACAACGTGGTACCATGCCTACATTCTTGGCAAGAGAAGAAGAGGAAGGAGACACACCAAATTAGGAAACTCGTGGTGACTATCACGAAGAATATGAATCTCATTCTAGAAGATTCAAGGAGCATCTAAAATTCCAAGGGTTTTTTCAAATAAAAGACCCAGTAACCGAAATAGAAGAAGAGGGTGCATGCAGCACACTTTGGGTAGATTATTTCTACCTACTTTTGATGGGTCACCCAAGTGCACAGTTAAGGCTTGGGTAGAGAAGCTAGACACTTATTTTCAGCTGCATCAATTTTCAAAAGAAGAGGCCATTAGAGTAGCAGCGTTGCATCTTGAAGGTAAGGCTTATTCTTGGTGGTATTATGAATCTTCTTCATTGAATCATGCAAATATATCTACTTATGAAAAGTTCACTAGGAATTTAGTGAAAATATTTGATCAAAGACATTCTGGAACTTCTTTGGGTGAGCTAGCCAAACCCAAGAAATCAGAACCTTTACATGAGTTGGAAGGATCCATCAAACCAAATCCATTTCATAATATTTTTTAAGGGGTTAAAGATTTGCAGGATGCTTTTCCAAGGAAAAAATCCCTACTTCAACAATAAATTTCTTCTCAAGAGGAAGACATGAAGATTCCTCCATCAAGAGGAGATCAAGAAAAAGGATCTCTCAATGATGAGGTATTATCCAATGATGAGGAGAAGGAAAAATAAGATTTGGAAGAAGATATCAGTGATGTAACAGCAGGAGAAGATCCACCACCATTTGGAGATGGAGATGAAGCAATTGCTTCAACTAGAGGAGCTCTTGTATCTTTGCAAGAGGTTCCAAAGGATCTCATATATGAAGATCAGGAGCAACATGTGTCTATATTGATAGGCAATGAGACTAAACAATGGAGAAAGTTTGTTCCAATATTTACCACAGCTTTGAGGACATATCGTATGATAGATCACTTCTTTGTGATTAAGACTCTTGGCACCAATATGACATTGGGTGTGCATGTGTTGATTGCATTAGAGAAGAACACCTTAGATTGTGAGATCTTGTAGAAGGTAGGAGAAGATGAAAAGGATGGCCAACATCAAGTGATTGGGAACATACACACCCATCCATTTCAGGAGGTTTATGCACAGAAGTAGGAGGATGATTTTTACAGTGAGGGCAGGGACAAATCAGTCCACTCATATACACAACCTTCTCTAGGTCTTGATGTTTCATTACAGGGAGGAATTCCACCAAGGAGACTCCCTGATTGGAAGATGATCAAAGAGTTCTCTCAACATGGTGCATCATTGATAGACTTGGCTAAGGAATGAGCCTTGGGAGGAGCTAGCACAGTGCAAATAGCCTTTGATGGGTTCAAAGGAGGGATGAGAAAATTTTTGATATGGACATTGCCATCTCCTACTCAGCTATTTGCGCTAAAAGATGATGATTCAAGAATCTTTGATGGCACAAGCATGGTGTCAAAGGGCTACTCCATCTTCTTGGGGCAACAAATGATGCTTCCACACATGAGGAAGATTTCTAAATATGACAAGAGGTTATTAACACTCTTGCATGCATTGGAAAAACTATTGAAGTTTTGGATGGGCAATACCTTCCAAGAAGAGGTTGACCTCCATGTACTTCAATCTTGTCTTGGGCAATATCAATTGCAAGGGAGGCAAAAAAAGTGGGGTAACAATACTCCAACATGTGGCTTTAGCATTGAGCATGTCAAGGAGGAGAGCTATGATATGACAGGTGCTTCATTTCATAATTTAACAATGCTATCATTGTTGGGAAGCCTAGATACATATTGGGAGTCCCAACTATTGGTGGAATATTCCAAGAACCTCATCACATGTAAGGTTCTTTATGGGCAGGTGATATATGGGAGATATAGAGTGGTTGATGGAGTCATTTATTTCCATGATCAGATCTACTTGACTAGAGACTCCAAGCTCAAGGAGGGGATTCTACAAGTAGCATATGAGGCACTATTTTCAAGACATGTAGATTTCATTGAGTCTTATCATACCATCATGGAGGGATTCTATTGGGAGGATCTCAAAGAATATGTGCTCCAACATATCAAGAGGTATGTAGCTTTTTTTATGAATGAGGAGGAGAGAAACCACCTTGCAAAGTTGTTTCAGCCACCTCCCCTTTTGATGGAGAGATGGGAAGGTTCATCTATGGACCTCTTCACCGACTTGTCTACAATATATGGTAAAGTTATGTTTTGATGCGTATTAATCAACTAACAATGTATGTATATTCCTTTACCATACATTTGCAGCACATTGCTCCACAAGAGAGCAAGCCTCTTTGTGTATTTCATGGTCCTTTTTGGACTACATTTAGTGGTGGGGATGAAAAATTTATAGAGGACTTTGGGCAAGCCATTTTTTTCTTGTCTCATATTCAGTTAACACCCAATGTCCTTCACTATTTTCTAGATTTTGAGAAGCTTATGGCAGCAAGGAAGTGGTTGGATGGCCACTTAACATATGATGTTTTGAGACAACTAGAGGAAAAACAACATTGGTCTCACTTGAGAGACTATTGTCACCATCCAATATGTCATGTGACACTTAGTCCATATTTCCTTTTGATCCCATATAATGATGACACTCTATGTGGGATGGATTGGGAAAAGGGGATTCTTGGAACCAAAGAGTGGGATCATGGGAGACCAAGTAACTTTTGGCTTCTTAATGACCACATTATTGCAGCCCAAGATCAACAGTTCCATATTTATCATAAATGTAGAGAGAGACAACGTGAGTTGAAAAATTTAATCTCTCATTTTCAGCCATGCAGCCCCTATACATTGCAGAAGCAAGGGATTGGTGATTTTTTCTATGAGCTACCAAGGAAGGCTCACTTTGTTTTGATGATAGCATGGAGACTAGATTTTATCATTGGGATTGAGGCACCCAACATTTACCATCTCTCATGCCTTGTGGAGATCAATGGAAAACATATAAATTTTCCATATATATCCCACTTCTTCATGATGAGAGTTATTTGGTTTATCTACCAAAGGCTAACTGGTATACTTGGGAGGAGACATATCCATTGGAGGATTGGCAGTATCCTTGCAGTTGCTTGAGGACATGCAACATTTTGGATGGGAGGAATGTAATATTCCAAAGTTAGCTTGCAGATAATTGGAATATTAAAGTTTTTTTTTTCACTTGGATAGGTGAATAAGTGGGTAGGGAGACCCATAAATATCTTTATGAAGAATAAAACCACTTCTCATGTGAAATTGGATCATCATTTCAGCTAAATAAATCACCCTTAGGTGTGAACAGGGCCTAGAGAATGTGGACTAGGTCAATGCTGACCAGATCAACAATGATGTTATGGAACTAGTGGAGGTTTATTGGAGGACAACGCAATCATTAAGGAGGAGTGTATGCATGAGAGTAACTCCTTTGATGAGTGGGGCCCAGGGTGAGAATGATCACCAAGAATAAAAGGAAGAGGATAGCATCATTAGAATACATGGATTTGTATTATTGATTTTGATCTTTTTAGATCTGGATTTGTTATGTGACATTGTTGTGCATGCTTTTGCTATTTAGTAGGGTCTGCAGTGCTGTTTAGCACAAGGGTGTCTCCTAGTATAAATCCCACCCTCTTCCTCATTAGGGAAATTTTGAGGTCTAAAATGGGCCTCCTAAGGATATTATAAAATAATAGTGGAAATAATAAAATAAGGTTTGATGGCATCATCAAATTTTAGAGGGAAAAATGAAAAAACTACTTTTTCAACTCATATTTTCAACTTATCTCCCAAATTTTTTACTCAAATTTCGAGCGGGAGTACTCGTTGGATGAAAAAATTTAATTCCTCATCCAAGGAGTACCCATGTTGCATACTTTTGATGGGTCTTGCTATACGAAAAATGAGAAATACATGAAAAAAGTTATTGTAATCACGTGTTTTTATGTATTTATCATTTTTCGTGTAGCAGGGTCCATCGAAAGTAAGCAACATGGGTACTCCTTGGATGAGGAATTAAATTTTTCATCCAACGAGTAACCCCACTCAAAATTTGAGTAAAAAATTTGGGAGATAAGTTGAAAAAGTAGTTTTATTATTTTATTATTTTTTAATCTTTTTACCCTTTTACTTAAAAAATGGTGAATCATCCCCCATGGTTCACATCATCATCTTGAATCCTATTGGTTCTTATAAATTTTATTTTTTTTGTACATTTTTCTTAGGAGGCCCATTTTAGACCTCAAAATTCCCCTAATCGGGGGACTTAGAGTGCCTATTCAAGAGAGGTTACCTTGAGCTGTGTTGGGGCTCCTATGTTTTGGCAGATTTGGCAATGCCAAAAGATAAGACAACATAAAACCACTTTGGGACCTCAGAATCTAGCCCTCATGGGTCCAGAGAGGGATCTCTATATAAAGGCAAATAAATATATTTCTTTGAAGTTTTAATTTAAGGTATTAGGCTAGTTATATGGATCAAGGGTGGTTGTTTTGTTTGTTTGTTTGATTGGTTGTTGGGAAACATGAAAGAAGGGTTCAATGTAAGACAAGAAGTGAGCAAAGAAGGATTTTGGAAATGGGAGACAATTCAAATGAAACTCAAGACCATTGGGCAATGGAGTCATAAAAGGGTTTACTTGCAATTCAGTATCCAAGGCTTCAAAATGGGCTAGTCATCTAAAACAGAAGATCTTTTAAAGATGATAGTATGGGATGAAATGATAAGGGATGAAGATGAATGAAAAGGAAACCTTTCAAGGTGACCACCTTAAGAGCTAATCCAAGGACAGGGCATGCCTTAACCATCTATGATCGAACTCCTAAAGAGGCTAACTCTTCAGACAATAGAAAACATTAGAGATTTAACACAAAGGTGAAGCCTGAGATCAGAGAAAGGCTTTAAACTTTCAATGCTCTGACATTCAACTTAAGGGATCTTAGAAAAGCTTAACTGTTGGAAAAGGACCCCAGTGAGACAGAATCAACTCTAATCTCCCAATATCCCAATTCTTTCAGTTAAAACCAGAAAAGAACATCTAAGAACAGATCCTAAATTCATGCATCAGTAAGCAGGGAAAACCAACTACTATACTGGCTAGATTATCTTGAATTAGTTCTCAGATTGCACAATTGGTAGAAAAAATCAAAGATAAGCAGAGAAGGAAGCATTAGGGTACCATGAAAGGGCATATCCTAAGCCATATTACTGATTTCTTATCAGAGAAATGAAATATTATGAATTACAAAAGGAAAACAGAGACAAAGATAGAACACATCACCGCTGCTTTAAATCAGGATCCAATGAAACATGCTTGTCATATTAAAGAGCAACACTAGTCATATACAACATTGTCCAACAGCTTGATATTTAGTCTGAAATAATCTCCTCAGCTTGTTTTACAACTAATACACATAACTCTATCTCAATAGAACGACTTACAATCCACAGTTATCCGATCAACAACAATAACCTTTACAATATATTTTTCTTGAGTTCTTATAGGTAAAGAGAGGCAGAGGAGGTAGATGAAATTTTAATGAAAAATTTAAAATAGAGGAAGAAGATAGCTCAAGGCCCATTTTGTTTTAATATCACTGCATTGATTCTTAGTACTCTTTTGGTGAAAGAGTGGTCTTCGATGGGCTGATAGTATCTCCAGGTATGTTCCTTGATGTACTTTTCGGCTATAGTACTCTGTAGTAATTTGGGACAAGGAAGGAAGTTAAATGATTTTAGGCCTGCCATGTTGTGCAACAAATGCTCTGGCAACATTAGGACTTTCTGTCAGGGTGGTGATCTTCTCGGGAACGTTGATGAAGAGTAAAAAACGTTATGGGAACTTTGTCCTTTCTCGGGAAAAAACCTTCTGCTGATGTGAAACACTGACAAGGATTGTTTCTATGCTTTAGGCCTCATTAGGCCTTCTGTTTCAATCATAAGCTCTTCAATCTTGTACATTAACCCTTTAAACACTGAATTAAAGCTCAAAATCTTCAATAATGGGCATTACACCACTTTAATCCTTCACTGATACTCTTTGTCGCTTCCTTGACTGTCTCTGTCTGTGGATGCACAGGTTTAATGGTGCTGGAGGTTTTTCAATAGATTTAATAACTCTGATTGGAATGAAACATGTGTTTAAAACCCCCTCAGGAGTTTTTCCCTGCGATCTCTAGCTCTGAAAAAGCTTCCTCTGCGCTCTGTGTCACTATGACTGTGACTGTGAGCAATAACGGTTTTCACCATTTGTAACCCTGCAAAACACAAAAAATTGTTAAGAAAATCCATGGGAGTGGAGGTGGATGATGTGGAGGCTTGTGAAGATGGCAGCGCAGAAGTGAAAATAGTGGCTGTAGCGAAGAAACGATGAAAACTGCGAAAGAACGGTGAAACAATAATCTGATGGAGGTCTGGTGAAGAAATGATTCTCGACCATCGGATTAGACAATAGAATGATGATCGACGATGGAGATTTACTGGTGGAGTGACTTTAGAAGGTTAGGTAGAGAAATAAAATTTTTAATGGGAATCATAAAAGTTTAAACTTTGGACAAAATACAAAGGAAATCGATGAAAATCAAATGAAATGGGGCTTTGAATGGTGGGACCGGGAGGGTGGAGGGCGATTTGATTGTGGACCGTTGGATCTCAGGAGGAGATCAACGGTGGGGATCTTCTGGTGAACTCATTGGAAAGGCCTGATGAAAGGGATATGTATGAGGGCGCGGTGCAATGCTAGCTATTAGATCAAACAATCAATGGTCGGGATTAAATGATGGGGCTTTCGGGAGTAAAAGGGGAAGAAGTGGTTTTTTGGAGAAAACAATTGTTTTCGCGCTGCTAAAGAGTGGTTTTGAAATTGTCCCAAAAAAACGCGATATACTCTGTCACCCGACACGTGGCAAAACAAAACTACCCATTTCGCGCGATTTCAAAATGTTAAAGTTCAGACACCAAAGTTACGCGATATGGTTCTCAGCCATTGGATTGCGGGCAGGAAGATCTGACGGTGGAGGAGTGAGCGTGATATGGACAGTTGCGCGGTCAGTAAGGTGGGGGTAGGTCAACAGTGGTTTTAATATGGGCCATCAGATCTATGGAATGAACGGCTGAGATCTGAAAAGAGAACACGAAGGCAAAGGAGGAGGTGAATGGGCGGGAAGAATAGGAGCCGTTGGTTCTCAGGAGATCAACGGTAGAGATATAATCACACCGGAGCAAGGCAGGGGGCCAAAACTCCGATTGTTGAAGCTACGATTACATGTGGACCATTGGATCACAGGGAGATTGACGGTGGAGATCTGATCAGAGGGAGAGCGATGGAGGGAAAATGAGTGGAGCATGATTGGATCTAGACTGTTGGTTCTTGTGGATTCAACAGTCCATATCAACTGGTGGAGAGATGATGTTGGGCTGTCGGGTTCATCTCCAACTGTCAGATCTACATAAATGGATGGTTGAGATTCAATCAAAGATTGCCAATCGAGGAAAAGAAAAGTGGAGTCATTCGATTAGCACAATGAGACTTCAGCGCAAGTCGTTAGATCTATACAGATCAATGGTTGATATCACAGCGGAGGCCTTCAGAACAAAAACCCAATCACATCGGAGAATTTTGATTTACAAAGGGAATGCACTCATAACAAACTCCCGATTGTGATAAGCGCCTGGTCTCGGGCACGATTCATATGCAGATAAGGGGATAGGGGCTTAGCCAAAAGGGGCTTAGGCCTGATATATGGTAAAAGTGGGTTTTTTAGGCCAAAAACAGAGTTTTTGAGGCTTAGAAAGGGGTTTTGGTAGGGAAACAAAGGGGTTTTTAAATAAAATGAAGGGATTCACATGGTTTTGAAAGGGGAATTTGATGGTTTAGTGGGCTAAGGAGGGGATTTTAAGGGATTTTGGGGAAATTTGAGAAGGAAAAAAGGGGTGAAATGAGGAATTCGCAGGGATGAAGGGAGCAGATGTAGGCTTTCTTGAGCACATTTTTTTCACAGACAGTGAGGCTTCTTCAGTGGGAACAACAGTGAAGATATTTTCAAAGGAACCATAACACATAGAGGCTTCAAGAGTGATATGTTTTCAGAAGAAATGTATCTCTTGAAGACTTAGAAACATATTTAGCCACATGTTTTCTTTGTCAAAATTTATAGGTGGCTAATAGTGGCTACACATGGGGATGACATCTTCTTGAAGGTGTCAAGAATATCAAAAAATAGTCTTTGGAAGTAGGCCAGATGTCTGATTCTTTACACATCTCTTCTTTTCTTTAATCGTCTACCACAACTCATGCAAACATCATATCAGCAGTAATATTCTCCCAAACAATCTACCTACCCATCCTACAGTCCTAACATTTTTTCTTCAAGGTGCATTTAAATGTGCAGACCTTCTTCATAATTTTTTATTGAAAGCAGAAAACAAACTAATCTAATTCTACCCTTATTCCTCCATGAGACCAGATTAAAAAGTTGGCCTCATAGGTTCTCTACCTATACTAATATCTGCTAGGATTAAACTGTCTAGCAGATTTCTTTCTCTACATTCTACAGCAGAAATTTAAAAACAGTCAAACCAGGATTAGACTGGCTGGTTTGCTTTGGATCCATGGCATAAAGACAGCTACACATGAACTGAAATTTGCATAAAATTGGAAACAAACTTGTGAAGGCTTGGAATTGTGAAACTTTGAAGCATCCTTCTTTTCCCTGTGACCCAAGTTTTGAGCTTGTTAGAGTCACTTTCTTCTTCATTTCAAATCTAGTTTTGATCATGTTAGAGCTGATTTTTCTTCTTTCTTTGCTGGTTTAGATTTTGGGCATATTAGAACCAGCCCTTTCCTTTCTTTGGCTCAAGGTTTAATCTTGTTTGAGCCATTCTTTTTGGAACTTCAGAGGTTCATGTTTTGAGCATGTCTTAACCTCTCTTTCTCTCTTTTTTGAAACATTTTTTTCTTTTTCTTTGAAAACAAAACACAACAATGGTATTTACAATGGGAATGAAAAATTTAGACTAGAAATCAACAGTAGTAATGCTTGAGCATCCTGCCATTGACAGGACCCCCAAACAGATCTGTACCATCTAACTCTTGCAGAAAAAAGGCATTTGGACCAATGGTGGATTGGATGATGTAAGGACCTTGCCACAAATTGTCAAATTTTCCATGCTTTCCTTTGTCCTCTCTCCTAGAGTCCCACTTAAGTACCTTATCTCCAATTTTGAAGTCACAAGCCTTTGTTCTTTTGTCAAACAAATTTTTTATGTTTTCTTGCACTTTCAGAGCTCTGTTGTAGACTTCTTCCCTTGTCTGTTGGAGATGTATGGTTTGATTTATCCTCCTTACCATGTTTTCTTCTTCTGACTGAATTTCTTGGACTAGTTTAATCACTGGTACCCCTAGGCTGGTAGGAAACATTGCCTCTATTCCATAAGCAAGCTGATATGGAGACATCCCAATGGATTTCTTTGTTGTTAGCCTGTCAGCCCATAAAGCATGCACTAACTTGTTATGCCATGATTTATTATTCTCTTCAAGCAGCTTTTTGATGATGGTCACCAAGCTTTTTTTTGATGATTCTACTAGCCCATTACCCTGTGGGTAATATGCAGTAGAATGACCAAGTGAAATCTGAAACCTGTGACAAAAATCAATCATCTTTTTGGATCCAAAAGCAACAACATTATCAGTGATTATCTTCCTAGGGCAACCAAATCTAGAGAGGATGTGATCTTCAAGGAATTTAATGATAACAGAATCGATGGCATTCCTAGAAGGGATGGCCTCTATCCATTTTGTGAAATATTTTTTGGCTGTGAGAATCCATTTGTGTTGGGCTGAGGAAGTAGGATGGATCTCCCCTATGAAATCTAGGCCCCACTGTTGAAAGGGAGCTTCAACAGTTATAGGCTGTAACGGTAGAGGGAGGATTTTTCTTTTGCCTTCAAAAATCTGGCACTTATGGCAAGCAACTATCATTTTATGGATATCATTGAAAAGGGTGGGCCAGTAATAGCCAGCTCTGAGTATTTTTTTAGCATTGGCTTTCCAGTTTAGATGGCCTCCGCACTCTCCTACATGTAACTCATGTTTAATCCTCTCTTCTTCAGCTTCAGGCAGAAATTTAAGTACTAAACCATTTGCATTCTTCCAGTATCAACATTCATTTAAAATGCAATAGTTTCTGGCTTTTAACTTTAGAAACCTGGCCTTAGTCTTTGATAAACCAGGAGGAGAATTAAGATTTTTAAGCACGTACAGGATGTCGGAATACCAAGGAGAGTTTTGAAATTTTTCGTCAACAGTAGGATCAGTAAATCCTTCGTGTTCATCCAGGGCATATACCATGTTTATGTCAAGGGCTTGCAAGTTAGATTCAACCATTAGTTGAGCTAAGCCCTGACCTTTGATAAGTTTTGTGGGTTTGATCTCCAGATCATACTCTAGTATTACAACAATCCATTTGCCCCTCTTTCCATCCGGATCTTGGGACAAAAAGTCTTTAACCACTATGTTTGGCACGTAGGAAATGATGTGAGAATGCAGAATATACACCCTAAAGTCTTTCAAGGCCTTTACCAAGGCATAGGCCTGTTTTTCAATTATGTTATATTTCAAGGGTGCATCCCTCAGAACCTTGCTGAAGAAAGCAATAGGTTTTTCCTGTCCCTCTAGATTTTTCTGTAGCAGGACTGCAACTACTGTATGCTCGGAGGCAAAAGAGAATATAAGGAAATCTTTTGAAAAGTTAGGGCTGATGAGGACTGGTGCCCGGGTAAGTGCAAGTTTAACTAATTCAACAAATTTTTTGGCCTCTAGAGTCCACTTAACTCCTACATCTTTTTTCAGCATGTTTTTCATATCTCTGAGGAGTTCAGCTAAGTTGGGAATAAACCTCCACATGAAGTTAATTTTCCCAATAAAGGACTGCAGTTCTTTTATGTTTCTCGGGTGACTAATCTGTAGTATTCCCTCAACTCTTTCTGGGTCTATTTTAATTCGCTTCTCTGATATAATATGGCCAAGAAACTTACCTTCTTGAAGGCCAAATATAGTCTTCTTGGGATTTTAGAAAGCCCAAACCTTCTAAATTTCTCAAACACTCTTCTCAGATGTTTAAGGTGCTCTTCATCAGTCTTGGAATAGACTGTTATGTCATCAAGATAAATGAAAATTAAGTGACCTATTTCCTCTTAAAAGGCTATGTCCATAGCTCTTTGGAAGGTTGCACTAGCATTCATTAGTTCAAAAGGAATTTTTATGTACATAAAAGTGCCCCATGGAGTGGTGAAAGTTGTCTTAAGTTGGTCTTTTGGGAGTACTACAACTTGGTTATAGCCTGAAAAGCCATCTAACGGGGAGATCCTTTTTGAGCCAACTACCCTCTGTAGGATGTGTTCCATCTTGGCTAAGGGGTAATTGTCCTTACGTGAAGCCCTGTTAAGGTTTCTAAAATAAATGCACAGTCTGATCTCACCTATCTTTTTCCTCATAGCTACAAGGTTGGAAACCCAATCGGAAAATCTCACAAGCACTATGATTCCTGCCTCATACATTTTCTTGATTTCCTTTTCAACTAGAGGCAATTGTTTCAGGTTTATTCTACGCAGTTTTTGCCTAAAGGGTTTTTGGTTTTCTTTCAATGGGATCTTGTGCTGGATGATTTCTATTTCGTAGGCTTTTAATTCCTTGTAGCTCCAGGAAAACACATCAAAAAATTCTTTAAATAGATCAATGTATTTCTTCTTCATGTCTGTCGGCAAGGACTTAGCTAGTTTAATCATCTTAGGCTTATCTTCAATGCCTATGTTGCATTCCTTGACATCCGACTCTGTGTATTCTATAGTGGGTTTCTTCACTACATAGTTAAAATCAAAAAGGTCCTCTAAAGGTGCTAGTCCTCTAGGTATGTTCTTATCTTTTGACTGCAGCACCTCTATTTCTTCTTTTTCTGCGTTCTTGTATTCTTCAGTTTGAGTTCCAAGTTCTTTAGTTAGCATGTTTATTTCTACATTATGGGGTGATTTTTCTTCATCGGGGGACCCTTCATTAATGTAGATTTCATCGGATTTAGAGTCTGAATTAGAGAATTCAAACTCATTCCTTCCAAGCAGGAAATCCTCTATCTGCTTGTCGCCCTCAAAGACCTGCCAATATTTCTCATTATCTGGCACTACAGGCCTATATTTTGTTTGAATGATGATCTGTTTGCCACTAGGTTATTTCTTATATGAACTAGCGATGCAGGCTAATCCATTTGCAATAATGTTCTAACTCCTAGGAACAAACACGAGCTCGTATTCTACAAAGGTTTTCAGTAAATCCATGGCATCGTTTCTGTATTCCCTCAATATAGGATGTTTCGCAGTGTACTCTCCATTCACTTGTTGGATTACTAACTCAGAGTCTCCATGTACAACTATCCTTCGAGCTCCTAGTTTTTTCAATAAATTCAATCCTAGGATGAGAGCCTCGTACTCTGCGATGTTTTTTGTGCACTTAAAATCTAGCTTGAAGGCATGACTCTCAACATAGTCACTCTCAGTATTGTAAAGCCACACTCCAGCCCCTGCATTCTTCCTAGTGCAAGACCCATCAAATTTCATCCTCCATAAGAGATCATTTTCCTCCCTAATGTTGGGTTCACTATTATGTTGTATTATGGGGTTTGCACTGTGGCATGGAGTGTTTTGTTCTTTATGATGTGTATGGAATTTGGAGTGATGAGTAATATGTGGTTTGTAGTCTTGTTTTTGTTCACTCTGATTTCTAATTTAGTGCATTGTTCAAAGGCCTCTTCTTCGTTTTCTTCTATGTCTAGAGTGGCTATTATGTTCAAATCCGTGAGCTCTACTCTATTGTTTGCATCCCTATCTTCTAGATCTGGCTCATCTATGGATTCATCATTGAAAAGGATAAAGGAGTCTAGATCTGTATGGATAGAGTACAGGGGTGAATTTTCAGGTTTTTAGGGCTGCTAACCATAAACTTCATTTGTGCCTCTCTATACAATCTCCTAAGTTGGCTAAAGACAGGGATTGTTGCATATGACCCATCCATCTGCATTGTACCTTGTAGCTTGGATTCCCATGACCTTGAAAACAACATGCCATACTTAGGTGGCACATATACCACTACAACATCCATAACCATACAATTGGCTAGGATCTGGGTCAGATTCACACAAAGATATTTGATTAGGCCAAGGCACTTCACTCTGCTAGAATCAAATGAATATAAGTCCTTATAAGGCCTAGTTATTTCTAGGCCTAACTTCTCCATAATTACCTTAGGTATAAGGTTGTGTGAAGCTCCAGATTCATGCATTGCGTTGTGAAGGATTTTTTCATGGATATTGAGGCTAATATAAAAAGGAGGAACTACCCCTTCCTGAAACTTCCCTTCTATATTTGGGCCAAACAGAAGGGCTGGTTGTTCATCACTTAGATTGACAGTGTCACTATTTTCTTCTAGATTTAAAGCTTTCAAAATTTGACCTTTGTATGCATCTTGGGTGGCCAACTCAGTAAGAGGCACTGAGATTTTGATCTTGGCTATCTCACTTTCCAGATTGAAAGGAGATGGACTCTTTGAAAGGCTCAATTCTGTTTTATTGGCCACCATTTTATTAACAGAATCAGATTGTTGATTCTCACTATGTACAATGTTTGAAGCTGTCTTATCAGGAGCATTAGCTGCAGTGCTAGTGCTGCTGGTTTCTTGACTTTTTTTATCAGTATTTTGGTTGTCCTTCTCTTTTCTCTTCCTAGAACTCTCAGCTGTTGATTTGTTACTTTCAGCAGTCACTTTAGGAGTTTTCTCAGATCTCTTCTTAATGGTAATATCAGAGGCTTTTGGTTTGGAATTGTCTAAGCTCTTCTTGCTTCTAAGTTCGTACTGTTCTCTGACCTGCATGATGGAATTTTCAAATCCTAACCTATAATCCTCATATTCTAACCTTTCCTATCCTAATGTGAGTATGAAGTCTGATTATCTTCTGTGGAACAAGTGTGGATCGATTTGTCTACTTCCACCATGTTTATTATGGTCCCCTCAGACTCTTCTATTATCCCCTCATCCTTGTCAAGGAAATTCCCTTGAAATGGGGGTATGACTTGTTGATCAGAGTCTCTCTGTCTGTTTGGGGGATTGTTTCTCCTAAAGTTCTAGTTCTGGTTTTGATTTTGGTTTCTGTTCTGATTACTGACTGTGACAACCATTTTCTCCACCACTTTCTCTAGCCTTTCCACGTTTTTGGATAGAATATCAAATTTTGGATCAGATGTGGAAGCTGATGTGTCATCCCTATAGGTTGCCTTCTTCTCAACCCTCATTCTAGCTCCTTTTTCAATCAGGTTAGCTTCTACACTCACTGCTCCTTTTTTCATGTATTCCAATGTGTTGTAATCTCTCTCCCTAAGCTGATAGGCCATGTCAGCATCAAATCCTTTAGGGTATTTCACCAAGGCCATTCCTTGGGGAGGTTTCATATGTGGCGGAAGAGCATTGTAGACATTTTTGAATCAGGTGGAATAGTCATGGACACTCTCTCCTTTATTTCTTTTCAGATTCTTATATTCTGTTAATATTTAGAGAGGGTTACTTTTGACTTCCCACTTGTTTATGAAATTTTGGTGTAAGGAGGGAAGGTAATTGATGCTATTAGAAGGTAGGCCCTTAAACCATTTCTTCACTTCTCCTCCTAGGCTCTGAGAAAATATCCTCATCTTAATAGTTTCATCTTCGATTCCCATTTAGTCAAAGGCATATTCCATCCTATCTACATGATGTTGAGCTGTGGTGGACTCTTTGGCAGTGAAATGAGGGATTTTTGATTGATAATCGTTGGGTAGTGGAGCCAAAGGTTGTGGTAACACCAGGGGTGCATACTAGTCTGCCATGATGGTGTTTTGTGGAGGTAAAATATTGGCTTGAGCAGCAGGTATATGGATGACAGAAATTCTAGGACCAGAAACACACAGTTGAGCTGATTTGGGGTGATAGAGGCCCAAGTTTTGAATGAAATGAATATTCGGAAGTGTAGATGGAGAGGTATCTCTATCCATAGTATGTTGACCACTAAGAGATGGTGAACTTGGAAGCTCAAGGTATGTCTGATCTAAAGCACTAGATGACTTAGTTCTTGGTAAACCGCTTAGTAAGTCTAAGTCAAAATGAATGTCTGCTAGAGCTGTGAATTTTTCTGGTGCAGAATTAGCTCTATAAATGGATCTGATAATAGTTGGCTTTCTAGGGGTGGGAGATTTCCTAAGAATGCTCTCAGGGTTGTCAACTATCTCAGAGGGATTTGGGTTAGGATAAGCTCTTGTATGAATGGTTCTTGAAGCCAGTATGTTTGTCTTCCAAAAAATAAGCTTAATCCTATGTGTTTATTCTAATATGGATGATGTTGTAATGCAATCTAGTCTCCCAGTGGAGTCTAGTGAAAACCAAGATAATCAGCAGGCCTACTGATCACCAGTGGAATCTTTAGTCATTAAGGAGCTGTGGAGTCGACAGGTGGAAGGTTTAGAATTTTTCAAGGATGTTTACTGTCCACCACAGTGATTAACTACCAAACCAAGGCTACTATGGCCTTTCTTTGAGTTCTTAGAAATTTTTAAAGGAGTGTTTTACTCAAAGTCCCCAATGGAATCGCCATTATGTTGGGGTTCCTATGTTTTGGCAGATTTTCCAATACCAAAAGATAAGACAACATCAAACCACTTTGGGACCTCAAGATCTAGCCCTCCTGGGTCTAGAGAGGGATCTCTCTATAAAGGCAAAGAAATATATGTCTCTGAAGTTCTAATTTAAGGTATTATGCTAGTTATATGGCTCAAGGGTGGTTGTTTTGTTTGTTTGGTTGGTTGGTTGTTGGGAAACATGAAAGAAGGGTTCAATGTAAGACAAGAAGTGAGCAAAGAAGGATTTTGGAAATGGGAGAAAATTCAAAGGAAACTCAAGACCATTGGGAAATGGAGCCATAAAATGGTTTACTTGCAATTCAATATCCAAGGCTTCAAAATGGGTTAGTCATCTAAAACAGAAGATATTTTAAAGATGATAGTATGGGATGAAATGATAAGGGATGAAGATGAATAAAAAGGAAACCTTTCAAGGAGACCACCTTAAGAGCTAATACAGGGATAGGGCATGCCTTAACCTTATGTGATAGAAATCCTAAAGAGGCTAACTCTTCAGACAATAGAAAACATTAAAGATTTAACATAAAGGTGAAGCCTGAGATCACAGAAAGGCTTTGAACTTTCAATTCTTTGACATTCAAATTAAAGGATCTTAGAAAAGCTTAACTGTTGGAAAAGGACCCCAGTGAGACAGAATCAACTCTAATCTCTTAGTATCCCAATTATTTCAGTTAAAACCAGACAAGAACATCTAAGAACAGATCCTAAATTCATGCATCAATAAGCAGGGAAAACCAACTACTATACTGGCTAAATTATCTTGAATTAGTTCTCAGATTACATAATTGGTAGAAAACATCAAAGATAAGTAGAACAGGAAGCATTAGGGTACCATGCAAGGGTATATCCTAAGCCAGATTACTGATTTCTTATCAGAGAAATGAAATATGATGAATTACAAAAGGAAAATAGAGACAAAGATAGAACACATCACCACTGCTTTAAATCATGATCCAATGAAACATGCTTGTCATATTAAAGAGCAACACCAGTCATATACAAGATTTTCCAACAGCTTGATATTTAGTTTGAAATCATGTCATCAACATATTTTACAACTAATACACAGAAATCTATCTCAAGAGAACAGCTTACAATCCACAGTTATCTAATCAACAACAACAACCTTTACAATATATTTTTCTTGAGTTCTTATAGCTAAAGAGAGGCAGAGGAGGTAGATGAAATTTTAATGAAACATTTAAAACAGAGGAATAAGAGAGCTCAAGGCCCATTCTATTTTAATATCACTGCATTGACTCTCGCACTTGGTGAGCTTAGGCACTGGGACAAGTAAGGTGCTTAAATGAATTCAGCTCCGTCAAATATGCAAAGTGTAACTCCCTTCGAAAACATTAGGACATTCTGTCAAGGTGGTAATCTTCTCGAGAACGTTGATGAAGAGTAAAAAACATTATGGGAACTTTGTCCTTTCTCGGGAAAAAAACTTCTGCTGATGTGAAACACTGACAATGATTGTTTCTATGCTTTAAGCCTCATTAGGCCTTCTGTGTCAATCATAAGATCTTCAATCTTGTACATTCGCCCTTTAAACACTGAATTAAAGCTAAAAATCTTCAATAATGGGCATTAAAGCACTTTAATCCTTCACTGATACTCTTTGCCGCTTCCTTGACTATCTTTGTCTGTGGATGTGCAGGTTTAATGGTGCTGGAGGTTTTTCAATAGAGTTAATAACTCTAATTAGAATGAAACATGTGTTTAAAATCCCCTCAGGAGTTTTTCCCTACAATCTCTGGCTCTAAAAAAGCTTCATCTGCGCTCTGTGTCACTATGACTGTGAGTGTGAGCAATAACAGTTTTCACCATCTGTAACCTTGCAAAACACAAAAAATTGTTAAGAAAATCCATGGGAGTGGAGGTGGATGTTGTGGAGGCTTGTGGAGATGGCAGCGCAGCAGTGAAAACAGTGGCTGTAGTGAAGAAACGGTGAAAACTGGGAAAGAACGGTGAAACAATAATCTTATGGAGGTCTGGTGAAGAAATTATTCTCATTCGTTGGATTAGACAGTGGGATGATGATCGACGGTGGAGATTTACTAGTGGAGTGACTTTATAAGGTTAGGAGAAGAAATAAATTTTTTAATGTGAATCATAAAAGTTTAAACTTTGGGTGAAATACAAAGGAAATCAATGAAAATTAAATGAAATGGGGTTTTGAATGGTGGGACTAGGAGGGCGGAGGGCGATTTTATTGTGGACCGTTGGAACTCAGGAGGAGATCAACAGTGGGGATCTTCTGGTGAACTCATTGGAAAGGCCCGATGAAAGGGATATGTATGAGGGCGCGGTGCAATGCTAGCCATTAGATCAAACAATCAACGGTCGGGATTAAATGATGGGGCTTTCAGGAGTAAAAGGGGAAGAAGTGGTTTTTTGGAGAAAACAACTATTTTCGCACTGCTAAAGAGTGGTTTTAAAATTTGCCCAAAAAAATGTGATATACTCTACCGCCCGACACGTGGGAAAAAAAAACTGCCCATATCGTGCGATTTCAAAATGTTATAGTTCAGACACCAAAGTTACGCGATATGGTTCTCATTCATTGTATTGCGAGAGGGAAGATCTGACGGTGGAGGAGCGAGCGCGATATGGACAGTTACGCGGTTGGTAAGGTGGGGGCAGGTCAACAGTGGTTTTAATATGGGTCATCAGAACTATGGAATGAACAGCTAAGATCTGAAAAGAGAACGCGAAGGCAGAGGAGCAGGTGAATGGGTGGGAAGAATAGGAGTCGTTGGATCTCAGGAGATCAACAGTAGAGATCTAATCACACCGGACCAAGGCAGGGGGCCAAAACTTCGATTGTTGATGCTGCGATTACGTGTGGACCATCAGATCATAGGGAGATTGACGATGGAGATATGATCAGAGGGAGAGCAATGGAGGGAAAATGAGTGGAGCGCGATTGGACCTGGACCATTGGTTCTTGTGGATTCAACATTCCAGATCAACCGGTGGAGCGATGATGTTGGGATGTCAGGTTCATCTCCAACTATCATATCTACATAAATGGACGATTGAGATTCAATCTGATATCGCCAATCAGGGAAAAGAAAAGTGGAGTCATTAGATCGACGCGATGAGACTTCAGTGCAAGCCATTATATTTATACAGATCAACAGTTGATATCATAGCAGAGGCCTTCAAAACAAAACCCAGTCGCATCGGATAATTTTGATTTACAAAGGGAATGCGCTCATAACAAACTCCTGATTGCAATAAGCTCCCGGGGCTTTAGTGCCTGGTCTCGGGTGTGGGTCATATGTGGAGAAGGGGTTAGTGGCTTATCGGAAAGGCGCTTAGGCCTGATATATGGTAAATGTGGGTTTTTTAGGCCAAAAACAGAGTTTTTGAGGCTTAGAAAGGGGTTTCGGTAGGGAAACAAAGGGGTTTTTAAATCAAATGAAGGGATTCACATGGTTTTGAAAGGGGAATTTGATGGTTTAGTGGGCTAAGGAGGGGATTTTAAGGGTTTTTGGGGAAATTTGAGAAGGAAAAAAGGGGTGAAATGGGGAATTCACAAGGATAAAGGGAGCATATGTAGGCTTTCTTGAGCACAATGTTTTCACAAACAGTGAGGCTTCTTCCGTGGGAACAGTAGTGATGATCTTTTCAAAGGAACCATAACACATAGAAGCTTCAAGAGTGATATGTTTTCAGAGGAAATGTATCTCTTGAAGACTCAGAAACATATTTAGCCACCTGTTTTCTCTGTCAAAATTTATAGGTGGCTAACAAGCTGCATTACCACTATCTGGAATTTGGCCAAGCTTCAGACTTCATCTGTAGCATAGTCTATTCTAGATTTGAGTTGTGTTGCAGGGTTGTAGTAGTGGAGGGTCGTAAAACCCCATTTCTGAGCTTTTTTTCCATTGGAGGGTTCATCCTTTCATCCGGGAGGCTTGTGAGGAAGTCCTTGGTCCATCATTTCCATATTTGGCAGGAGACCAAGTAGCTACCATTAGCTACAACATAGCTTCCCTCAAGAACTGTGTTATTTTAGAGAGCAACTACAACAGTGGGTTTATTGCCCTAGTTGGAGGAGTTTTGTTTCCTTTGAGGGGATCATCCCTTCATATTGGAGGATCTATTGGAGGAGGATCAACCATTTCATATTTTATATCATCCAGCTCATATCAGCATTCCAATTGCATAAATTATTCAGCCCTAGGGCCAAATCTGCTATTTTTGTATATTTTGTATTTTTGGAAACCTTTCCTGGGTTGTCTTGGAAATCTATTTTGGAGCATATATATTTATTCCCTGTACTTTTGGAGCATTATATCAGCAAAAATATATATTTATATCTTTCAGTTGTTACTCTCTCATAGACAACATAGTTTTAGCATTCATGTACTTCATGAATTAGCAGCATTTCAGATTTAGGTGTCTACTTTCATGAGAGGCTTGTTTCCCAACTTTAGTGATCTTTTCCTCAAGACTTTGTACCTAATTTGTTGTTATAATCATAATGGAATGGCTCTATGGTTATATCATGTTTTGATCCATTTATATTTATGCATAATTGCAATTTTATTTGCTATATTGTTGCTCTCCCAATTTTGGGATATTACACATTCAGGTTGGCAAGAAAAATTGAATGTAAAATTATGGCGACAAGTAAGCCTACCATTCACATCTATAAAGATGGAAGTGTTGCTACTACTAGACTTCCACAACCTACAAGGTTGACACCACAACAATTGGAAGAAAAAAGAGAAAAAGGGATTTGCTACATTTGTGATAGAGAATACACTATAGGTCATAAGTGTGATGAGAAGAAATCATTTTACATAGATTGTGAAGAGGAGGAAGAAAATGAACAAGAAACTTAAAAATAGGAGGACATACACCAAGAACCAACCCTAGAAGAAGAAGAAATGAGTTTGACCATATCGTGTGATGCATTGGTAGGAATTACCACTCCTCAAACTATCAAGATAGAAGGTCATATCAAGAAGAAAAATATAATAGTGTTGATTGATTCGAGTAGTACCCATAATTTTATTCATTATAAGGTAGCCAAGGAATTGAATTATTTCCTATACACAGCACCAAAATGTCAAGTGATGGTTGCAAATGGAGGAACTATAAATTGCTCTAGAAAATGTCATAATATCAAGCTAAGCATGGGGGGATGTGTATTTAATAGTCCAATGATTTCTCATTCCAATGGGAGGTGTTGGTGTTGTACTAGGAGTGCAATGGTTACAATATTTGGGGATGGTAGCTTTTAATTTTCAAGAAATTTTCTTTAAAAAAAAATTGGAAGGAAAGGAACTCGAATTACGGGGTATCACAAGGAAGCCGAGAAATATAATACGCTCTAATGTCATGAAAAATCTTCTAAAGAAATAACAGCAAGGCGAAAGTGAAAAATTATGCTCACTAGAAATTCCAACATCATCTATTTCTCCATATCTCCAAAAAGTCTTGGAAAATCATTTCAAGGTGTTTGAAACTCCCAAAGGACTCCCACCTATTCGTGATCATGCTCATGCTCATGATCATGTTATTCATTTGATTCCAAGAAGTGTTCCTCCAAACATCAGGCCTTACAGATATCCTTATGTCCAAAAGGGAAAAATTGAACGTATGATTGCAGAAATGTTAAAGGCTAGTATAATTCAACCTAGTCAAAGTTCTTTCTTTGCTCCAATATTATTGGTTCAAAAGAAGGATGGATGATGGCACATGTGTCTGGATTATAGGGATCTCAATAAGCTCACTATTAAAGATAAATTTCCCATTCCGGTGATTGATGAATTATTGGATGGATTACATGGAGCAATTATTTTACCAAGTTGGATCTTCGTTCAGGATATCCTCAAATTAGAATGAAGACTGAAGACATTCTGAAAACAAAATTTCGAAATCATGAGGGTCATTATGAATTTTTGGTCATGCCTTTTGGTCTTACCAATGCACCTTCTACATTTCAACGGTTGATCAATTCCATTTTCAAACCCTTCCTTAGAAAATTTGTGCTAGTATTTTTTGATGATATACTAATCTACAGCAGGTCTTGGAAGGATCATTTTCAACATGTTGACAGGGTGCTCAAAATATTGGAAAAGAAACAATTATATGCAAAAACATCCAAATGTTTCTTTGGAGTACAAGAGGTGGAATATCTGAGTCATATTGTATCTCACGAGGGTGTTAAGGTAGACCCTAACAAAATTAAATCCATTAAGGAATGTAAATTCACCACAACCATAAAGCAGTTGTGAGGATTTCTCGGGTTAACAGGGTATTATCACAATTTTGTTAAGAATTATGGGAGAATACCATCACCTTTAACAACATTATAGAATAAATATGCATTTTAATAGACTCCTGAAGAAACTAAGGCCTTTGAACAACTTACAGAGGTAATGTGCCTAGCACTGGTCTTAGCTACTCCAGACTTCACAAAAACCTTTATTGTGGAATGTGATGCCTCGGGAAATGGAATTGGTGTTTTTTTAATGCAAGAAGGAAGACCCATTTCTTTTGAAAGTCGTCCAATCAAAGGAAAGTATTTACATAAAGATATTTATGAGAAGGAAATTTTGGAAATACTACATGCACTAAAGAAATGGCAACCTTACCTAATGGGAAGACACTTCAAGGTAAAAATTGATCATGATAGTCTTAAAATTTTTTTGGAACAAATAATATCTTCAAAAGAACAGCAAAAATGGGTGACAAAGATGTTGGGTTATGACTTTGAAATCATTAAAAAAAAAGGGAACCTAAATGTTGTTGCAAATGCAATCTCAAGAAAGGATGAAGAGGTGGAAGCATTGCTTTGTGCCATTTCTATTATCCAACTAGATTGGATAACCGAAGCAAGGGATGAATGGAAGAAGGACGAAGAAGTGTGTACACTCATTAAAAAGTTGCAGCAAGATCCTATTACATCTGATACATTTAGTTGGAAAAATGATTTCTTATGGTACAATGATCGCTTATATATTTGTAAGAATTCCCAACTAAAACAAAATATTCTTTTGGAATTGCACACTTCTCCTTTAGGAGGACACTCAGGATTTTTAAAAACTTACGAGAGGGTGAAGAAAGAATTTTTTTGGGATGGCCTTAAATATGATATTCAAAATTCCCTCGTGGAATGTTTGTTTTTATAACAAAATAAATTTGAGACAATTAAGACCTCGTATCTTCTACAACCTTTATCCATTCCAAGTCAACGTTGGGAGGATAATTCAATGGATTTTATCACAAGTTTACCTAAGTTCGAAGGAAAGAGTGTCATCATGGTGGTAGTTGATAGACTTACCAAGTATGCACACATTTGTGCATTATCTCATCCATTTAAAGCAAGTACAGTTGCTACTGCTTTTATGGAAACAATTCAAAAGCTACATAGAAACCCAAATATTATTGTAAGTGATAGAGATCCCATTATTACTGGAAATTTTTGGACGGAATTATTTTCTTGTTTGGGTACTCAACTAGCTCATAGATCATCTTATCATCCTCAATCCGATGGTAAAACTGAGATAGTGAATAAATGTTTGGAATGATATCTTCGTTGTTTTGTATATGATAATCAAACATAATGGGTCAAGTGGTTACCTCTCGCTGAAAGGTGGTATAACATTTCCTTCCATACTGCAATAAAAAGGACCCCATTTATGACACTTTATGGATATCATCTTATGTCCATCACATCATCTTTAAGATAAAATTCTAAGGTTCAAGCATTGGAAGATCACATCAAGAATCAACAAGAATTTCTCCAACTCTTAAATGATAACCTAAATTTGGCACAAAATCGAATGAAACAATAGGAAGATCAACATCGTAGCGAGAGAATTTTTGATGTGGGAGACTGGGTATTTTTATGGCTACAACCATACAAACAAAATTCCCTCAAGCAAGCTAAGAAGGATAATAAATTATTTCCAAAGTACTATGGTCCTTACAAGGTGTTGCAAAATATTGGTACTATGGCATACAAATTGGAGCTTCCTTATTCTTCGCAAGTGCATCCAGTTTTCCATGTTTCATGCTTAAATAAGGTTATAGGTGACAAAATTCCAGTTCAAAAAATATTACCATAACTTGATGAGGAAGGAAAAATCATATTGGAACCTCAAGCAGTCACAAAAACAAGAACTCGATAGCTACAAAATTGATCAATTTCAGGGTATCTCATCAAGTGGAAGAAATTACCCACTGAAGATTCCACATGGGAGGATGAGAATTTTTTATAGAATCATCCAGAGCTACTCAAGCACTGAGGACAACACTTTTTTGAAGGAGAGGGGCATGTTAGGTCCCTATATTACTAGTATAGTCCCTTATTTTTTTTAGTGTAACCCCCTTATTGTTATTGTTGTACCCCTGTAACCTCAATATTGTTATTATTGTGCCCTTACATTATTATTGTTAGGTCATCTAGGATTATATTGTGACCCCATGGACTCCTATATATAGAAGGAGGTTTTTTAATTTGTATCATCCAAGAATTGTTCATTTATGTAATGTAAAGGAGGTTTCCCCCTCAAAGTGGCTTATTTCTAAGGCGTTGATCTCTCTTTTCTTCTATTTTGGGAGCTGGTTTCATAACACATCCAATGCTTTATGTGGAAGTCCTTCATCTTCAAACCCGATTGATTGCTTTCTTGGTATGAAAACATAAAACCAATCTCTTGTATGTTGATTTTCAATTGTGAAAATTTTCCCTTGAATGTATTCATCTTTCCAATTGATCTTTGTATTCACACAATATTTAGCTACACTGCCAACTTCTACACTATCAAATATTTGGTATTCACCTCCTTTTGGATTTGTGAACATATTTTGTTCAAACTCTACCATTTCTCTCTCTCTACAGCCCTCTTTGGCTTGAACATTACCCTTCATAACAGTTGTTGAAATTATGCTTTCTTCATCCCAATTTCCATCCTGTTGGGAACACTTCTCTTCATGCAAATCATCAACTAAATTTTTCTCTAAGCCCCGAACAAAATAAAAAAATCAAATATTTCATGATCATAATGGTCATATGGCAATGTTCATACCCAATTATGTCTTCAAAATTCTGATATTGCTACTGCAACCAATTCAAAAATTTAAAATCTGAATTGTCTTCAAGCCTATCCCTTTGATCTCTGTCAATCTTCCAAACATTTCTTCCTTCCTCACCTAAATTTACATTTCTTGTCACCCTGAAGCAATCTTTTCCATTCATCCATCAATGTTCCAACCTTGTATTGTGAGATAATTTGAAGATTTTTCTCCCACTTTCCTTCATAAACTTCCAAAGAACATGATTTCTTTGACCATTTTCCTTTCAGCTACTCCATGGACGGCTGATTTCTTCCATATTTTGTACTTGCACATTCAAACATTTTCAGAAAATACATTCTTTGTGACATTCCTTGGGCTCATGTTCAATTTCCAACATACATTTCTCTTCTTCTTGGCTGCAATTTTCTATTAAATGAGATTATTCTTGTACTTCTTGTCCATCTTCTACAGGTATCTGATCACAATCATCAATCTGATTTTTGTCTGAATTAATTATTGGTTCTGCATAAACTCCTTCATGACCTTTCAAAGCATAGCCCTATTTTTTCCTTCCTTGAGAAATTTCTACAAATTCCTCTCCATGATTGTCTTCACAAGTTTGTCTTTTTATTTTCCTAGCTGCATGAGATAAAAATATCTCTTCTTCCTCGGGTTCTTGGTTACTTCCTAGCCTTTGACTCTTTACAGTTTCTTTTCCATTGACAAAATTGACTTGAGCCACACTCTCCTTATCAACTCTTCCTTTATCATAATTACACATCTGCAAGACATACATTGTCTCCTCCTTTGCTAGTTTCCAGTAGCTCTCACCCATACAAACAATTTCTTTAGAAATATTTAGATAAGCACTCAATAAAAAAATGTACAACCAAGGAATTATACCTCCCATATTACTCCTCTTTTCACGAAATTGTGAAATTTTGATCAAGTTTCTTTCATAACCTTCTTCAAGGTTGTCTTCATGACACAAGGCTGAACTTCCTTCTTCTAAAACTGTCCTTTAAAACTGTCCAACTCCAGAATCAACTACCTCTTACTGTCCTTTACAATCATAGTCCTTATTTTCTTGGAATGCTGCTCCTTCCTCCATTTCTTTCATTTTTCTAGCTCCATTTGATTTATCTTTAGTACCTACAATTTCACACTTATACAAACAATTAGTTTGAAATACATTACAATTTCCTTCTTCACTTGATGTCATCAACATCTCCTTTTTGTGTTGCTCCAAGCACTCCATCATCCCATCACTCTCATCATCATCCTTTCCTAGGATTGATCCTTCTTCAGGTTCACAAAAGTGAACTTCTTCTCTATGTTTACTTATGCTAGTTTTCTTTTACTTCTTCATCCAAATCTTCATCTTTTGCATCAAATTCTTGGAAAATAACCTCATAACATGCCATTTGACTCTTTTCCTTACATTCACTCCATATCTCAAATCCTCTCTAATCTCCTTTTATAGTAGCTATTCCAAATGATTGAGTTGTTCCCTTAACTCAACCATCTCACTATCAATTTCTTCATCATCTGCTCTCCTTCTGTCATCTGTTCTAACATCTTCTTTCCTCTTTCTATGGCTTGCTTCTAAGCCTTTCCTTTGACTATTTGGAGTCATTTTCGCCTTTCTTCTTGTGAACTTTCCATGCCCACTTGGGAGCTACACTACAACATTTCTTATTGCCAGTCTTAGTTACTACTACACAATCCCCTATCAAGCTTCCCTCTTGTGCTTGATCTCCTGGGATCACTTGGTTCTCTTTCCCCTAGAACCCTTTTGAGCATTCTCTTGCTCTTCTCTGGATTCTACACTTCTGCTAATCCAAAATATTTTTCTTGAGATGTATAAAATAATTAACATGTGAAAATTGTAGCTTTAAACAAGAAACTTTAAAGGCATAAGCAGAAAAAGAGAGAAGCAATTAACATCATGCACGAAGACACGAGAGTTGATATCAGAGTTCGTCTAGGAGGGACTATGTCTCTGGTACCTGCTCAAATAATGGGGAAGCCCTAATTTCATTAAATGTAAAAAATGAAAGTGCAAGTACAAAAAGAGGAATTACACCCTTATACCTGTCCAATATGAAATTGGCCAAAAATTGCAGACCTATGATGACGAAATGGGCAACACTATTGGATTTTTGGCATCAAGTAGTGTAGAATCCATATAAAACTTGCCCCAAACTAACAAAGTGAAAATCTGGCCCCACTGGAAAAATGGTTCAGATCATGGTTCCACCCCCTCCTGCACATTGCTCAAGGTTCCACTGCTTCGTTTCCGTGCTGGCTCCTGTCTATCCTTGGGTGCACAAATGAGTGAAGGTTTATATACTGAAGTGTGGGCAGATTCTCCAAAGTGACCGTTGGAAAAATTGGTTTAAGATCCAAACATTTGGGAGGAGGTCGGGTGGTCAAATCCCAACCTCTTCATTAAAAGCCTGGAAACTGTTTTGAACAACTAGCCATTTGTAATTTTAAAAACCGTATTTAATTTTTGGAAATCGCACCATTTAAAAAAGGGGACACATGGGGGTCAGGTCCGCTTAATTTTTGGAAATCGCACCATTTAAAAAAGGCGACACGTGGGGGTCGGGTCAACTTGGGCGGCCCACCCCCAAAACTCCCACCGTCGGCTCTATGTGGTTACACCCCTGCCCAATACAATGTACGTGACGGTCGTAATTGTTGGGCCCCATGGAATTGTGGGGGTGGCAGGGTCATGGCCAACGACCCCCTATTAAAATATATATTTTGTTTTAAAAAACGAATCTGGATTTGTATGGGGTGGCAGGGTTGGTGGGATGCCACCCTTATTATTATTTTTTATTTAATTTTATTACTAAGTTAGAACAATATTTTTGTTTTCAAATTTTCCGGATTTTGACCGAAGGAGACGTTTGAACCGTCCCAAAAATTCACCCGGAATCTGGCTAGGTTGGCCGGAATCCGATGGCCAAAATCAAGAAAAATTGTTGCCTCATTAAGTTTCCACATCACCAAGTCAACCCTCGAACTTTTACTGCTCCTAACTTCTTCATACGGACTCAGAATTGAGTTCCGTCTGCATCGTTGGAATCAAAATAACGAGATCTACAACCTGAACCTAGTTCGATACTTTCGAACACTTTGACTTTTGAGCCTTGTACTCAAGCCACTTATACTTGTACTTGTTTAATCCGCCTGGAGTATCTTCTCCCTCTCTTCTTCTTCTGAATATATGTCTTCCACAATTCCCTTATCTATTGCTACCCACATATACACATCATTATTCATCAAAATTCACCTCTTAACAAGACCACCTTTCCATGATCTTTTCTTTTTCTCACTCTACCCTTAGATGGAATGATCTCAATTTGTACTTCTCCTCGGTCATCATGTACCTTATGCTAACTCTCCTTTGCAATTCATTACACTCTTCAGCAATTCCACTGTTGGACATTCACCTTTGCACTAAAAATTCAATCTCCATGCACAAGTTTCACGTATGATGCCTCAAAGAGCATTACAGGCTCTGACCCCAATTCAAATCTTCCTTAATCATATTTTAGAGAAAATCCTACTTTGATACCAAAAATTATTCCCAATATGGGCTCAAAACCTCAAGATCTACCTTCAATTTTTTTATCCCACTTTGGAGGATCAATATATCCAAATGAGCCTAGAAATGATGGCCCTAAAAAATTGATATATTTTCATTTAAATACCTTGCATTGGCATTGTGCCATCCATATCACTGCCCATATTCAATGCTTCATAAAAATATTGAACTGAAGGATTATTTCTTGAAACCTAGTTAACAAATATTTTTCCTTTGAACTTCCAAATTTTAGGTGCTTCCTTTTTACATTTAAACATGGTCTTTTAATATGTACAACTATAGAAATATTCGAGAACAACACTAAATTTTCATTCACGTGTAGAGAAAATCTCAAAAAAACGAAACAAACTTCAATATATTACAGGGCTAGAAAATATCAGAAGAACCATCCAGAGAATCCATCTACTACCAAAAATTAGGAAAGACACCTACAAGTCTTATTGAAAGACACAAACCATGCCAAGTGGCTTTTTGACTTCATCCCAGACAAGAGCATGTATTCAAAATAACTTTCACCATACTGAATTTTTTTCAAACTAAATCCCTACCCTGCTATCGTCATATCTACTTGTAGGAGTTTAATGCTTATATTCACATTTTCGACATCCTGCCCCACTAACTTCACAGAGGGTCTATATGGTGTAAAATCCAGCCAGAAGAAAAACAAAATCAAAAACTGTGAAACATACAATATTATCAAGTTTTTGACCTGAAATGTCAGTTGCTCATGCTATCTCTCAAATGATGATTTCTAAGAACCCGTACTTCGCTCATTCGTGTCCACTAAATCCAAAATTTCCATGTCTACACATTCTCATTCATCATACATCAAACTAAAAACCTAATAAATATTCATACTAGACCTTCCACCTCCTTAATTCACAATGAACAATACTAGCCTAACGCCTAACCTGAGAAAGATGTTTCTCAGTCACGACTCCAATGCGAGATGTAAGTGACTGACATAAAATAACAACCACATTTGACAGCATTAACAACCACAAAAGCTCAACCCCAAAACGTGACTCACAAAGGTTCGATATGTAGATCATTTGATCATAGAATAGATCAATTATCTCAATCGATCTCGTCTCTGGCTCAGGGATTCCAATTGCAAATTCAATTCAAAAGGTTTCCTTACTACTGCATTTTAATCCTCCACATTTAGTCTGTTGCAATCCAGGAATTGATCTCGATCCTTTAAACAACACATCGTTCCCAATCTACGCTAATGTTAATTGATGCCAAATCTTAAGGATCCACAAACATATGTTGTTAACGGATGCCAAAACTCAAGGGATTGTCAATTCCAACTCCTTGAATGGTTTACAATAGAGTTCAGGTTATGTATAAGGAAATATAATGATAGAGGCTTTGAATCTCCTCCATTCAATCACGTAGAGGTTTCAAATAAGTTCTAATTCATTTGCACCGAAGATACAGAGCATATAAACACATACCAACACAACTAATTTCTAGATGTTGTCGACAGAGATCAATGGAAAAAATTATCTTGGGATTTATGATTTTTTCACAGACACTAATTGATTTCTGAAACTTAGCTAGGCATACAAAAATTCCAACCTCGAATGCCTTCAAGGCATATCATATTTACAATAAAAGGATTTTGAACTAATTTCAGTTCAGATCCTATAGAATCTCCTCACCAAACTCCTAAAATCCCTAAATCAATCTCCAAGAGATATTTCAGCTCCATAAATTATGCATGAAACTTCTAACACCTATGACCTCAAATGTTCTCACACATTCGAGAACAATCACAAATTAATCATCAGTTTAATAATTTAAACATTAGGGAATCTCTCCCTTCCTAAAATAAACATTCCCCTTAGGTTTCTTCAAAAATGAATTTATGGAGAAGATGCTACTGCATCATATCCCATCCAAAGAGAATGAGGCACCTACACCTACTGATGATATATTTATAGAAGAAAGAACTAGTATTGAAGGAAGAATTAAGGAAACATGAAAGAATTTGATTGGTACTCAACCATCTTCAACTCCATAAGATTGTTGGAGTTCCTCCTCAACTCAAAGAATAAAGGATATTATAGTCATTTAAGAAGAGAGTGATGATCAACCTTTTGAAGGAGGAGATGGAGAAGAACCACCCCAAAGAGTCACCCATGGAAGGTCCCACATTGTTACTTCAACAAAGAGTAAAATATTGAGAAAATAGGGGTCTTGCCACATAGAAAGACCCACTGATATCGAAGTGGAAGTGATAATCCTCTAGACTAGGTGGTATCACACAAGGTAGATAATCAAATATAAGTTTAAAAATCGCTTGTAGAAGAGTCTATAACCTTTGAGGACTAGTCTCTAACCATGCCAAATACTTGCTACGAAAATACTACCAAGAGGTTGCAGTTTGAGAAGGTACACATGAAAAATAAGAAGATCACTAATCAATGGAAGTCCAAGGTGGATATTTTAGGATTTGGAGCTATTGGATGCTTGATATTAGACAAAACTACAAGTGATTCCCTTGTTCACTATCATTGAGAAAGAGGCATATAATTTGAGGTTGAAAAGAAGAATAAAGGAACTTGAAGAGGTTCGTAGCCCCACTCCCTTGTCCACGACCCCTTTGGCTATTCAACCACCTAAAGTTGCAATTAGCACACCTAAAAAAGTAAGAAACATAGCTTGATTTTTCAATGGAATTAGATCATATGTTGCAATGAACATAAATAAGAAATATGATATTATTAAATAATCATGGGAGGTTTATCTACATTTGAGAAACCAATCTCAAATAATTTTCTCATTCACTAAATATCTGAAGAAATATCTTAATCATGATCAACAATTTATTTTCAATGATTTGCTGACCTTCATTAATAAAATCAATATTGTAGTTGATTCCCAAAGAAAACAAGAAGTCCTTATTGGACAAAAAATGATTGAATAGATCAAGGAAGGCCAGTTTGTAAGAATAAAAATGTTACAATATGCTACCATAAAGTGTTCAAGTATTGATTATAGTAGGAATAACGTCATCCTAAAATACATTAGAGTTGTCAAATATTTATAAGGACCATGAATGATTAGAGAGTCCATGTCGATCCCTAAATATATATTGAAAGAATAATTGGAAGTTAGTAAAGTCTCATTAGGTGATAACTTTTATAGCTTAACTGAATTTCCCAAAACTTAAATAAAAAAATGGCTAGTCACATTCCTTAATGACAATGAGGAATGATTAATGGCAATGGAAGAAATATGGTCAAATGCACAAGACCTAGAGGAAATAATCTTTGTGTTAAGGGTTAAACAAGACATTACAATCCGACTAATGACGGAATAGATCAAAGAGTGGTGTAAAAATTCCCTGAACTAAATCATTAACCTAAATAATTTCCTTAACAATTAGATTAATGAGCTTCCAGTAGCCATATATATCCATGACTCTACAACAACCATGTGCTATCATCATCAATTCATTCCACACTTCTTCTTTTTTCAATTTTGTTTGTGTTCTTTATTTATTTTGAAGAAAATCACACTTTCTTCTCAATCTTTGATCATCTATGAACTATCTTATATGTTTGTAAAGTTGATCCCTAATTGCAGTTTCATTCTTTCTTCTAGGTACCCTTATAATAAAGGGTCCATGGGAGCCCAATCCTAGTACATTAGGGACAAATGCCTTTACGTTTGTAGTAAATATCAAACACTTTTTCAATAAATTTAGGCACTTAACTTTATTCAGATCTGTAAAATTATTCTTTGACTCTCACAAAGATATTTTTGGGGAGAACATCCCATTTATGATTATGAAACTTTTTAAAAATAGTAATAATATCATGAATATTTTCCTATGATCTTATGAATTTGAATTCTTGATCGTATGAATTTAAATGCTTAAAATAATTTTATAGCTCTTTGATATCTTGAACATACTCTTTTATTATATTTATGTAATTTTCCTTGTATGTGTCTGCTCATGTTGTATGATGAAAGTTGTGGAATGAATCTTGAAGAATATATTTATTTATGTTATTGTTATTTGTTTTATTTTGGAAAACAATTCATCCACTCTTAGGTGCATGTGTTGAATGTTTATATTTTGATATTTTAGTTATTTGGAATATCTTAGTGTGTGCATAAAGATAAGTACCACCTCATAAAAATGTAGAGGAAAACTGCAAAATTAGCCCTAGGAGGTTGATTATTTTCCCTAATAGGAAAAGACATCAACACTGACTTATGCAAAAGGTTTATTAGAGACCATACATATAAAGGAAAAATTAAGACATGAGGACTCTTAAGGAACACAATGATGATGTCGTTTAAATGTGATGTGTGGGATGTAATGAACCAATATATTTTATGTAGTAATATAGACATGGGGAATTCATACAAATTATACAGTCAACAACAATATGGATTTGCCATGGAAAAGAAAAATTGTTGAAGATGAAATTAGCTAAGCATTGATTCTTACCCCAATTTTTGGTATTTTAGCTTTATTAATGTTTTTGTATTTTTATTTCACTAAAATAATAGACTTACCTTTTAATGAAGAAAATATCATGATGCATTACAAGAAAGGGGATGAGTACCAAAATGTGACCAAGTAATTCTAACTTGCATGTGTGGTGGAGGGAAGATACGAGTTTAGAGGGGGTGGATGGGGAATCCATAGTTGTCTCTCTCTCCTATTTTTGGTTGTTGATTGTGCATGGTTTCCACTATCGTTTCCACCTTGCCACACTCGCATGGTTATCATCAGCCCGATTTGGGTGCAGGTCCGTTTCATCGCAGTCTCTGTGTATCATTTGTTGCAGCTCTTTTTCATCACCTCTCCTTCCTCTATCGACCTCACCTATTGTTTTTGTGTTGATGTGGGTTTCCTCTAATCGGTTTTGCAGATGATTTCTATAAAGCTATTATACACTTCAATTGTAGTGTTTATTTTTTCATCACCTCTACTTGTTTTTTCTCTTCTACTCACTCTTTTGTTGCTTGGGGTCTCGGATTTCAGGCTTGGTTTCCATTGAAATTTTGGGTTGGATTTATGGTTGTCTTGTTGTCCGTATAAGGTTTTTGGTATTATTTTTTTTTTAATTTATTTTATTTTATTTCGGAATGCTCATGAGTTATAAATCTACTCATTTCATGAATTTTTTTTTTGCGGATCCCTAGTGGTCAAATGATGTAAATATATATGTCTTCTACTAGGAGACCTAGTTTTTTGTGGCCATTACATGGATCTTGGTATATTTTCTTTTAATTCACACTTTGGGTATTTACAAAACGTAATTTTGTTTATTTCTATAAATAAATTTACAAGTTTTCCCTTAAAAATAAAACTTACATCTGGGAAAGAATAATGCAAGAAGATACGAACTGAGGGTAGGGCCCCAGGATAAGTTCTACTTGATGGGATAGTGAAGTCATGTATGAGATGTGAGGCAAATGGAATGTGGTGAACCATTAACATACTAAACCATAAAAGTGTGTAGCACTCAAGAGTCTTGGGGGAGAGGTTATCAAGTTGATGAGAGAAAAGTATGGGGCTTTCTCTATGATGCAGAGTTTACATTATTGATCCTAAGTGATGTAGTGGTTGTAATGAAAAATACTTGATACATGATAAGTTATCCAATATAAGAAGCACAAAGGGATTAAATCCATATAGAATAAATAATATCTGATTGATATTATTGAATGGGATATGAGATAGATTGATAAATGATTTGTATGATGTGATGTTATGATATAATTATAATGGTGAATGGTTCATGAACCTTAGTTGGGTTATGTATTTTAATGTGTTGTGTATTACTAGCCTCTCTATTAAGAGTTGTTTTTTCCTAAAATTATTTATAGGAAAACGTTTTGTATTCATTCTAGCTTGTAATGTGTTTTCATGATTTTTAATTTTTTATATTAAGATGGTTGATGATAAAAAATGCTCACAAATTATTGAACATAATTTTTATAATAAGTATCAAACCACTTAGACAGTCCGAAACGTTGGACGTCTACCCCACTTAAAAAGAACTTTGGACGTCTACCCCTGATGATGGACTCACTTAGACAGTCCGAAACATTGGGTGATTACAAAACTCAGTAACAGGTTCTTCCTCTCTTCTATAAAGTATCAAACCACCCTAATTAAATTTTTTAGAACACTATATGAAGATCACTTCTATAATTATTTTAAAAATGTATTACTTAAATAATGTCACCTCTATGTATTGCTTAAAGAATGTGACTTCTACATTCCTTTTGGCTCTTAAAGAAGGTTACTTTATGATATTTTAAATAAATTTTATTCCATTTGATTTCCCTTAACTTATAACTAGAATTTATAACTTCTTACATTCAATTTGTCACATTTTAAAATTGTTACAACGCTTTTTAATATATGTCATATTAATTAATTCAATTTTGTAATCCATTTTTTTCTTCTTAATTTCAATCTCTCTTTCTTTTTTCCCTTCTAGCATAGTAATTTCTCTTAGGGTTGTAAACATACCTTATTTATGTACATGGAGGATGGAAGAGAACCCCAACACTGATATGGCAACTTGGTTGGGTACAATATAATGGAAAATCATTATTGCAATGATTTCATCACACATAATTGTTATATTACTAAGATATATGGTTTCTTTTGACAGCCTTAGAAATGTTCCATGCCAGTGTTATGATTTCAAGCCTAATACATGTTTGGAAATTGTGTTTGTGACCATTACAAAACTAAGTATCCTTTATGTCAGACGTGAATGATCTCAATGTACTTTTTGACTATTTATTTTCTTCTTTTCAACACCTTTTCTAAGAGGGAAAAAAGTTCTTTAAATATTAAGTACTTATTAATTGTTGGGATTGGTCAAAATATCAAGGATAAAAATTGATGGAAATATTTCCACCTCCATCCCCTTCCCCGCCCCTTCTCCATGTTTTTATACAGGTGGCACTCCTCTTTAACAAACAATATAGAGGTGAATTCCTGCGCGCGCGTCTTCAGCTCCTGCGTTTAGGTCTGAGGCTGTTGGACTGCCGCCGTCATGGATTCGCCTGGGGGCGGAGAGCCCTCTCCCCCCCCTCCTATCACTTCTGCTGAAGCCTTTCGTAACCTCTTGTCTCTGAAAGGGAAGAAACACCCTCTTCCGGAAGTCCCTACGTTCATTAAAAAATTGGATGAAATACCAGAGATTGCGTTGCCTGAAGAGCAGACGATCAAAATAGCACTCGCCTTAGCTGACAGAGGCTTGGTCGGGCAGTTCATGGGCCGCTGGCCATCAACCAAAGTGACTGATGAATGGGTCCAACGGAACTGGAGGCCTCTGCTACAAAACAACGTGATCTGTTACGCGGTTGGTCGTGGATTCTTTATTTTCGAATTCACTTCCAAGGAAGACCGGGACCTGGTGTTTAGAAATGGTCCTTATTTCATGGGAAACCAGGGCCTTTTCCTCAACAAATGGACCCCCGACTTCGACCCTTCGGTCGATGTTCCGAAGGAGGTTCCTGTTTGGGTCCGGCTCCCCAATCTGCCGATCCATTGCTGGAGCTTCCAAGCCCTGCAGAAGATCGGTAACAAGCTGGGTCGCTTCATAGACAAAGCTGACAATAGGGGCCAATACACCTGCGCCAGAATATGCGTGGAAGTTGACCTAGAAGCTGGACTGCCGGAAGCCATAAAACTCACAGTCGGAGATTGGCAGCACTTTCAGAAACTGGATTACGAGCAACTGCCCTTCAAGTGCAGAATCTGTCACGAACATGGTCATTTCCAACGAAACTGTCCTAAAGCCCCTGCAAGGGACAAGGGGGAAGAAGAAGGATGGAAAGAGATTAAGAAGGGCAAGGCAGTCTCAAAGCCCTCTGATCAGGCCAAATCTGGAACTATAGGGAGACCCAAGCCCACCCCCCAGGCCAATCCAATCACAAAAGAAGGGCCCTCTGTGAGATCTTCCTCCGGTTGGAACGCAGAAACCATTGGGGCCCAAAAAGAACCGGAAGACTTGACGAAGGAAGTTAAAGAAACCGGTGCTGAAACAATCACCCCACCAGCATCAGGAGGCAATGAAGGAAATATAGAGAAGGAAGACCATATCAGCCTGGCTTCCGAATCTGATGAAGACTCAGAAGGAAGAACCTATGAATCAGACAGCTCACACGCTACCCCTATCAAATCAGCCAGGGGTCGAAAATCCAAGAAGAAACAGAGAGAGGAGAAAACCTATCTGGATGTTCTCCAAGGCTCTCAAAAAACTCTCAAGGGAATGATGAATACGAGATCAGGGCGCAAGCACGGCTCGGCTCCAAAAGGAGCCACAAGCTCCCAAGCCATTAAATAATGAAGTACGTCTCCTGGAATTGCAGAGGATTAGGCAGCAGACTAAAAGAAGATGCCCTGAAAGATATAGTTAGAATGTATTCGCCTGAAATCCTCCTCATCCAGGAGATGAAGTTGGAGGAAACTCCCCTCCTCCATGCTAGCAAAACCTTCTGGCGCAAAGGCTTTGGTTGTGCTGTCAGTGCAAGAGGCGCATCCGGTGGATTAGCCACCTTCTGGGATAGCTCAATCTATGATCTGATTCAAAAAGACATCTCCCCCCATTGGCTGCTCACGAAGCTCCTCCATAAAGATTCCGGACAACAAGTAAGTATGTTCAATATATATGCTCCTGTTCTTCCTTCTGAGAAAAAATTCTGTTGGAATTCGATCTTGTCCTATCTTTCGCTGCATAATCCTGAAAACATTATCATAGCTGGTGATATGAACGTCACTCTTGCTGTAAATGAGAAAAAGGGAGGCTCCCTAGTCAGGGACCCAGCTAGAGAATGGGTTGAAGACCTCATGCTGGAATGGGAATTGGAGGATATCAAGCCCACAGCAGGGAAGTTCACCTGGTCTAACAAAAGGGTGGGGCCAAATCATATTGCAGCTCGGTTGGACAGATTTCTGGTCCAATCCTCTTTCCTTACTTGCGGTCTAACAGCCTCGTCCAAAATTCTGCCAAATAGCACCTCTGATCACAAACCAATTATGCTCGAGCTATCCTCGGAAGAAAATCTTGGCCCTATCCCTTTCCGATTCAGTTCTCTATGGCTTCAGCATGAGGGGTTCCAAGAGATGGTTTCTGATGCCTGGAAAAGACCTGTTAAGGGCTCCCCTTTCTACGTGTGGGAAGAAAAAATGAGGGGGCTCAAAAAAAGGCTCAAGGAGTGGGCTAGAACGCTGAAAACTCCCTCCTCCAAACGTAAGATGGCCTTGGACAGTCTTGCTGCCCACCAAATATCATTGGAAAACTCAGTTGTTTCCCAAGATCTTCTTCAGAGAGAAGTTGAGCTGCAAAAAGAGTTCCATAAAGCAAGTAGGGAAGAAGAAGAACTCTGGAGGCAGAAATCCAGAGCTCTCTGGCTACAAGCAAGGGACAAAAACACTAGCTTCTTCCACAAACATGCTGAAGCTCGCAAGCAATTCAAAGCTGTCAAAGAAATACATCATCAAAATGCAGTAGTAAAGGATTTTGAAGACATCAAGCGGGCAGCTCATTCTCACTTCAAAGATCTCTACTCTGCCCCCGATGATCCACCACTGGATCCCCATGCCTATCCGATGAATTTGATTCCTCAATGTGTTCAAGATGCTGACAATTCTATGCTGACCGCTCCAATCAGTATGAATGAACTTAAAAATACTCTGGACAGTATGGAACCAGACAAAGCTCCTGGTCCAGATGGGTTCCCTGTTAGATTTTATCTTTCCTGTTGGGAAATTATCAAAAATGACCTCTTAAGAATGATCAGAAAATCTCAATCCTGTACAAAGATCGGAGGCGGCATCAACTCAGCTTTTCTGGCATTGATTCCGAAAGAGAAAGGTGTTGCTGATTACAGCAGATTTAGGCCAATCTCGTTGTGTAACTCCAGTTACAAGCTGATCACTAAAATTATAGCCAATCGCGTCAAGAAAATCTTACCGGCCATCATCCCTGAAAATCAAGGAGGATTCATCAAAGGGAGAAAGATTCTTGACAATATTGTGCTGGTTCAAGAAGCTGTCCACTCAAGCTATCACCGAAAGGAGAAAGGTATGGTGATTAAGCTCGACTTGGCAAATGCATTTGACAGAGTAAAGCATGAATTTCTGTTTATGGTTATGAAGAAAATGGGTTTCACTTCAGCCATCATTAACTGGATAAAAGCCTGCATTGCCTCTCCTTGGATAGCACCTTTGGTTAATGGTCGACCTTCAAATTTTTTCCAAGCCTCTCGGGGCCTAAGACAAGGCTGCCCTTTGTCCCCGCTTCTATATGCCATTCAAGCCTCTGTTCTAAGCTTTCAACTGGACCATAATCAACAGACTCAAACCCTGCCTGGACTTCGTATGGTTCATCAGGTCAAAGATATTAATCATGCCCAATTTGCTGACGACACTCTATTGCTGGGGGGAGCAAGCTTAAATTCTGCTAAATCCTTCAAGAAGGAGTTGGACATTTATAGAGAGGTATCGGGCAGCAAGATCAACTTTCTTAAAAGCACCATCTACAGCTGGAACTGCTCGGTTAAGGAATTATCTGATATAGCAAGAATTCTTGAAATGGAAGGATCCTAGGCCTGGGACTCTTTTAAATACCTTGGGGTGCCAATCTTCAAGTCCACTCCTAAAGCTGTCCACTGGCTGCCTCTTCTGGACAAGATTAAAGGCAGAATTCATGCCTGGGGTGCTTCATGGCTGAACAATGCTGGGAAGATCATTCTGATGAAAGTTGTTCTCTCAAGTCTTCCGTTATATCAGCACTCTATCCTCCTTGCCCCAAAAACCTTCATCAACAAGATGGAAGCTCTCCTAAGGCGTTTCCTGTGGGAAGGAGGGAAAAACAACGAAAGAAGGTTGCATCTTGTTAAATGGGATATTATTAAAAAGCCTTTTATGGAAGGAGGTCTACAAATTAGAGATCTGGCCGCCCAAAATCAGGCTATGGGAACCAAGCTGCTATGGGACATAGTCTCTGGGAAATTAAGTTGGAGCAAGAAAGTCCTGTGGAGAAAATATTTTCATGGGAAGCGCCTTAGATGCTTGGACCAGCCTCCTAGAACCTCTAAAGGTTCTCCTGTGTTTAAACTCTGCATCAAAGCGCTGGATCATTTCAGTCATAAACTGTATTGGATCCCAGGTAATGGGCAAAAAATAAGAATATGGGATGACTCTATTCTGGGTGATCAACCTTTAAATCAGCTGGAAAATCTTACCAACATCAAAGACTGGCTCCAAGCTCGCAATTTAAATACCCTCTGGGACATCTCCTCTTGGAAGGAGGATAGACTTTGGGAAGGCTGGCACCTGGGGGAGGTCCCTCAGAGGCTGGAAGGTGAAGCCTCAGTTCTCTTGGATAAGCTTCAAGGAAAAGCTCCCTTAAAAGCTTCAGCAAAGGACAAAAGGGGCTGGGGTACTGTCTCAGGTTCGTATACAGCTGCTGAAGGCTACAAGAGCATTATGACCACTCCGAATGTGCCCCCCAATCCTGCCCGATGGAAATTTATTTGGAATTCCCCCTCTCTGCCCAAAATCGATTTTTTCTGCTGGACATTAGCTCACAACAGCATTCTCACTTGTGACAATCTCCGCAAGCGCGGTATGGAGGGTCCATCCTGGTGCAATCTTTGCATGTTGGATGAAGAGACAGCGGATCATCTGTTCTTATCTTGCCCCTTTGCGCTTGAAGTCTGGAAGGGGGTCCTTATGCTAAATTCGGATAATTTCGAGCTCCCAAGGAACATATCAAATCTCTTCCAATCCTGGAGCAACTTATCTCCCTTTGGTCCTTCCAAGAATCTCCTTCTCAAAAATTGCTGGCTGTGGATCCCCAAGATCATTTGCTGGAAGTTGTGGCTAGAAAGAAACAACAGACTTTTCAGAAATGAACGATGCAATTCAACCAGAGTCATCATCAAAGTCAAAGCTCTTTTGGGTGAAATTCTAGAAGTCATTTCTGCCAATAAGTCTGGGAAAGCTCTTAATAGAGAAGAAGATCTCTGGTTGAATGGGCTGGTCCCTAATCATAAGGCCTGTCCCTCCATTCCTGCAAGTGTCTATTCCACCTGGGAAATTAGACTGGAGGAGCATGAGTTTATCAAGTGGAGGTCGGCACTGAATGAGCACTGCCTTTTTTTTGACGGGGCCTCAAAAGGCAACCCTGGCATTGCAGGAGGCGGTGGGGTTCTCTTGGGCCCTGACGATTCTGAAGTGATCCGGTATGCTTGGGGTCTGGGCAGGGATACAAATAATAGAGCGGAGGCTCTGGCTCTATGGCAAGGTCTTCATCAAGCAATCAACGGTAACTACCTTTCCATATCAGTCTTCGGGGACTCCAGGATCATTATCCAGGCGCTGAATACCAGAAAGTACCCCTCTCAGATCCATTTATCAGTGGTTCTCAGAAAAATTAGACTTATCTTGCCCAATTTCCACAAGATCTCCTTTTATCATATCCGCAGGAATTTAAATGCCCAGGCAGATTTGGAAGCCAATCTTGGCGTTCTCCGATGTAAAACCTCTCTTTCAGTCAACAATGTCGACTCCTACTGCAACATACCTTAAGATAAGTATTTTCTGGGCCAATTTTCTGCTGGGCTCTACTCTGTTTCAAAGCCCCTTTCATTTCACCGGCTATCTGAACCGGAACATCTTGAATGAAGATCTGGAAACAATCCTGGATCACCTTCTAATGAAGCAGTCTGGTCTTCACGGACTCTGCTACTACCCTGTTCACTCTGCTGAAAGCATCCGGTTCAGAGGCAGCTGTGTGAACCATTGCTGCACTTCCTACAGAAGACAAAATGGCCCATTCTCCAGCCATAGCGCTCTCAAAGGTATTCGAAAGCAGGGCTGCCAATCGAAGATCCTGAATGATGACCAGGGGAGTTTTCAAGCCACCAGATCCACTCTGCCAGCGCACAGTTGCAAACTTGACGGTATACTCAGAGCTTATCACCTTGACGCCTTCTCCATTGCTCCATCGGACCATAACAACACTGAGAGAAGATTTCTACTGCTGGGTTTTAGCAACCACTGCCATATAGACTATAGCCTTGAGAAGAAAATCAAGCTCTGCGCTATCATACAGAGCAGCAATGTAAAGTCAAAATGCCACTGGTTTGGCGCTCTCTAATAAATTTTAACCGTTCTTGTCTAAAAAAAAACAAACAATATAAAATAAAAAATACAGAAAAAAACATGAGATATGATCAAATTGATTACACTTGAATATTAGAGATTTTCAATGATTTGTAACTTCACATAACAATGCCAAAGGTTACTTGATCTTGGATACTCCCCTCTTGACTACTCAATAGAGTCATATTTGGTTAGATGGCTACATTCTGCATAGAACGAAATCTTTTTGGAAGTTCACATTTGTAGGGGCATGCTCTGTCATGGGTTTTATTGGCTATCAATACTCTTTGGATGCCCAAGGATATATTTTACGCCGACATTGACACTTGGTCCTGGTATTTTCCCTTTTCTGCTCTCATGTTCAATATGTTCTCATTTCATTTGCATGAGAGCCATGTTTCTGCATCGAGGTGCTAAAGTATATAGACTTTGTGTCAACCTCTACAAATTTACATATAATATTTTAGATTTGTGGGGTTCTGCACTCAAATGTGTTGGGGGGCGGTGATGCATTTTGAGTTTCCTTTAATGGACTCCTACTGTGATATCTTTCATAGCATTCCCCGATACAAGAATGTATTTTCACTAACACAAGATAACATGAATCCTTCATTCTAGTTTTTATTAATGGCCCTCCAAAAAGAAAGAATAAAATGAATCCCATGTTCTATATTTTTATCAAAAGTCTTTATGGGAGATAAAATATTATATGGGTCAAAAACACCTCTTTTGTATGCTCTATAAAAAAAACTATTGAAATCATATTTAGTACTCCTTATTATTTCCTAAGTCTTTGATTCGAAGGGAAGGTCTTATTAGACTCATACCATCTTCAAGGCTATAAATCTTCCATCCTTTTGAATTCAAGACTCTGTGGGGGAGATCCTACTTCAAAATTAGAAATCATGTCTCCTACAAAGATGCAATATCCAAGGGAGGGTTACTACCACAATAATTCAACCTCAAAACATTTTGGTCCCATACATTGTTGAATAAATGGAAAAGGCCCCATCAATGGAATTAAACCTACTTGAGGTAAATTATATTTTCTCTGTTCTGCAATCCAAAGTAGTTATCTATAGATTTAATAATTTTTTTCTCAAACTAGAGGCACCTATACAACGGATTGTCTCCAATTGAACCCCAAACTATGAAATTTTCTTGTGTTCAAAAATATTTTTCATAATATAGTTTGAAAAACAAAAGGATTTGGACTATTCTCTACATGCAGGGCCATTGTTTTTGGGTAGAGTCGAGATTTTCATTACGCCTTGGTTCCCTTCGTTTGATACCAAAAACATGGTGGTCTCTATAATGTCATTTTGGGTGAGGCTTCCAAATATCCCCCTTCCATTCTGGCACCACAAAGTCTAGAATATATACACAACACATTGGGAAAATTCAAAAATTTGGATATAGAAAGAACTAAAAATGGTATTTTCATATTCCAAAATATATGTGGAGATTGATCTCAAAAAACGTCTTCCAGATCATATAAATTTGAAACATCACCTTTTTCACTAGGCTCAAATAATTAACTATGAAAATATGGCATTTCGATGTCGCATATGTTTCTAGACAAGTCATTTGCATCATGCTTGCCCCTAGGAAAGAAAGAATCCTGAGAAGAAGAATAAACAAACTAACAAATCAAGAGGATGGAAGTTCTCAGAACAATATCCTCTTGAGGATGAAGAAGAGGAAAATAAGAAATGAAAAATTGATTAAGAATAAATTAAGGACAAAGACCAACAAGAAGATGTACAAGAATGGGGAGTTACAAATCAACTAGTTCTCAACATTGTATAACAGGAAGGAAAGGAACATGTGGACTCATTGGCAGTGGATGGACTTGGGGGCTCAAAAAGAACCCATGTCACAGACAGCTCAAATTCTAACAAAGGCATCCCGCATGTGGGATATAAAATTACATTGGTTCTAGTTGATCTAAACTCAGATGGATGGAAAACAATGCATATGCAAAAAGGTGAAAGATAAAAGATCTGCACTTATTTAACCCCTTATTTATACATGCTCCTCATTGTATTTTTTTTTTTAGGCTCCTTGTCTTATTATGGACCTCCTTTCTATTTTCAAGTCATTTTTTTTCTCATCTCAAACTTGTCTAATCCTATTTTCATATACACTAAGTGTGTCTACAAAATGTAATTTTTATTTTCATTAATAGAAATTACGGTTTTTTTTCCTATGGAAAAAAAGAAAAAGAAAAAGAAAGAGATAGGACTAGATTTTTAATATTCACAATAATATGATATATCATTCATGAAAACATGAATAAAGTTGAATATCATCAATTTCCTAAATAATTAAAAGTAAAGAGTAACACATTTGGATAAATGAAAATAATCATGGAGCACATTTGCAAAAAACTTTAAAACATTATTGCATTAAAATTCATGGGATGAAAGGAGTTTCTCACTTGCAATATTAAGCTTGTAACCGAAAGTCAAAAGATCACACTAGTCATGAAATCATAGGAGTTCTTTGAGGAACCTTTCAAAGAATACATAGATGTTTAAATTATATTTTTTAGTGTCCAAGAAATTAAAATGCATTCATCCATTTAAGGATAGAGAATATGCTATACAAGAGAAAATAAACTACAATTAGTAATCGATCTTGATACTTAGAAAACTCTAAAGTAAAAAGGGTTTAAAGGTTACTAAGTGGTAAGAAAATAAGGTAGGAGGAAAAAATTATACAATTTATTTATAGTGCTAGAAAAAGAAGACCCTTTTTGTTGAATACTTCTTCACTTTAAATAATTGGTGCATGTTGAAGACCTAACCATCATAACTATGGATTATTTATCTTGAAGTTATTATATTTTCCAAAGAATAGTTGAGCCACTATTTGAGTATTCTCATAATTATGTAATTGTCACTTCTTGCTTTACTTGGACTTCAAATAATTCATTTTATATCTTCTTTAAACAATAGTCAACCTTCTGTACTATTGTTGATTGGTTTTCATTCTGTTTATGAAATGAATTGACCATTTCTCAATTTCTTATTTAGGAAAACCAACATATTTGTTGAAGTCATTACCCTATGTGACCTTCAATACATCAACATGCTCTTGAATTTTCTTTAAGGTTAAAAACATTACATTCGTACTTAAATTTAGACCTTCCAAACTCCTTAGTCACCATGTTTAACTTAAAGAATAAATCACTCATTCTTGTCTTAATGTCATCACATCTAGAAATTAATTCATTCTAGGTTGAGATGGATTTTTTTTATTTATTTTCCTTATGCTTCATTCCCACCTAAAATTTTCATAATAAATATAGATAAAGTCTCTTTATAAAACATCTCATCATTCTCTAAGTCCTTTTGCAAATATCCAATAAGATAATTATTCATAACAAACAAATTGGAAAGATTCATAACCATTTCCTACACTTTTGAGATTATGTTAATCCTTTGATTTATATTATTGGAAATGTATTGTTGGATTTCAATTAATGGATTTGAAGATACATTAATCCTTCAATTAATTTCTGGTGTATCCTTGAAAATCCAACTTGGCTTAATGGTGGATAAAGGTTCAGGGAACAATGGCTTAGTTAACAAAGCCATCTCTAATTATTTTACTCTCTTCTTTGAAACTATATTTTCAATTTCTTTCCCAAAAATTGAATAAGCCAATGTATATCAATTTTCCTGATGGAATTTAAAGAATTTGGAAGGTTTTCTTCCTCTGACATTGATTACTAAGTTTATCTTCTCAATTACTACTTATTTTTCAATCTTACTTATTCAAATTGTATTTTCTTGGAACTCTCATCATATAATGCATGATGCAATGTAACTTATTTAACCCCAATATCAATAGGATCTTGTTGAGACAATTCTTTAGTGTATCAAATAGGAATTGTACCGAGTTCTCACCTTTTTAGAGTTGAAAAAAATCATTCGATTTTGAAAAGTGGTGATTCATAATACACCATTTTTTTGGAGCATATTTTTGAAACTTTAATTTTTTTTTTTATGTATTAAGTATGCACATTTTTTTTAAATTTTAGGAATCTTCATGCCAATTTTAAAAGTGTTGATGTAGTATCAACCTGTAATATTCCAAATTTTCCATCAACTAATTCGAATATTAGAGTTCTTACTTTTCTTATTTAGTTAAGTAAATAAAAGGATGGAGGGACCCATAAACCCAGTAGATGAATAAAATCTACTTCTTTAGTGTGAATGTGGGTTAATTGAGTAGTGGAATAGCATTATGGAGTAGTGGAGCAACATAATAATGAAGGAAGAGTGGAGGTCATAGAGAATTAATGTGGAAGATGATGGAGATAGAGGAGGAATAAATGAAAGATGATGGAGATAGTGGAGAAGCAATTGCAGAGATGATGGAGGAAGTGGTGCATTAAATGCACACATGGTGGAGAAAGTAGAGAGTAACTGCAACAATGATGGATATCATGGAAGACATCGCAGTCATTATGGAGGCTAGTGACCACATGTGCAGCGCAGTTATGAGGTGGGCCATGGGAAGGCTCACAACCATAAAATTAATATAAGGGCAGTAAAGGAAGAGAGTCTAGATTTTTATTGTTGAGTGTCGTAAGACATTTATTTGCATGCTTCATTTGTTTAGCTAAGTCTATTGTGATGTTTAGCATCTGGTGTTCCTAAGCAGGAATCCCACCCTTACCCACGGGGGACTTCAAGTGCCTACTCTGAGAAGGTTTTCTTGGGCAGCATTCATCATCTGAAAATTAGTGCCATTTTTATCCACTCTCATCTTCACTTCCAACTACAGAAATTACGCATTCCTGAACTTGGGTTTAAGAGTTGGAAGTTTTTTCTTAGTACTTCAGCAGAGAAACCTGTGGAGGGATCAACCCTTCACACTTTGGATCCATTGCAGCCTTTTGGTATCTCCATTATAATATTTGGCATTAGGCCATCATTCTAATTCTCCTATGCAGCAACATTTCCTTGAGGAATTGCGTAATTCTGCAGTGAGGGTTTGAGGAGAAGAGGAAGTTCCAAGAAACTCAGCTTGGAATCCTGTGAGGGATTGATCCTTCACTCTAGGGATCACTTCAGAAGTCTAGGATCGAAATTGTATTATCTATCATTATGCTACATCATCATCTCTCCTAGATAGCACAATATTTCCCAGCAGTTGTGCATGCAACAACTGCATATTCAGTGGAGGAGCTAGATCTCAATTTTTGAGCTTGGGAATCGGGAGAAGGGACCAACCCTTCAGTTAGTGAGATGAGTGGGTGCTATTACAGTAGATAGATCATTATTTTAGCCCCATATTAGCAGTTTTCTCCAGGGAGTGCATAACTCAACCAACAGGGGTGCAGTGTGCAACCCAAAAAGGGCCGAAATTCCAAACTGAAGATTTGGGTAAACCATTTATGGGGTTTTGGAGTAGAATCCATGGTTAAATTCCTAAATCTTTCTGAGCACCCCAAAAGCCTCTCGCACATAGATATTATTCCTAGTAGTAGTATTAGTTTTTAGTAGCAACAGATATACTTTCCAGTGCTAGATTTCAGTAGTGTATTTCAGCCATCTTGTGGCTTGAATGCATTCCTTTTGGAGCACTGTGTACTCACATTGTTGTTGATACATAATGATATGGCTCAGTTTTTTATTCTAATTTTTTAATCTCTTGATGTTATATTCCAGAATTTCCATAATTTTACAGTTTTATGCTTACATTTTGGTTGTTTCCTTGCTTGAAATGTTATAAATGTTCTATATTCCTGTTTCTCCCATTTTTGGATATTATAGTGGTATCAGAGCATGATCTTTGGCTCAGATTGTGGGTATTTCATGAAATCAAAAGAATAAGAAAGAGAAGAAATCTAAAATGGCGGAAGGATTGAGTTTTTCCACACTTCTCTTCAGATCTATGCAATATCTCACCATGGAGATCAAATAAATGAGAAGGGAAAGACAAAAGGAAACCTCAAGAGGGTTTCAGAATGGAGAAGGTCCAAGCACTTCCTATCTACAGAATAAAAAAAATATGGTGCAGAAAGTTCCACAACGCCCTACTATGCCCACTTTCCTTGCTAAAGGAAATGAATGGCATGGAGATGGAGGATAAATGGAGCATGAGACTCTTAGTGATTATATTATAGAATAAAAGGCTCAATCTAAAGCATTCAAAGATAATCTAACTTTCCAGCAGCTTTTCCTGATTAAAGAAAACCAGAGACCTTGCAACAGCAATAGAAGAAGAGGACATATGTAGAATATATTCTTTCTGCCTGCATTTGATGGGTCATCCAAAAGCACAACAAATGCTTAGATGGATAAGTTAGATGATTTCTTCCAGCTACACCCAGTAGAGGAAGCAGAGGTTATTCAGATTGCAGTGCTAAGTAATTGTGTATGTAGACTTCACTCAAAGGTTGGTAAAGAGGTTTGACAGAAGAAAACCGGAGGCACTTTCCATTGGGAAATTTTCTGACATTGATAAAGAAGTATATGAGGAGCAAAAGGAAGATGTCATCACTGATACTCTGGGAGAAGAGAAACTACCACCACCACCAGCTGTAGTAGAGGTACTTGCATCAGTGGGAAGAGCGCTTGCATCTTTGCAAGATGGTCTTGAGCATTTGACATTGAGAGTCCCAACCATGATTCAGGAGGTGCATGAGGAAGAGGAAGCAGATACCAACGCTAGTGCAACAGTAGAGGAGAAACCATCACCATCACCAGCTGTTGGAGAAGAAATTGCACCAGTTGGAGGAACTCTTGTAGCTTTGCAGGATGTTCCCAAGCATCAGTTGATCCAAGGTATGCAAACATTTCCACCCCAGATTGTTTCAGCACATCACCTTGAGATTTTTGGGGTCATTCCATCAGGGAAATTGCATGACCAAGGGTTAGAGCACATTTTTTATTTGGAGTAGCAGACTATCACTGCACAGAGGACCCTTTACTACTTCAAGGAAAATATGTATAGCTATCCCAGTTTTACATTGTTGAGTTGCACACAACACTTTTTGTTAGAGTGTGGAGTTTCTGAGGATAGGATTAGCATAGTCCTAATGCAGGGAAGCTATATAATATCTTTTGAGAACTGGAAGTTACTATCTCATGAGATGTCGTATTCTATTTACGACAAAGAGATATTGGCCATTATGCATGCATTGTTCAAACTCCAGAAATTTTTTATTGGCAGTAGATTCTAGGTGAAGACCAACCACCATAGTCTCCGGTATCTTTTTGAGGAGGAGCAACAACTGCAGAAGAGGCAACAATGGCAGATCAGTACAATGCTGGACTATGAGTTCAACATTGTGTATGCAGAGGGCCATGAGACAGCAAATGCACTATGGCATGGATATCAACAACGTTGTCACTGAGGAGAAGTGATAATTTGAGGGGCCAGTTATTATTTGATCATTACGATGATCGGTTCACTTCTGAAGCATTGGATGGGCAGATGGTAGATGGTAGACATCATGTAATGGATAACATCTTCCATTATCAGGACAGAGCCTTCTTGATGAGCACCTCACAGCTCAAAGAGAAGTTTCTGCATCCAGCATATTCAAAACCTCATAGGTTCTACCGGGCCATCAGAGGGAGGTTCTCATGGATATACCTCAAGGAGGATGCACTTGGACATATCATGGAGTGCAAATATTGTCATCAAATTGTGGAGGATGGTATTGTCGACATTGATCCGCTGTCGAGGTATGCGCATTGCTTCGACATTTTCACATAATCCATCTCTTCACCCATGACTGGATTATCATTCTGGGATGTCTTCATGCTTCATGGTCTTCCTAAGGCCATAGATAGTGACAGGGACAGTTATTATATTTTTTGCGGGAGATTCTCCATTAGATGGATACCGAGCTGGTGCATGATATGAGTCATCACCCATAATTGGATGGATGGATGGAGATGATGAGAAAGTGGTTGAAAAGCTATTTGTATATCTATGACACGAGGTAATAGGAAGCATGGTTGTGCTGGCTTCTCTTGGGTGAGTATGGGTACCACTTGACATTTCAAATTGGTATGTTCCATGCCTTTCACAGTACTTAGGTGATGCAAAAATAGGAGGCATGGTTGCACTGGCTACTCGTGGGAGAGTATGGCCAAGAAATTGCATTTTATATGTCCATTGGTATATCATTGTTTCCTACATTTCACACTAGTGATGAGATGCAGCAGCTTGAGGCATGGTTGCGTTGGTTCTTGGGACAGTATGGCCACCATATGACATTCCACATGTCAATTGGGATGCCACTATTTTATACTTGGCATGATGATGATATGTTGTGGTAGCAGGAGGCCTTGCTGTGTTGGCTTCTCTTGAGAGAGTATGGCTACCATACTTGGTATGATGATGATGTGATGTGCCAGCAAGAGGCACTATTGTGGTGGATTCTCTTGAGAGAGTATGGATACCATAGTTGGTATAATGATGTTGTGATGTGGTATCAAGAGGCATTGTTGTGGTGGCTGCTATTGGGAGAGTATGGTTTGAAATTTCACATGTCAATCCATATGTCTCTATTTCTGACTTTGCACAGTGTTGAGATGATGCTTAGAGAAATCAAGGCCACCAAGGCCAAGGATTAGAGCATGGAGAGACACAACCTACTCCATGTAGCATTGGTTGGAGAGATAGTTTCTGATTTGGGACTTTCCACTTGGGGAAGGAACCACTACACTTCACATATCTCATGCAGAGAAGAGGCTCTTGGACAACAGATGGTTGCCACTTGGGGATTCATTGATGAGGAGAGGCATCTATCTACACAGCTGGAGGTCATTCTGGAAATTCTAGAGAGGTAGCTATGGAGTTGGGAATTCATAACACATTGGAGCAGATGGGGAAACTTTCCATATGAGGATGCCACTTGGGAGGGAGATGGATTTCTACAACATCCACTTTTGTAGTTGCTTGAGGACAAGCAAAGTTTTGGCGAGGATGACTATAATTTTCCAAATTTTCCATAAGCTAATTATCTATAAGTAGGCTACATAATCATCCCTCCTAGACAACGCAATATTTCCCAGCAGTTGTGCATGCAGTAGTTGCATATTCAGTGGTGGAGCTCGATCTCAAGTTTTGAGCTTGGGAATCGGGAGAAGGAACCATCCCTTCAGTTAGTGAGTTGAGTGGGTGATATTATAGCACATAGATCATTCCTTCTGCCCCATATCAGTAGTTGTCTCCAGGGAGTGCGTAACTCAGCCAGTAGGGGTGCAGTGTGCAACCAAAAAAGGGTCGAAATTCCAAATTCAAGATCTAGCCAAACCATTTCTTGGTTTTTCTGGGTTTTCTGAGTAGAATTTGTGTTTAAAATCCTAGATCTTTCTGAGCACTCCAAAATCCTCTCGCACATAGATCTTTTTCCTAGTAGAAACAATTTTCAACAGCAGCAATTATACTTTCCAGTGCTAGATTTCAATAGTGTATTTCAACCCTCTTGTGGCTTGAGTGCATTCCTTTTGGAGCACTATGTACTTAAATTGTTGTTGATACATAATGATATGGCTTGGCTCTTTCTACTAATGCTTTAATGTATTGATGTTATATTCTGGCATTTCCAACATTTTACAGTTTTGTGCTTACATTCTAGTTATTTCCTTGCTTGAAATGTTATAAATGTTCTATATTCTTATTTCTCCCCCCCCGGGCCCTTTTTTAGCTTATTTTTGACATTTTAAAATTTTTGATACAATTAAGTATGAATATTTTATTTAAATGTTGGTGATTTTCATGTGGGCTCATGCAAACTTTCAAATTAAACCTTTTTTTTAGGCATATTTTTTACACTTTAAATTTTCTTATGTCCTACGTGGGAGAGATCATGGAGTTGGGTTACAATTTTTGGTGAAAGAGGGTGTGTTTGGGTGGAAAATAAAATGGCTTAATCAATCCATTTAAGTGCTCTATCTAGCTCCTTGGGCGTTAAAACAGAATCTCGATTGAGGGTTGAAAACTAACTCTCGTGGTATGTGCACGACATTTGCACAGACTGCAAGAGCTTGAACGAGAGTTTGACAGTAGTTCGACCGAAATTATTGGAGCTCAATTGAGCAATGGAACCTTCAAACCAATCTCGCCAACCACCTTGCCAACATCACAAAGGCTCAAAGAAAGGCAGGTACTCTATTCTTTTTATTTTTTTTTATTTTTTTTTTGAAAAATGTAACAATTAATTAAAAAAAAATTCATGTATAAAAACCATGAAACCATATAAAAACTATGAAAACCACCAAAAAACACCTTAAAACAAATCTTAGAAAACCCCAAAACCAACCAAGAAAACCATATAAAAAAACCCTTCAAAACATGGACGAAAACCACAAAACCAACCTAGAAAACCATAAAAAAACCCTTCAAAACAACCTAGAAAACATTTCTAAACCACACATAAAAAACTATAATTTAGGTGTTAAATTTGTTTTTTACTTATAATTTTTTGTGTATTAAATGCATATTTTCTAATTTTGATTGGTAAAATATTTTTTTTCTAAGTATTTTAGATTTTAAAGTTTTCTCTTTAGGATTTTGTGAAATAAAATTTCAAATTTTTAAATATTTTTGTTATTTAAAATGCATTTTATATTTCTAGCAAATTTGACAGAAAATAAATCCCAAAAAAATCCAAACCTGAAAACAACAAAACTATAACCAATAAATAATTAAATTAGGAGCTTGAGATTGACATGATAAATATGGTTGCTCATAGTGAACCTCTATTTACAGAATAAGAAATTTTATTTTATTTTATTATTTATTTTTTTGTAACCTTGGCAGGACCTTTTCATTCATTCATTTTCAAAAGCAGGTTACATCCATAAAAAAATGTTCAGTGGCCTCAACCTGCCCATTGGGAAACCAGGTTTGTTGGCCACCGAACTGCATTATATGCAATCCAAAATCTCAATAACTTAATTCTATAAAACAAAGCCTTATATGACTGAATATATGGAAACCAACTAACACCTAAGTAGTTATAGTATAGACTTCTAACCGACATATACATCAAGAAAATTAAACAAAATAAGAAGTTTCCATATCCAAACTAACAACTACTCATAAGAGGACTCCATAAGATATTGGTCCTTAGCACTGGAAACTGGTAATTCGACACGAGGGAGACACAGAATGTGTTTCTCAATGCAGCCAAGATGAACATTCTTCTACTAGATTTGAAATTGGATAAGTTGAAATTATTTCTGAATTTCCTGAATACTTGGATCAGATTTGACAAAGCTTGTAGAGAGGTCATGATAGTCTGGCCACAATAATTTTCATTAGCCAGTAGAGATGGATTTTTTTTTTATATTGGGTGGTGTGGCCTCGAGTATGTCCCGAGTTGGGAACTAGGACACTCCAATCTTCTATCTGCACTTCAGCTTCTGCCCGCTGATTTAATTATGCTTCCCATATAAAATTAATGTGTTTAACCTGCATTGGTGTGCCTGTGTTATAATCCTAGGTTGCCTCATTGATAATTTGAGCATCAGTCTTGTGGCCACTTCTTCTCGTTTGTTGAGTGGGGGATGAACACCAACTGCCTTGATTCCCCGACTGTCGACTACGACCTTGGCCCCCATTTTCGGATGAGCTAGAACCAAGGGATGGGTGAGCCATTTGTATTATCAACCAAACACTAAACCACAAATTGTCAACATAACAAAATGAACCACCTTCTAAAACCAGACTATCTTCTCGCGGGCAGGGTGATTACATAATTTTTGAGATTCTGACACAGTAACATGAAATAAAAGCAAGAGGCAATCTTCATTAGGCTTGAACCCTTCATATAAACTAAGGGTCTAAGAGGACAACCACCTTCGATGCTCAATACTGTAAACCAACACCCCGTGCTCAATTTAGTCAATAGACAGAGAAAATCCAAAGTTAGTTTGTCGCCTCAGGAGGAAGGTTCGACAGACTGGCTCCCCGAGCCAAATAACAATGCGGTCCACACCATAGACATAATAAATCAGATGCAAGGAATTTAAGCTCATTCCCATGCTCAGGGCCAACAATTCATTGATATAACCAGCACCGAGTCTCCATGGAAAATTTTATGGGTTAATATTTGCAGGTGGGATAATATTCCATGATTTTTCCAAGAAAAAGATTCACGAATTTCCATTTTTTATAAAAACTGATTCGCCCAAATTTTACAATATAAAATTATTTTATCTTAAAAATCGCCAACATTATATAGAGAGTATATAAAAAATCATTATAAATTGGAATAATTTTACAAATACATCAATAAACATTTTATAGTTTACATATTAGGGACTAGTGAGATTTGCCAATGTTTTTAAACTTCAAGATAATTTTCCATCCTTAAAATTTTCCCTGGCACCAACGAACATACATTCCTCCAACAAAAGACTACTAACCAGAAATATAGCGTACATTCCAATTTGAGACAACAGAATTCCAAAAAAAATGATACCAACATAGAAACAACAGACATTACATGTGACGAAGCCATAAAAACTTTCCCATTTTTCAGGCAACGAGTTCCATTTCTCATTAGATTCAAATTGCAAAGATTATCATTAAAATTTCGAGAGACATTAAAACACTGAGTATACCACTTTTGAGGAGAGGAGAAAAGGATAAGAAAATACCCAACTGCAAATTCCATGAACCAGAGAGGGCTAGTCACGTCCTGAGAGAAGAACCTCATGACCTTCCTTACATACAAGAGGTTGAATGCCAAGAACTCACACTTACCTCTAGGAGCCAAACCCCAACACAAGACAAATTCATGCATGGGATGTTGAGCCCTATCCACCTGGATAATAAGAGCCTCGTATCTCATATCATCACCATTAAACCATCCCATGTGCACATCGACCCCACTAACTTGATCACACATGTGAAGGAAAGGGTCGATCCGCCCTCTCGCCCTTTCAACAATCCTATCACACATGTCTAAAATCCTGAGAGGGACAATGGGATGTCTTGCACCTTGATCAAGGAATTTTATTTTATTATTTTAAATATTTTTCTAATAATAAATATAGTACAATTCCAGTTTAAAAAAAATATTAATATTTAAAAATAAAAATGTAAAAAGATAAAATTTTGTTATATATATAGCTAAAAGCTATATAATTATATCATTTTACATAACATATATATAACTATATAACATAACATGTAACTAACATGTAACTATATTTAACTATTATTTAACTATAACATCACATAGCTATATATTATAGTTCTATATATAAAATATATAACATAACATAGTTTTACAGCTATTTAACATAAATTTTATATATAGCATGTTACAACATAACCATAACTATAGTTCATATATATATTATAACGTACTTATAACATTGCGGTGTTATATATTATAGTTCTCTCTCTCTCTCTCTCTCTCTCTCTCTCTATATATATATATATATATATATATATATATATATATATATATATATATATATATGTATATATATGTATGTATGTATGTATGTATGTATTTGATAACATAACATAGTTCTATAACCATTTAGTTCATAACATAAAGTTATAACATATAACTCTATAATTATCTAACATTTATAACATAAAGTTATTTAACATAATACACATATAACATAGCATGTAGCATAACTATAACTATTTCATAACAACATCACTATATAATTATTTAAATATAACTATATATATTTAACTAGACTATAAAGTTATAACATATCATATATATATATATATATATATATATATATATATATATATATATATATATATATATAACATAACATGTAACTGAATTTTTGAATTTTAGACATGGAGAGAAGGGGGATGAGTGATGGAATATGTCAAGGTTTCATCCTTGTTGCAGCTAATGTGATCGTCCTATTAGTGATTGAATATGATGTTGCTACTCTAGACCACAGATGTAGTGAACAGACCCTGATCCACTGATCTGTGATGAATGGAATAGATTCCTTCGTGTTCTCACTTCTTATATATTTGAAAACCAACCTTGTATCCCCTATTATCTGCCAGAGAGGCATGCACTTATTTATTTTCTTTGATATTTTGTTTTGGACCATATCTATTACAACAGGGACGCAACAATCCTCTCCCAATATTTCTCCCAATGATCTCCATGGGGGGATCTTAGCAAAGGTGGTATTGTCATTAGGGAGATCTGAACAAAACACCAGGGGAGTACAGATTATAGGTGATGAGACTCGAAACGACCACACCCTTTGTTATGGAAAGATCATCTAGCTAAGGAGAAGTAGGAAAAAGCCAGATCTGGATGCGAATAATAGGAAGGAAGATATATATCTAGAATTTCCCTCCGATCTGTCTCATATCACAGTCAATCTGCGATATTCCTGGACGGATCTAGGATCTCTGTAAAACTTATGGGAAATAAGCATTAGAAAGGATGAATATAAATCGATAAAGAGGTTTTCGGTACCCTCACAAATGAAAATACTATTTTTCCCAATAGATCACAAAATATGCATATCAATGATCTTGCAATCTAAGAAAATTCTCTCGATTTAGCCTTCGAAATAGACAACAAAAATTCCATACAGTATTGGGACAAAGCTTGAAACAAATGCCTCTCTGGATCTAGAAAAGAAGATCTCTTTCCAAATATTTGTCCCCTGAAGGTAAAACATCACTAGTTTGGGTGCAATAATTTGATAATATTTCCCAACTGAAGCAAAACATCAAGAAAAATTTTGCCTTTCCATTACATCAGCAAAATTTGATCTGCAGTGGCAGATCTATGCCGAATGATCAGAGCCTTCATCAATATAATGTCCTTCTTGCATCCACCATCATCCTAAACTTGAGATTGAGAGGCGAAGCAGATGGATCAAGAAAATTAAAGGGAGAAGGAGGTGTTGTTGGTGCTAGTTTACTGAAAGGAACAGATTCAAATCAAAAACATATCAACGTCGATCTCTCTTTGAAAGACATCCTCCAAGGTAAACCAACTGCTACAACAACTCCAACACAAGCACACAATATCCCCATTCCCTATATTGTGGAGCAACTAAATCATGTGCAAGAACTAATTATAGATCTTCTATAAACAAATGGACATTGCTTAACTTATGAAGCACAAACCGTTATTTACAGATTCAACAGTTTCTGGCCAAATCCAATGGATCTATTCCACTGGAACCTCAAAAATTGGTCACTAACCTATGAGATTGACCTATGTTCAAAATGGTTCTTCATAGTAAAGTTTGCAACATCGAAGGAAAGAGAATATGTACTACAAGAAGGAAAAGGGTTTTGGGGATCTACGGGACTGTTTATTACCCTACGGTTCCCAGAATTTGATGCAAACTCAATGATGTTATCAAGAATTCCAGTTTGGATTAGGATGCACAATATCCCCCTACACTTTTGCATCAGAACGTCCTGGAAGGTATTGGTAATATCTTAGGGAGATACATCAAGACAGATAGATAAAGAATGGAAGAAAACATCTGCACTTTTTCCAGAATATGTATGGAGGTGGACCTCAGTAAAGGTTTGTCAGATAACATACAATTGACACACAACAAGAAAAGTTGGACACAATTCTTAGATTTTGAGAACAAAAATTTCAGATGTCGAATATGTCGACAGATAGGACATCTACAAAATACCCATCCTGCTGCAAAGAAAGAGACTCAAAGGAAGAAGAAACTAGAAAAACAACCCAAAGGATGGAAATTTCCTCTGCCCTCCCCATACGACGAAGAGGATGAATAAGAAATGGAACCACCTACAAATGAAGGAAATCAAAATATGCATGAAAACATAGAAAAGGAGGTTGTAAAGGGTGTTGGGGCAGACATTCCTCTACCCATTGCGAAGCCAGAGAATATTCCTGAAGTGAAAGATTTTGGGGGATCCAAACGTCATCGCATTTCAAAAATCTCGGACTCATAAAAGGAAAATCGAAGAATGGAAGAATAAAATCAGCTGGCATTATTATCTACCACACCATCATAAGGAGAATGGTGGAAGGTATAAAATTAGAGATGGAGGAAATTTTAACTTCCTCGCTATTTATTTTTTTATGGATTTTTGATCACCAGTTTTATAGACTGGCTTGATGGAATTATTTTCAGCATCTACAACATGTAATTTTGTTTTCATTAATAAAATTACGATGTTTTCTTGGGAAAAAAAACATAACACGTAACTATAACTATATATTTCATAACATAATTATATAACTATTTATCATAACATAAAGTTGTTTGACACACACACACACACACACTCATGTATATCTTGTAACATAACATAACATAGTGTAACATCTCCATTGTGCATAAATATAATATAATATAACTATAGCTATAACATTTAATATAGCATAATTATTTAGCATACCATTATATATATATATATATATTCATGTTTCAACAATGCATCATTGATAGACAAATTAAATCCATCATAAAAAACACATTTGGTCTAGTGAATAAAAGCATTTAGAATCTTTTTTAATTTGTACCATATTTTTTCATTACGCAGTGTGTTGTACAAGAAACATTGTCTTCATGTCATTGCACCTAATACATGTCATGTGTCAAAGCCAAACATTAAGAACATAAAGTCTATTGTAGTACTTGGTTGGTATGAAATTTTATTAGTTTTTTAAATAGGTTTATCTCAATTACATATATATATAGTTATGCTATGAATAAAATGCATTATTTACAAAGGAGAAAGAGTGTGAGTGTATATTTGATTATTTCTTTCTATTGTGTTTACATGGAACTAAATGTACTTTGGTTGATAAATTATCAAAAAATGGACTCTAAAATTTAGGACTTAACGCTAGATTATTCTGCTTGAATTTAGAAATGGATTTTTTGTAAACATTTTTTTCTTGGATTAGTTTATATGTAGTATATGCAATATGTTGAGGTATCCCATATACGAGCCCCAACTATAGGCCATCGTAGTGCGAGAGGGACTTTTATATGTGGTTGGGCTCATGACAGATCATGTAGCCCACTAAGATTCTGTGTTCCCCTAGTAGATCTTGCCTCCAACACTAGTAAGAGTGTTAGAGGTAATGTTTTTGTCTCTATTGATGACCATGTTTGTACATCTAGTGGACCGTATTCACCCATTTCAGGTACACCTCCTACATTTTAAAATCCTCTTTAAACTTTATGTTTTTACGTCTTGAAATTGTCTTTAGTTTTTAAATTGGCTTCAAGTGAAGTGTTTGAATTTAATGTACCTTTTATTATGCTTCTAGTTTTTTAATTATATATATTTTAAATTATGTTTATGATTTATAGGTCCTCAGTAGGCCGAAGCTAAGGATCATAGTGCAACATCAATTCCTTTGTGGGCTGATGCTAAAACTCAAATCGCATTAGATTTTGTTACGTCCTGTCATACACGGATCATGGCTGAGATAAAGAATGTCCCTGCCAATTCACCGACTTGCCTTGCATTATATGTGATGTTGGATAACATGACTAGGTTGATTAATACATACCAGAGGTCGGGCCCACATAGCCACATATTACAGTTCATACGTAGGGTCAAGAGGCATGAGGTTATATGTCTATTTTCTTGGGAGGTGGTGAAAGAGGCCACTAAGGAAATTGATGCTCATGGGGAGTTGTTTAGCATCCCTCCATATCACCCTGATAGACATAAAGGTCCAATCCCACTAAAACATTTTAGTAATGTTCATGCAACCCCTTTCATGTATGATAGATTCATTGGATCTTGGGGCTTGTTCCCCAACCATGAAAAGGTCACAGTTTATTTTTCTAAGCATTTATATGTTGAGTTTGTGCTACATATGAGGTAAGATTACAATGATACTAGATCTCATTTTTATGGTAACAGTAGGGGACATACCTATGAGCGCGCAGGAGATCGTAGGGATCTTGGGCATATACCACCACCTCTGAGATTCTTTCCACTACCGTATTAGATCATGGTATTACCTGTAGAACTAGAGGAGTTTTCACAGCTCGGTGGTGAGACATGGGAGACTTTTGCAGACAACATGCGGGTATCATTAGGTAGTGTGCATGTTGCATTACATGGAGAGATATAGAGACCACCACCTCATGACCCACTAGTGCCTTTATATGATGATGCATTTCTTGTGAGTTTATTGTTTTATCAGCTTTTGACACATACATGTATGTATCGTGATTCCATTCATGAGACTTGGAGGGCGCATGGCCCCTGTGACATAGACCACGTACATATTTCTATGAAACTTTTTACTCTTATTGTCAAATTATGCATAATTATTTATATTAAAATTTTCAGTTTGTATTAGATTGCATAATTTATATTAATAAGTTCATGATAACATGTAGACATGTCTTAGCTACATAAGTGAGCTTACAAGGTCATCCGAGGGGGAATTTGATCAGCAAGGGCATCCTCGACTAAAGCACATTTCCATGGATTATCCTCCACCTCCACCTCCACATTATATGTTCAATAATTTGGAGGAGAGTTAGTATGTACAACCACATGAACCAAAAATTGGGTTAAACTTATTTATTCCTATAATTTCAATATTTTCTTCTTTTAAGTTACATAAATATGCTAATTAATTTTTAGACTAATTATAAATTATCCTTGTCATTGTGTACACATGCTCATATGCAAAGTGGCATTGATGCCACTGTTATGTGGAGACATGAGTGGGATCTTGGGTTTAGAGACACTGATGATGCAGGTCCATCAATGCATGCCCCAATCATCGAGCCATAGGAAGGGGAGCACCAAACCCAAATTCATGATCAGACCCCCATCCTATTGAACTTGCATTTGGACTTGACTGAGGTTATTATATTCATGTATATATGTTTACAATTAAAAAGGTGGTTCAATAAAATTTATTTCAATAATTTTTAATTTGTACAAATAACTATCTAATTAGTTTGAATTTGAATGTTTTATATTACAGTACTAACTTATGGACACTTACCTTGTGCATCAAAACTCACATAGGAGTTCTAGTGATACTTAGAGTGTCATAGTTTTTATATATTTTGGTTAATTTCATAGGGCATATTCACGTGTGTGATACAGAATTTGTATATTTTCATATATGGACATTTTGTGGATGTACATAATGAACATTATTTTACTTTATGGATGCTTATTGTTTCAGTTTATGGATGTTCTTGTGATATTTTTAATTTTTTTATATTTTCATATGGATAGTTTATTGATACATGTATTCACTATTTCAGTTTATGGATTTGTATTAATCTTATTTATGGATTCTCATGAATTTTTGAAGTTTAAATGGATTTGTTATACTTATTTTGCTAATTTAATAATTTTTCTATATACTACAACTTTTATTAGTAAAATATATGTTCAATTTTGATTTCCAATTTCATAGACTAAGAAAATAAGTACAATATTAAAAGTTATGATGCAAGTCACTTTGATACTTAAAATGAACTAAAATATATCATGCATTAATTTAAATATATCATATTGGCTAGTGTCCTTTAGTGCAATCAACATGTATGTTATTACAATTCAATTTCAAAAATAAATTATTTGAATTATAAATTCATATGTATCTATCTATATATATATGAATTTTTTTGTGACCCGCCCATATACCACAATGCATAGACAACTATTTTAAGTATTTCAATCAAATTATTATCTCAAGGTTCAATTAAAAAACACAAATATGATTGAAATAATTTATATATATTAAATTTTAAAATATGTGGAGATGTAAAAGTTACGAATACAAGTTTTATTTATTTTATTTTGTTTTAAGTTATCTACAAAAGCTTAGCCATAATGCACCCCATCAATAATTTTTTTATGCTTACACTGAAATCAATGCACAATGTTGATCACAAACTGAATTAGGGGAAAAAAATTTACCAAAAATTCAAAGTTCTCAGAATGCAATGAAACCTGAACGACTGGATAGGTCTCATCGCCCTGATTCTGGTGCACTTCGTTTCATCGAAAACTGACTCTGTCTGTGAAATTTAGAAAATTATGATCATTTGCCAAAACATGTAAATTTTGTGATAGGGATGCTGACTAGGCATCCATATAGCCCAGTCAGCATAAAGAATACTCCAAGGAATATTCCCCCAAGTGGACTAGTGAGCCACTGACAAGTTTCATTTCGGGATTGGTTGGTGATTTTTTGCAATTCGATTGGGTGTTGATCGAACCAATGAGGCCACGACACATGGCAAGCACGGAGGCCGCAAGGTGCTCCCTCCCAAAGGTCGAAATGGGGCATTGTATGTTCGAATAACATTTTATGGAGGCATCGAGGTTCGACCCCACGACCTCCCCTCCACCAACACCAAGCTCTATCATCTATGTTGCATATTTTTTCTTATAATACATAGCATTTGAATTATATTTAAGTTTAAACTTTGTTTGTGGCAAGGAAAAGAGGGGCCAACCCCAGTCCATGTGACTTCACCATATAACCAGGCAGGCAATGCTCCAACTAAATGTACCATTACCACTAAACCACCACTTAACTAGCACTTAAAACTGCACTTATCCACAAATTAATCCAAGTTTATCATGGCGGTGAAGTTGGTGTAGTCCGCCATTTTTGGCAAAACTCCAAATTTGTCGAAGTTAACTGGAGTTCTCTCCGATTTTCGAGAGATTTCCTAGGCCAACATTGACAGAGCCATAACTTAAGAAAATTTCGACCAAATTTGGCTAAAAAATAGTCTATCTTAGCATTTTTGGATATTCTGAATAGATTGGTACAGGTTTCAGAGGTAGAGGAGCACTTCTGGAAGTGATTTTTCCAGCTTGAAGATTAAAGATGCCCAGGGCCACCAGGATAGGAGGCCACATATGCTTCACCTAAAGACCATTTGAAGAGTCAAAAGAGGCTACGTAGGGGTTTTTGGATGCTGTGAATCCATTGGTAACCTTTGTTTACTGATTTGAGCACATCTTCAGGGTCATATTGCAGGTTTGACAAGTAATATGTATGGATCAATCATATGTTTGAAGAATTTTTGGAAGTTGTTGAGCAAGGAGGAGACCTTGTAGGGGTTTTCCCAATTCTAGAACACTTTTTACAAAAGTTGTGACCAGCATGGTTTAGCTTTGGTTTTACTTCTTTATTCATGAATTTTTTTATTGTATTATTTAATGTGGAATTGAAGGGTGTACGTGAGGGGCTTCTAGCTCCCACTGATGAAAGAATGTCATCTATGTGGGAGATATGTTGTGTTGCTGATATTGTGAGAGTAATTTGCAGGAGAACATTACCTTGAAGGGGTAATAACCACATGTAATTGGAAACAAACTGATATGTACTTTTGACACTAAATACAAGAGAGTTTTAGTCATGTTAATAGACCAGGAGATGTAGCCCAAGAGGGGTGAACTCCTTCATTAATGGATTTTGTCTTGTTATTTGATGCACATTTATTTTCAAGTGTTTGATGATTTCATGCTTTACAATTTATTCATGGAATTATAATGGTTGAAGAACACTTAAAAGAAAGCATTGAAGTAATATGTTGTTCAGCTAAAATCTATGCACACAATCCTTAAGCACTTTTCTTTTATACTGATGAGGAAGCTAGCATAGAAAAACTAGTTTTTCCATATTCAGATCAAATGTTAAACTAATTACCTTGAAATTAATGTACACCATATCTCTAGTTACCTCATTTATCAGAAATCAACATCTTCACTGAAATAAATGCATCTAATGCAAGCAATAAAATAGGATGAGAAAACAAAATCTACACTAAAATCAATGCATACAATGCAAACAATCAAATAGGACTAGAAATCAACATCTACACTAAAATTAATGCATCTAGTGCTAGCAATCAAATAGGATTAGGAATCAACATCTCCACTGAAATCATTGCATCTAATGCAAGCTCAATAAAAAAAAATTATAAATTAACATCTTTAATGAAATGAATGCATCTAATGCAAGAAGTGAAATAGAATTATAAATCAATGCATCTAATTTGTAAGAAATCAAATACAATTAGAAATAAACATATGTACACTGAAATCAATGCATCTAGTGAAAGCAATTTTCTACCTTTCCGCCCCTGCCCCACCCCACATCCCCTCCCGTCCATCTCTCCTTCTTTGTCTCTCTATCTCACCCCCCAGAAACACACACACTCTCTCTCTCTTCATATCTATCTATATCTCCCTCCCTTCCTCTATATATCTCTTCTTCCCTCTCCCCCCCTTCCATCTATATATCTATATCCCTTTGTCTCTCCTTATTCATATCTCTACATCACCCCACAAACATACACCTTTTTTCTCCATGTCTATCTATATCTCCCTCCCTCTCCCTCTCCCTCTCTCTTTGTCTTCCCCTTTTATCTCCCCTTCTATCTCTCTTCCCTCCTACTCTCCTCTCTCCCTCTACTTTCATCTCACTTGTCACTCCCTTTCTCTCTCTCTACATCTCGATTATCACTCCCTTTCTCTCTCTCTCTCCACATTTATCTCTCTATATCTATTTCTTCTTACCTCCCTCTCTCTCCCACTCCAACTCCATCTATCTCTCTCACTCCCTCTCAAGTCCTCTCTCTCTCCATTTCTCTCCCATCTCCCTTTATCTCTCCCTCGCATCTCTCTCTCTCTCTCTCGAGCTTCGTCCTGTAAATTTGGTTTTTATCGCCCTCCCTCTCTCATTATCTCTCCCCCTTCAATCCATCTCTCCTTCTTTGTCTTTCTATCTCACCCTAAAACATACACACTTTCTCTCCTTCTCTCCCTTTTCACTCTCTGTCTCTCTCTCCACCTTTCTCTCTCTATATGTCTTGAACTTCTTCCTTCCCTATATTTTCCTCCAACTCCATATCTCGAGCTCCCTCTCTTTCTCAGTGACTCTCTCCTCCTCTCCCTCTCTCCATATTTGTGTCCCCCTCTCTCCCACTCTCTCTCACTCTATATTTCAAAAATTTTAAAATAATTTGACAATTAAAATATCATGTTTAAATATATTTTTAAATTTTATTTTGATGTCGTACAATGATTTAATTTTTTTATATAATACATATTTAAAATGCAAGATTTCAAATGTGTGTTGTACATTCATCTAGATGGAAACTTATAATTTTCCATGGAAATATTATCTAAAATTTTCTAAAATATATGTATAGCGCTTCATGTCTTCCAATTGAAACTATTTATTTTTTATTTCTTTAAAGGTAGCTTTAGTTTTTTATTACTTAGGGATATATATCTATATATATATATATATATATATTATAATAAAATTAACATATATTGAATCATCTTGTATGACTCTTTTTGTGTTAATGGTCAACTCTTTTGTTAGCTCCTATGGTGTATATTGACCATATTTATTAATGTGGTTGTGCTAGTATATATTATAATATAAGATTTTATGTTGTATTAAAGTTAATAATATTATATTAATCCAAAAATAATAAATTTAATATTAACATTAAAATATATTAATATTGCAATTTTATATTAATATCATTTCATCATTTAATTTAATAATAATAATAATAATAATAATAATAATATTTTAATATTAATATTAAATTTAATAAGGTTTTTGCATGACATTATGGCAAAAATTATAATAAGATTTATAATTTTAAAATGCTTAATTTTAGATAATTCAAAAACATTTTATAAAGGACTTGATCGAGCCATAGCTTTCGATTGAGCTCCTGCTAACCATGTAAATGGATCGATCGAGGGTTTATGAAACCCTCAATCGAGCTATTTAAATTTCAAATTTAGGCGCTCGATCGAGCACTTTAATCTCTGAATCAAGCCTCTTAAGTCCTAAAATCAGCAATTTCAGCACTCGTTCTACAAAATTTCATGCAACTTCATTTTATACCCTAGTGGACTTAGGGTCAAATTTGTCCTTGGGTGGCAGAGTTGATCACGTTGGATTCATGAATGAATCCTGTGTCCAATAGCATATGATTTTGATATTTTTCATCTATTTTTTTTTAAACACAATGCTTGAAAAATTTTAAACTATTTAAAGAGGTTGAATAAAAAATGAATATCGTAAAATATACACAACGAAAAAATTTCAAAAATTACCACTATCTTTGTTTACAAGTCCTCTTCAAAAGGGTACTTTTGGTTTTTCAATTTATTTATATAGTTGAAAAAAACCTTACGTGAACACGTGTCTCCAAAATGCAATTGAAATATTACTTTGCCAACTTTAAAAAATAATAAAAATTATATTTTTGTCTAAAAAAATAAAATTTTGATATGAAAAACTTATCTCTCTCCAAGTAGATCGTGCTCATCTATATAATTTTTAAAAATTACACATTTTCAAGTAAGTTATGCTTTGTGAACACACACATACCTCTTAAGATGTGTGAAAATTTGCAAAGATAAACATTTCATTTAATGAAAAATTGATATCTTATACGACACTTGATATTTTTGCAAAAAATATCATTAGGAAAACAACATAATTCTCTTCAATTTGTCTTTTTTATTTCGAATCAAAATACATAGTGCTTATATTAATTTTGAGGGCTTCAATTCGATAAAAGAGGAAAAACTTAAAATTCCATTGCCACATTTGGCCCAAAAGTGTAAACCATCTTCATGCTTTCACCCAGATATGCACATTTTTTTAAAATGTTGATTATTTAACCATTTTTAAAGTTGTCTTATTTCTCTTCTTGTTTTTGTCCTAATATACTTCTTTTTTAAGGGTTTTCCAAACTTGTGGTTTTTGTTTTTCTTTACAATTTTTTTTATAATGAATTTTTTTCTTTTTTCCAACTTTAAAAACATAAGAAAATTAATAATTTGAGGTTAATATTTTTTATATATTTATATATTGTTAATTAATAGTTAAATGCACATAAAATAATTGTCAAAAAAAATAATAATTGTAAACACTTAACAAAAAATACACATTTTACATAGAGATATAATTAAAAAAATGTATTTCGAGACATTTTCAATAAAATATTTTTATGAAAATTTTGAATAAAAATAAATTGAAAAATAGCATCTTTTGAGAAATTTTATGAATTTTATAACAAAAAATTTACAAAATTTGATTTTTTTTTCCGAAAAAAATAATTAAAATATAAAATTAAGTTAAAAAAAATAAAAAACAAACAACCAAACGAAACAAAATTTAAAACATATGATTAAAAAAAAAAAAATACAAAAAACAAAAAATATAATTAAATTTAAAAATATATATATAAAAAAAGAATAGAAGGAATTAAACTAAAAACATTAAAATTAAAAAAAATTTAAAAAATAAAAACATTAATATAAATAATAAATAAAAACATTAAAAAAAAATTATTTACAATAATTAAAAATTAAAATTAAAATAAGTAATAAAAAAACATAAAATAATTAAAATAATTAAAAAAAAAAAAAAAAAATACCTCGTTGTCAATTCTGAGGTGGGCTAGGGCAGGAAACTCTACCCCTCCTCGCTTGTGACCCCTTGGCCACTAGCCCAGGCTTGGCATTTTTTTTAAATGTTTTATTTTTTATTTATTTAAATGGTTTTTTTTTTTTTTTTTTTTTTTTTTATTGTAATGATATTTTTAGTTTTTTTAAATATGTTTTCTAATTTTTTTATTCTATGTTTTTTTATAATTTTAGATTTTTTTCTTAAATTATGTTTTTTTAAATATTTTTTTATTTTTTGTTTTATTTAAATTTTTATTTTTTATAAATTCATTTTGTTTTTGACATTTTTTTTAATGATTGTTTTTCTCTTTTATATATTTTTTATTTATTTTTATTTATTTTTAATGTTTTAATATATATTTTTATTTACTTCTTATTAATTTTTTAAACTTTTTGTTTTATTCTTTTAGTATTAATTTTTTTCATGTTTTAATTTTTATTTTGTTTTGTATTTTTCATTTACATTTATTTATATAATTATTTATTATTTTGTTTTATTTTATTTTTTCGTAGGGTTTGTTTCAATTCTCGACTAGAAACCCAATCTCATTATGTGTCAATTTGATAGTTGATTTTAAAGTTTTCATTATAATGGATCAAGTTTTCCCTCACAATTTGTTAATTTCATGATTGTTTTTGAATTTTTCATTGCAATGGATCAATTTCGCCTATATTGTGTGTCAATTTGATAGTTGATTTTTAAATTTTTATTGCAATGTTTCAAGTTGTCTTAGACTAACATTTTAAATTTCAGTCATATAATTTTTCCATAATGCTATGGTTGAAATATGTTGAAAATTTAAGGTTCTTTTTAGTCGTGATCTTATTCCACGGTTGAAAATTTGTCAAAATTTTAAGGTTTTCCTGAGTCATGATATTTTAACACCATGGTTGAAAATTGTTGGTATTTTAAAACTTTTCAAAGACATAATATTTTATCTTTAATGTCATGCCTGAAAATCATTGGAATTTTAAATTTTTTTGGAGTCATGATATTTTATCTTTAACGTCATTACTAAAAAATGTTGAAAATCTACCTCAGAAAATAATAATAATAATAATAAAGATGTTATTCTAGCATCAACACTTTTCATTTTCATGGTGTTTTTTGCACAAAATTTTTTGGCTTTCACTACGATTTTAAAAATTTGTTACAAAAATACATCGATTAAAAAAAAGTGTTGATGCAGCATCAACACTTCATTGTCGAGCCATTTTTTCATGTTTTTTTGTGGTTTTCTAACTAAAGTTCTTCTTTTGAGGTTAAATTTCCCGTTATATTTAAGCACCTTCTCTTTGGCCCAGTGTGGTATTTCTCCAATTTCATCGAGATCATCAATTTTCATCAATTGAATATTCATTTACTTGGGCACATCCTCGGTATTCCCTTGAGTCTTATTTCTCTCTATTTGAACTTACTCTAGCAACATAAGTCTTTTCCAAATTGAGTTTGGGATGATTATCATCACCACCTTCTCCAACACCACCATTGCCATTTCTCCTTAGCTCTTTTCTATTTAGAAATCAAGGATGAACCAAATATGAATGAAATGTGTAGCTCCAGGTGAGATAAGCTCAACCCAAAGAGTGTCGCCTTCACTCAGTGCATTCTGCATTCATTAGCAAGAAAGTACATACATTAAAGGTATTACAAATTTGTTGAGGAGTTGGAGAAACTTCCTCATAAGTAGGATTTGCATCCTAAATAAATATGACAGATTAACCACAATCACAACAAACATCTAATAATGATACATTTTAGAATGATCTATATTTCTCCATTAATTCCAAGTTCCTCCCTTAAAGGATAAATGGGTCAAAACATAGCATAGAAAACATGCCCGTTGGTTTGAGTCTTAGTCAGGATTACAATTTGACCTTAAAGATTTAATTTTTACCTTTATTTCCATTAAATAATGATGCTTCTTCCTTAATTTCTTCAGTTGCAGGGTTGTGGTTCATTAGGTTCTGGAGGCCAGGATTTGCCTTCAATAGTTGTAGATTCTTTACTGCATACATAAGTGGGTTGTTTTGATTTGTCATTACCTTCATCTATACCTTGTTCAATGGATTGTTGTCATGTTAGCCTATAGTAATGTATAATTTCTTCAAGACTCCATTGCATAATAATCCCATGAACTTCTTCACTTTATTCATTGTTCATGTCGTCTTCAACATTCATTGATTCTTCATATGTAGTTGTGATTTTTGTGGAAGTTTTATCAAGACATAGTCATTTCTTCCTTGTCACCACTAATGTCTGCACATTGAACTTTTCCACTTAAAATATCATCTATTAACTTATTCTCTTGCAGCATTTGTAGCCAACCTTAACTCGAAAAGTTTTCCTCATCATATAGTGGTTCATAAGTTGTAGCACATTCAACGGCAAGAATACTTTCAACAACACCTTATTTCTTAGCTATCTCATTGCATTCTATTTCAGGTTGATTCCAATATATATTTGGAATTTCATATGCCACCTTTGCCCTATGATACTTTCTCTTGAATTGTTTAAATTATCTTTGTAATTGTTTGATTTTATTTTTCCTACCCATTATTTCCTTCTCTTTTGTCTTATCTTTGTCCAAGCAACATATACAATTTTTTTAAAATTACTAGCAACAATTCATATTGTAATGGTGAGATTGATTACCCAAATAATATGTCTTACAGTTTGTCTATATCAGGACCCCAACGCTGAAAATGGATGGCATGCTTATATCACCACGCTGTTGCAACCTCCATAGCATAATTTTTCAATTGAATTACTTCTAAAATATGGCAATGATGAGTAGAAGTGAATCTCCAACTTTCTTTCCCACACAAATAGAGGGTTCGGATCCTAGCAGCTACAATGGTTAGGTCCCACTTCTGACTGTTTAAGCATCAGCCAATAGTGCTCTCAACACAATGTTGAATTTATTCAATTCATGTCTAATACCGTCAAACAACACAGATCGGCTCTATGTTGAATTTATTCAATGCATGTACAACACTGTCAAACAACACAAATCGGCTCTATGTTGGATTTATTCAATGCTTGTCCAACACCGTAAAACAACACAGATCGACTACATGTTGAATTTATTCAATACATGTTTGACATTTAATTCAATGGTTGTGCATATAACAAACTAGTCGTAGAAATGAACTAGATCACACACGGGAAATATTTATACACATCGGCTCCTTAAACGGCTCAACGCACCCTTTCAGTATTAGTATGCAAAGATCCAACTTCTTAACACAGAAACAATGCAATGGTTCTAGCTCTAACACATGCTTTCATCTACAAGAGGCCCTGCCTCTACTTCGTCGGAACTCTGCAGGCAACAAATCTCTGCCTCCTCAGCATGCCACTTTATAATGCCAGTTTCTCCTTTTCACGCACCACAACAAAAATATGGCTACACAAGTCGGCTCTCAGCAGGCACAACCTGCAGTGCTTTACTGCTACACTTGGCCTGTCCACGCTATGCTACTACAATGTATGAAGATTGATCATTGGACCTTAATAGTTGTATCTCAAATTGACGTGGAAAATACTAAGCAGTGTTGACCACTCTCTGATGATGCAACTTGCAACCAATGCAGCTCACAACCTGTGCAACGAACACAGCAACCCACTCCTCAGTCACGGGGCTATATAAATAGGACACGACACTGTAGAAGACTTAAACAAAACTCTAATTAGTCTTGTTCCATATTTCCCTATTACTTTTGCTATGGGCTTCTCTTCATGTTGGGTTCACCAGATCTGATACCCTTTGTCCCCACAATGCTCTTACTGGATCGTTGGTTGACTCAAATATCATACAAGGCACTATATCTAGTCGACCTGTACAAATTATTATTGCAATGTCGATCCACAATCCATAACATTTGCAGACTCTTATTGCCACTTCTCAATCAACCAGGAAGAGTTCACTACCGAATGTCAAATTCAGTGGCTGCAACACCCACGGGAAGGGAAACCCACTCGCCTCTAGACCCATAGCCCCTTCGGTCACCTCTAGACTCCAAATCAAAATATCGGTCCACAACACTACAAATCAACTCGATATCCTCCGCTGCAATTCAACGTAAACTTCACAAGCCGCACTGGAATTTTTACACCCCGTGGGAAAAGCTAACATGCACTTCTCAATCTCTAAGTTCACATAGAGTGTGCTTGGTATCATTTTAACACCAGACAAACAATCAGGCCATGATTACAAACGCCTCTCTCATCCCACCAGTTGGTGCCTCGTATCCCAGCAATTTGCAGGCAGAGTGGCTCTTGGAAGCTAATACCACAGCTCCAGCATGGAATAAACAATGATTACAACTCCTACACAGTTTTATTATTCTTCACAACCATCACATGGTTCTACATAATTTATGAACATCAAATGCAACCAAAACTTAAATTATGAACGAATAAACAATCATGACCAATTACTTTAATCACCTTGATAACAACCCCTATGGTGAGGGACTAGACCCAAACTAGTGCTTTTTGGCTCTCAATATGGATCTTCCTGAATTCAAAAATACCAACATAGGACCTTGTGTTGACTGGATTTGATACGTAGTCTGAGCTCCAATATTCTTCAACAACATTGTTTGTGCCACAAATTATGGTAAGGAATGGCACTAATGACCTCTCGGCCTCGCCTCAATGTGAAACAAGTCTCCATAATCAGGCACAACTCTACACTCACATCGCTCAACACGCCGCAGTCACCACGTCTTGCTAGGCAACGAATCTCTCCTGTTTTTCCAGCTCTCGACCCTCTGGCCTTTAATTTAACAAACCGGTGGCACTCTCTCTATCAGCCAATCCGAGGAGCTTCATACAAGCATTGAACAATCCATACTTTAATTTAACAAACCGGTGGCACTCTCTCTATCAGCCAATCCGAGGAGCTTCATACAAGCATTGAACAATCCATACATATACATGTCTTGAGAAAGTAATCCTGAGACAGTACGCTTATCGAGTGAAAGAATGATATCCTTGACATCCTCTTCCACCTTGAAATTGTCATCTCCAAACAAGGAAGCATACGCGTCCTCGAACCGAAGGTTGGAAAAAAATTTAGCAACGAGATTCCCAGCTAATATTGGTCCACAAACAGCATCAACCGTACCTGTGGATCCTTAGCACCACACTCACAATATGCACAACATCACCACTTCAAACTCTGCCTACACCAGCGCACATCCCACAGGTCTTCCTCCGGCGCAACAGGTTCAATAATGCCTTTGGATAGTGTCCAATCACAACAAGTCGTCTAATACTTCACATCACAATAAGCATGCACATTTCTCCAACAAGTTCTCTCACACCTTCTCCATAAACCTACAACTAACCTTAAGCTCTGTTACCAATTTAGAAATCAAAGATGAACCAAATATGAACGAAATGTGTAGCTCTAGGTGAGACAAGCTTAACCTGGAGAGTCTTTGCACTCAACACATTAGCAAGAAAGTGCATACATTTAGGGTATTACAAATATGTTGAGGATTTGGAACAACTTCCTCATAAATAGGATCTGCATCCTAAATAAATTTACAACTTGACCACAATCACAAAAAACATCTAATAATGATAGATATTATAATTATCTACATTTCTCCATTAATTCGAAGTTTTCTTGCAGATTGACCCATAACATGAGATGTAGATGTAATTTTTTAGGATTGTTGTGGGATAGATATCACACTTGCAACAAAGTATCCATGTTTTTTATATTTTTTATTAGTACTATGTAAGGTACTGATATCTTCACAAAGGCCCTTAAGGGTATCAGGTAAAAATTTATTGGCTCCTCCTCCTTCCACATGTTTTTCCTGAAAGAGTGCACCATATCCAATAGCCATAAGATGAGCCAAAAAATATCTTCAAGATCAAAATCATCAACTAATTCTAATTTAAGCAATTTATAAATATCCAACGAAATAACATATTCATCAATATCATAAATTCTTTTGACATTGAAGTTTCCATCTTGTTATAACTCCACTGGATCTCCTAGGTTGAGAAGAGACCATCAAAGGTAACCATAGACCAATCTTTCACCAAGTTGTTAGCCCTACTAGGTAGGAGAGGGATCTCTCCACAAGATCACAACTAAGATGACTGGATAAAAAGGATTTTAGGCTAAGTATAGTAGCACTAGGGTTTTGGTTGATAAATTTGAGGTGTTGGATGGTGAATAGGTCAAAGAAGAAATTAGGTCATGGCATACAAGGATCATAATTGCAGAGATCTGATGGGGCAAGGTAGGTAAGTAGCTTAACACATTAAGGTATCTGATGGAATGGTTTAGATTGCAAGGGCTTTAGAAAAGAGCATGGAAACATGAATTCTTTTCATTTAGAAGAAAGATGAAAACAAAATGTTGAGATTCAACAAGAAAATTTCAGCACCCACGCCTAGTGCATTAAGCACCTACACTAGGGTGGGGCCCACAATACTATTTTTGATGCATGTCTATTTTAGTTATCCCTTAATTAAGATGGACAATAAAATGTAATATAGTCTCAAAAATAACTTGTAATAGTTAACTGAGAGTGATAAACTCGGTTAGCTCATGGATTTCGAGTTAGAGGTAGTTAGTGAGGCATGTAGAGTAATTCTAGTTGTAACAGAGTTCGAAGTGCAGTGATGCATTAGTTAATGCATGTTGTAATCAGTTTAACTTAGTTAAATGAGTTAAACTCAGTTGTGCTAGTTGTAACTACTTAATACACTAGTGAGAGATCAAGTGAATTAAATATTAATTAATTCACAATCAGTGATCTCACATGCAACTAAGGATTTACTATTATTAACTGCATGCATGTAAGATCCATTGCAAACCCAGTTGAGATCTAGGTGAAAGGGAAGTTGACTATCAGTTGTAGGATTATTGGGTTACACCCATGCACCCAAACACCAATTGGAGTGCCCATGATACTTGTGCAGTCAAGGAAGGCCAAAATTCCTATTCTTTAGGAATTGCATTCATCAGGGATTGCGCAAGCAAGATAGGTTGTCTGGAGGCAGTAAATTGGCTAAGTATTAGTCAATTTTTGTATGAGAGTGTTAGACAAATAGTTGAGTACTGGAGGGCTCTTTTGAGAAGAGTTTTTCATGTAATTGTTTCATGATCCATACTAAATATACAATAAAATATAGTGGGGTTTTGAGCAGTAAGCTTTTCTCGGGAAATTATCTATGTTGTGGTTTGATTTTATTTTTCTTTACTTCATGTGATTAGAGATTGTGGTTTTAATTCCGCAAAATATTTGTAGAAGAGATTTAGTATTTAACTTTAGTACATTGTTATATTATATTGAATCCAAAATATACATGCATGATGCATAATTTCTACATGTTATCAGAGCATAGGAAATCGCAATTGTGAAGTGTGAAGGAGGAGTTGAGTTTTTGGCTAGATAGAATTTGAATTTGCAGAAAGACTTTGTTGGTGCTACAGCTGATTCAAGACTGGAATGGCTTTCAATGGCTTGAGGTTGGAGTATGCACTCGAGGGCACCTAAAACTATAATGATTGGAAGGATAGGATGGAGGCAGAACTCGAAGACAATGGCTTGAAGGAATTCATTGACAATGATGTTCTTAAACCCATTGTAACAGATGTTGCAAATCTTGATGCATGGCAAAAGAAAATGGAAAAGGCAAGGAAGATCATATTGGAGGGAGTACAAGACCACATTGTCTCAAGCCTCCATGGGAAAGCCACACCATATGCAATGTGGAATTCTTTAACGGAGCTATTCTAGAGCAGCAGCACCCATGGGAAATTGACGCTCAAAGATAAACTCAAGAAGATCAAGATGGAGAAGGGCGACTCCATACAAAAATATCTAACAAAGTTTGTCGAATGTCAGGATGAATTGGGGAGCATTGGTATAACTTTTCTTAATGATTATTTGGTGAGCTTGGCTCTCCTAGGACTTCCCAAGAGTTGGCACAGTTATCAAGACTCTGTCAATGGAAGGCAAAAATTTCCAAATTGGGAACGACTATGGTCAGATTTGGTGCAGGAAGAGTTCAGACGGAACACTAGAGATGGATCTTCATATAAGAATGAAGATGAAGAGGATTGTGCTTTGGCTACCAAGGTGAAGAAGGGGGAGGGGAAGAAATTCCATTCCAAATCCGAGTCCAAGAATGGCAAGAAGCAAGACATGTTCAGTGTGAAGTGTTTTCACTGTCACGAGCATGGACATTTTGCTACTCACTGTCCACAAAAGAAGAAGAACAAGAAGGTTGGAGGATTTGTAGTTGTTGAGGCTCGTGCCTCATAATTTGAGCTTGACTTCTCATTGATCGCATGCATGGTGTCAAGTGTATTTGGATCTGTGTGGTATTTGGATAGTGGCAATTCCTTTCACATGACGGGAGACAAGGAACTTTTCAGTGACTTGGAGGAGAAGGATATCCAGATGCATATTGAAATGGGTGATGACGGGCTATACAATGCTTCCAGGAGTGGTACCATTACCTTCCAGAGGCATTTAGGTAAACCCTTTCAATTAAAAGATGTAATGCATGTACCAGGTTTGAACAAATATTTAGTCTCAGTCGCAATGTTGGAGGATAGAGGCTATGATGTTGTTTTTAGTCAAGGAAAAACATTCCCGTGACACAAAACAACATGAAAAGCCAAGAGGATAAGTTTTTGAATTAAGAATATCTACAAGTTGGAGGTAGATGGTTGCGCAACAATGATGAGCAAGGCGGATCAAGTGGTGAGCCAGGATGAGGGTGAATTATGGCATAGAATATTGGTACATCTTTACCATGTAGCCTTGAAATTCATGCAACAGATTTCTACTGGTCTTCCCAGGGGTACACTTGCACATTCAGACACATGCAAGGGATTTACTATGGGAAAATATGTAAAGGACACCTTTCATGAGAAGGAGAACCAAGCTTCGGGGATCCTTGAGAGAGTTTACACAGACGTGTGTGGAACATTCTTTGTTGCTTCGACAACAAAACATAAGTACTATGTAATATTTGTTGATGACTTTTATCGTAAGTGCTGGATATTCTTCATTCAGAAGAAAGATTAGACATTCTCTAAGTTTCTTTAGTTTAAGGCATTAGTGGAGAAAGAGTCAGGGAATAAATTGAAGGCTCTTAGGAGCAATAATGGTGGAGAATACATCTCTAACGAATTCAAGAACTTCTGTAGCAAAGAAGGAATTCGAAGAGAACTGATAGCGCCTCATAACCCACATCAAAATGGGGTTGCGGAAAGAAAGAACAGAACGATCATGGGTGCAACAACAATGATGTTGCATGATCAAGACCTACCAATGCATCTATGGGTGGAAGCATGCAATACTACAGTATTTGTGCAAAACCGTTGTCCTCATAGGATACTTGGCATGAGTACACCTGAAGAGGCTTTCACTGGTAAGAAACCTGATGTTTCACACTTTAAGATTTTTGGCTCATCTGTTTATGTGCATGTGACCAAGGACACTAGGAAGAAGCTGAAACTAACAACTGAGATCAGGATTTTGTGGGGTACACTGAAACACCCCATAATTATAGTGTGTATTTTCAAAACAACAGAATGACTGTTGTGAGACAGGATATGAAATTTGATGAGGAGAAAGCCATGCGATTGTCCCTTGAGAGGGATTTGGACTTTCATGCAAAGGAGGAACTATTGGTTCCCAAGGATGAGCCTCAAGATGTGGATTAGCCACATACAGAGGATCATGGAGTGGAGGAAAACACTCATATAGATCCATCCATCAGAAATGGCAGAAGGCGCACCACAGAAGCGGATAGATTAAGACTTGATGCTGCAGAGAATGTAGGAACCCCTACTTCATAGCATAGACAAAGATAGTCTCCTGACCGATTTACTGGATACATGGCTCTTATGAGAAAATGTATTGTGACTGAAACATCTTCCTTTCAAGAAGCAGTGCAACAACTAGCTTGGATTGATGCAATGGTGGAGGAGTATGACTCTATTGTCAAGAACATTTCATGGGAGATTGTCCCAAGAGCAGTCAACAAATTAGTGGTTGGATCGAGATGGATCTACAAGGTAAAGAAAACTGTTGATGGTAGTGTGGAGAAATACAAGGCCAAATCTGTGGCCAGGGGATTTTCACAGATCGAGGGGATAAATTATGATGAGACTTTTGCACCTGTTGTAAGGTATTCCTACATAAGATCCGTCCTTGCACTCTCAGCACAAATGGCCTGGCGCATTCATCAGATGGATGTGAAAAATGTGTTTCTCAATGGGATCATTGAGGAAGAGGTGTACATAGAGAAACCTGAAGGTTTTGATATCTTCAACAGTGAGTCGCATGTGTTCCGACTCAAAAGAGCACTATATGGGCTGAAGCAAGCACCCTGTTCTTGGTACACTTAGATAGACAACTATTTCACCAAACTGGGATTCACCAAAAATGAAGTAGATGCAAACATGTACCAGATTGTGGTTGAGGGTAAGCTATTGATTGTTGTTCTTTATGTTGATGATATAATTTTGACTAGTGATGAGCAACTGATACACTCATGCAAGGAGGATCTTGCAAGGGAGTTCAAAATGAAGGACATGGGACTCCTTCATTATTTCCTTGGATTGGAAATATGGTAGCGGGATGGTGACATTTTTTTGTCTCAAGGAAAGTATGCAAAGTAGATACTGGGTAAGTTTCACATGGAGAGTTGCTAACACATGGATACTCCTCTTCCAGGAAATTAGAGGAAAGAGGATGCTACTTCTGGAGAGGTAGTGGATGCTACTGTCTACAGGCAGTTATTTGGTTTACTAATGTATCTAGTGAACACCAGACCAGACATTTGCTACACAGTTAACCAGTTGAGTCAAGCTATGGTTAAGCCTACCAATCTCTTTTGGAAGGTGGGGAATCATGTCTTGAGATACCTGAGGGGCACATTATTGTATGGTATATGGTACATACGGAAAGAAGGATTGAAGCTTTAAGGCTTCACGGATTCTGATTTGGTGGGCAGTCCATCAGATAGAAAGATCACACCAGGAGGGATCTTCAGCGTAGGATCGATAGTAGTTTCCTGGTACAACAGGAAACAATGATCTGTGGCACTCAGTTCAGCGGAAGCAGAATACATGGTAGCAATTCAATCTGCATGTGAGGCTATCTAGATGAGAAATATCTCGGTTGGTTTGTTTAGTTCTCAAATGGATCCGACAGTGATTCAATGTGATAATCAGAGTTGCATTAAACTCTTGATTAATCCTATTTTTTATGATAGGTCCAAGCATATAGATATCTAGTACCATAATATTATATATTATGTGCAGAGAAGAATAATTTTGCTTCAGTACATTCCCACGGAAGATCAGGATGCAGATATTCTGATGAAGGCACTCACCAGGAGAAAATTCGAATACCATATAGACAAGATCGGGGTGAAGGATAATCCCTTTCTTGTTGAGAGGGAGTTTTGAGATTCAACAAGAAAATTTCATCACCCATGCCTAGTGCATTAAGCACCTACACTAGGGTGGGGCCTGTTAGACTCCTATACCAATAGGTGTCATTTTTCATGATTGACTTATTGAACTATGTAATATGTCAAACCTTTTTCTTGTTGCAAAGGTGTTCCATATTTTCAAAAAAATCAAAAAATCAAAAATTTTAAAAAATGTAAAGAGGGTATACCCTAAAAGAAAAATCAAAGGGTTAAAAAATAAAATTGGCCAAAAAAGTGAAAGAAAATGAACCCCACCAAAAGAAAGGCCAAGGAAAGTGTGCAAATTTAAATGCCACTACTATTTCATTTTCTGTAATAAGTAATTGTGTGCGGCTTGTTAAACTTTTGCTACAATTTATGAAGAGTCAAACTGTTTAAACTTGACTCATTCATTTTTCAATTTCATGCTGTAGAATAAAGAATAAATATCTGGCCAAACAGCTTAATCTTGGCAGATAAGTATATAGGTAGAGTTAATAAAATGTGCTCAACAGTTTAATCTGAGCCCTTGGATGTAATAAGTGTAGACTTAGATAGGTTTACCATGTAAAAGAAAAAGAAGATTGATAAGGGTTTTCCAGTCTAAGTGCACCCTAATAAAGAAGACAAATGGTAGGATAAATTAAGTAGGGTAGGTAGATGTTGTTGCAGAATTGCATGTGATGAATGATGGTTCTAAATGTGTTCAATTTTACTTTTATCACAAAGTGCAAAGGCAGATACTACATTGGAAAAAGTTTCACAACAGAGCAAAGTCAAATTATTAATTTCCCTTCTCATTCTCCCTAAACATTTCACTAATTTCCCTAAGCACTAAGGTATTTGAAGATTAAAGGGGCTCAAGGCATTTCCTTGACTTTTGGAGGGACCGGACCCTCGGCCCAATAATTGAAAAGACCTAAGTACTTGAAATCATCCATTATCACATTCATTCACCTCTCAAAATCTTTTCCTAAGTAAAATCCCATTTTACTTAGGAAAATCCTCCAATATTTCATGAAAAGCCCTCAAAATCACTTTTTATTCTAAGTTTGAATGATGAAGGTATTATAATGCAATTTACTTTTCAATCTTCACTTTCTTAGTTATATTTAAGTATTTTGAGTTGACATTGTCCCTTTGTCATATTAATTCTAATTTATGTATTAACTCCCTATGAAAATCACCTTTTCCTATGTATATAATTCATTTTCATATAATATTCCCAAAACCCATGTATTTTAACTATTTTAGCCACAAGTATTTTATTCCCACTTATTCAAGTCAAAAACCCACAATATACCCCCTTTTGGCTAAAATATAACATTAATTCTATTCCCTCCCCCTATGGTAAGAAAATCACATTGATTTAATTATCATATAATAAAATATACGAAAATTTTTAAACATATGTATATATGTTTAAAACAGAAAAATAAACCCAAAGTTTAATTAAAACCAAACTTTGAAATAAATCATCCCTATGCATTTAACATTTCCCGACCATTTTTTCCATATGGGATTAATTAATCCTTAAGATTAATTAATAACCAGCCCCCGCCAATCAGAAGGCTCCCGAAATGATTAATTCATATTAAATCATGTCGTTCCCGCCCATTAAATATCCGTCAACTCCATATCTCCTCAACCGTTGGATCGATCTGCCCAAGATCAACGGCTCGCATCGATTCCGCTGGCCATCCCCCATCCGAAAGATAACGGGCGAAATAAAAGTGGTTTCTGAATAGTGCCATTGCTACGTGTCAAGCGTTGTATCTCTTTGCTGCCCATCCGCCCGAAAATGCCTTTGCTCATAAGCGGTACGGAAAAAACCGCTTACCATTTTTCCCCCCCGTGACTCACCTCCCATACAGAATGAGGTCAGTCATTAAAATAATAAAAATTCCCCCCCGTTTGACTTTGCCAATAAAACAAAAAATTCGTGTCTTTTCCATTATTCTGCACGAACTGAACGAATACACCCTCCACGCAGAAAATTTGAATTTCAAATTTCTGAAGTCTGCCAACCTGTATCCTGTCAAAGAAAATTGCATTCGAGCCTCTCAAAAGATTATCCGCACTCACCCGCGTCTGTTCGAAGCGCTCTTTTCTCCAAAAACAGGTATTTACCCTAAAATCGCACTGAACTTTGTAAGAAACTTGGTTTTCCTCTTTCTTTTACTGAAACGGAGTTAAAAATTTGATTGCTAGTTCATTCCTTAATCCCGAAGAATTGTAATTGATTTCCCAACCTGCAATTGTACCTGTTTCTCCGGTCGAAACCTGTAATTTTTCTCAATCTTTCACCATAAGCCGAATTTCCATTTTGAATCCACAAGAACCAAAAATGGAAGCTCATGTGGCTTTAAACGTTGCCCCATTGAACGCCCCTCACAGAGACCTGAATTATTTATCATTAGTCGACAGGGATTTTCAAATCAAAGACCTGATTTTTAGTGATAGTCCTCTTCGAATTTTTTATCGCTGCAGAGACAATTATTTGAATGGCTTGAATACGATTGGGTTATGGGAATCCAATTTTCCCCGGTACCTCTTTCCCTCTGTTCATATTTTCCCTGAAATAATCCATTTTTGTCATGCCAATTATGATCCTAACCAGAGAGCAGTCTTATCCCCAAATCAAGATGTCCTTTTCCCAATTACTGCTCAGTCTATCAATGAGATGCTACATTTTCAAACTGATCAAGCCCTCACTCCCCTATCCATGGGAGAACTACTTGAGAAATCCACAAAACTGTCCCATGAAGAATTGAGCCACATCTGTCAGACCTTTATGTTGCCTAATCACCAGCCTAAAGGCCCTCCCCCTTATGGATATGTTTTTTTCACAGAGGAGGGTAGACTTATTTTGGAAATGATATCTTTTATAATGGGCTTTTATACCAATGAATATGTTGACCATTTAGTTCTAGTATTATTGTCTATTTTTACCCCTGGACAGCCTCCTGCTGTCAGGTATGACTTTGCATCTTACATAGCCAACAAAATCCATGATCAGTTCATGAGATTGGAAAATGAGAAAGTATTCAAGTATTCCTCTATCATCTATCACCTCATGATATATTACCAATCTGAAAACTTCCCTTTCTATACCAAAAAGCTTGATGCCCAGAGGAATCCTATGTCTGTTATCTTTTGGTCAGCGATCACCCATAGTTCTCCAGATTCTCCCTATTCCTATAATGAGTTCATTGATCTTTTTATACACCGTGCAACTACCTTGTTGATAGGAGTTTCCCCTCCAAGACTCAGCAATGAAATCAAGAAAACTCTACAGCTCTCAAAACAATACAAAATTGGTGATTGGTACTTGTATCAAAATCACAGAAAAGTCAGGATATATGGATGTGAATTATGTCCATTCAAATTGGCAAAATATGTCCCCATGAGACTCTTTGCATTAGAATACTTTAGGAAAATGAACAACTCTGATATAATTCATTTTTGTAATGCAAAGAAGAAGGCTCAACTCCGGATCAAAAGTCAATTAGGTATGTTTATCTGTAACTCTAGGGATGGAGGGGAGGAAGCTGAAAAGATATTAAAAGACCATTTCAGATTACAGAAGAGTTTCTATTGGGCACCTTATGACCCATTCAACTTCATTTGTGATAAAAGAATGAAAAATAAATCAGCATCATACATCCATCACAGAATCCCAGAGATTGAAAAATATGCTAATACAGATGAATGGATAGAAGGCACATTGATAGAGCATGATATTGAGTAGGTCAATATAAGAAATGTTATGAAATATCTTGAGAAGATGCTTGACTTGGACTCTTTTGCACAGGTACCAAGATCAGAAGTTGGCCCTTCCTCAACTGGGATTATTCAGCAGGAATTACAAGAAAACATTGCAATATCATCTAAGGGAAAAGAGAAGGAGGTTGATATACAAGTTAAAGAAACATTCACTATGATAGAACAACCTCAAACTTCCAAGGGGCAGGATAAAGTACAGCCTTCTCCTGTTCAAACCAATCCAGTAAAGATGCCAATTTTGCAGACTCCATTTAATGAAGAAAAGGGCAAAAAGAGAGATGTTGAAGCTGCTACCCCTCTCTCTGGATCTTCACAACAGCCTCAGGCCAAGAAACAAAAACTGAATACTCCTCCAAAAGTAGAATATATTGATGAAATCATTGACAGTCAAGGACAAGGACAATCAGGCAATCATCAAACAGATACAGTCAGTGGGGCATCCACTACTTCACAAGGGAAAGAGTTACAAAAGCACCATAGTATTGAAATATCTTCATTCAAAATACCAGTTAAGGATACAGGGGACATAAAAAAGACATTTATCAATATCAAGGCCAGGAATGATCCACTGAAAATGCAAGTATATAATCAATATCTGAAAATGGCTCCAAAGAATCAAGAAAGGTTGATGTCAGCTTTTGACATCCAACAAGGAAAAATGTTAATGAGCCATTTCAAACCCAAGGTGCAACAACCACAAGCAGCTGCTGATTATATCAAAAAAAAAATTGAAGTCCTAGCAAAGGATATTCATCCTTTGGATCAGATTGAGTTGCACAAGAAAACTGGTGAAATGATCTATTCTACACTGACTGACAAAGCAATGGCAGCTCACAGGTTACAGGATTCTTTAGAGAACACTAATACACAATTACAAATTTAAAAGGCTTCTTCTCAAGCCAAAGACAATAGGATAAAAACATTGGAAGAAATAATAATTGGATTAGGTCACAATCCAAAGGATGTCAAAAGTATAGAAGCTCTAATAAAGAAAAAGGATGATGACATTATAGCTTTGAGAAAGCAGTTGAAATTGCCTGCTTCAAGACATCCTCAAACTGAAGAAGTAATAAAGAAGAATTCTGAAGTAGAAATGATGGAGTTGCTCTTGAAAATGAATGAGCAATTGACCGAAATAGAAAAAGAGCTGGAGCAAGAATTAAAAGACAAACAGTCTGCTCTTCCAACATCTACAGCAGAGGCAATTACAGGTATAGGTACACAACCAACAGGTCAGCCAGCAGAATCATCACAGGTAGACATTTCAAATTTGAGCACAGAAGTATTAGTAAAGCAAATGAATGATTTAAAACTTCAAGTAACAGAACTTCAGCAAACAAAGTTACAACTTATTAGTTTGGAACAGAAATATGATCTTTCAAAAATTATTGTTGCTGACAAAACAAGAGAAGTCAAAAAGCTGGAGAAATTAGTTAAAGCCTTGGAAAGGGATCTCACATTGGAGAAACCTTTAAGAGAAATAAACGAAATTATTTGGGATGATATTACTCAGTCAATAAGAGATGTCTGGTCTTCAATCCAGATAATATACGAGCAGAATGATTTGGTCAAAGTAGCTCTGGAGGAAGTTGATAATACATGAGCAGAATTAGGAAATAGGCCTGAAGAAGCAAATCAGCTTATACAGTTTCTAAACACCCAAACCAGACAACAACTTGCAGAGTTGGGTATTCAAGACAGAACTGCCACAATCTTGGAGATAAAAAGAGTTTTTACTAAGAGAACTCTTATGCATAATTTAGAAAGAAGGTGTTTTGACATGCAGCTGAAATCCTTGCTTTCAGAAAAAGGTTTGATGTTTTATTGAATAAAGGGTTTCCCAGCCCTATGATTTCAGAAGATAAAATGATGGACTTAGAAACTTATGTTAGGAAATTGGACATACATGCTCACAATCTAGCCAGTTCCTCAGCCACTTCATCAGAAGCAACATTACCTACAGGAAGGAATCTTCATGACAGATTAGAGAATTTATTTTATCTTGAACATGAAGTGAAACATTTGTTTCCTAATCAGCCTAATTTCTTCAGATATACCGAGGCTGATGAAACATTGAGGAAGCTTCAATGGACAAAAATAGCAGAAGATAAATTGTGGGAAGATTTGTTGGAACTTTTGTAAAATTTATCCTTTTATGAAATTTTGCCTATTTACCACAGTATAAATGATAAAGGAACCAACAAAGGTCAAAGAGTATCAGTTCAGTTGAAAGTGTATCAGTAAAAACAAAGAGTATCAGTGAAGCAAGTCAGTTAGCACAAAATTACTGAAGAAGACAACGATGAGCCCAAATATAGGTCCAGCCTCCAGCACATTCTCGAAATGAGGGAATAGCACAACATCAGTTACTTCTTGTCTTATCCATGAGACCATCTGTCTCTATTTTTATTATAACTTATTTATGAGTCATCTTAGATTATATCTCGTTTTGTTAAGATATATTTTGTATAATTTTTTTGTATAAATAAGCCCTCAATCGAATTATTGAGGGTGGATTCTTCTACTTTGCTGTAACATTGACTTTTGGAATAAAGTGCTTTTTGGAGAAATTTCTTCGTGGTTTGCTGGATGATGAATTGAAGCTCAAGACTTTTTGTAGGATTCATGTGTCTAACTACAGATCAATAAGTCTTCTCTATCTCATGTTTTAAAATTTTTATATCTGTTTATAATATCACTGCGTTCCATTTCTGAATAATTGACAAAAAAGAATAAATCAGAAATTGCTTAAGTGTACTCTGATTTCAATTGTGATTATCCTAAATGTTTTCTTCTAAACTGGTTATAAACAATGAATTCTTAATTGCTCTTGTTTCACTGTTTTAAACATTTTGATTACTATAGTAAAGAATTCGTAACTGCTCTATATTTGTAATCATTCACTTTCTTTCTTTGAACATGTTGAAAGATTCTTAATTGCCTTTCATCCCTTCAAAATCCATTCCATTCACTTTAATATCTAAAATTGTTCTCTGTTTGGCTATCTTGCCCTGCAAAGCCATCTTGTGTGTAGAAACTTAATCCGGTAAAACCATCTTTTCGACTCCATATCCCAATGGCCTGAAATACTCAATCGTGCCCTTAGTTGGTAGATTCCACCATTTAAATTCAAACAAAACTCTTGGACTTATAACTAGCCTAATATTTTCTAAGAACAAAGCTAAATTTTAAAGAGAGAGCCCTCTCTGGATACAGATTGGCTAGATTATGTATCTGAAGGTTGGTTTGTGGTTACCTCGGATTCACTTTCCTCTTCCACAACTTCAAGTAAAATCTGAGTGATAATAGGGCCCACAGTGTTATTTTTGGTGCATGCCTATTTTAGTTATTCCTCAGTTAAGATGGACAATAAAATGTAATCTAGTCTCAAAAATAACTTGTAATAGTTAACTGAGAGTGATAAATTCAGTTAGCTCATGGATTTTGAGTTAGAGGTAGTTGGCGAGGCATGCAGAGTAATTCTCATTGTAACAGAGTTTGAAGTGCGATGGTGCATTAGTTAATGCAGGTTGTAATCAGTTTAACTCATTTAAGTGAGTTAAACTCAATTGTGCTAGTTGTAACTACTTGATACATTAGTGAGAGATCAAGTGAATTAAATATTAATTAATTCACAATCAGTGATCTCACATGTAACTAAGGATATACTAGTATTAGCTTCATGCATGTCAGATCCAGTGGAGATCCAGTGGAGATCCAGTTGAGATCTAGGTGAAAGGGAAGTTGACTATCAGTTGTAGGATTATTGGGTTGCACCCATGTAACCAAACATCCATTGGAGTGCCCATGATACTTGCGCAGTCAAGGAAGGCAGAAAATCCTATTCTTTATTGATTGCATTCATCAAGGATTGTGCAAGCAAGGCAAGCTGTCTGGAGGCAGTAAATTGGCTAAGTATTGGTCATTTTTTGTATGACAGTGTGAGACAATTAGCTTAGTACTGGAGGGCTCTTGTGAGAAGATTTTTTTATGTAATTGTTTCATGATCCATGCTGAATATACAATAGAAGATAGTGGGGTTTTGAGCAACAAGCTTTCCCCGGGAAATTATCTATGTTGTGGTCTGATTTTATTCTTCTTTACTTCATGTGATTAGCGATTGTGTTTTAAATTCCGCAAAATATTTGTAGAAGCGATTCAGTATTTAACTTTAGTACATTGTTAGATCGGATTGAATCCAAGATATACATTCATGTTGTATAATTTATACAAAAAATTGTAATTATTCCTCCAAAACAGAGCATATGCTAATGAATTTTGTCTTTCTGAATTAGGAATCAATTACATTCAGAGATGGCATGAATATGAAATCACAAAACATTCAAACATTTAAAAAACATAAGAAGCAACAATGTCAAATCACATTAACACAATATCCCATCAAAATAGTTGCAACTAAGTCCGTTATTTCTTGCCAAAAGTCTGATTACAATAGTGTTCAATAATCAGATTCTACAACATCTAACCGTTGCAATGAGAAAGAAAATGAAAGATTTAGGCCAAAAACAACTTCTCCCACTCTTAGGGGTCAAATCCCTCACTTGTGGCGTTGATCCACTAAGTGCTCAAGTGGAATCCTAGTGATTAGGGAGGTTAGCCAACTCATCCATATCATTCATGAAACTGATTCACTTTGACCAAAATTACATTTTTACATGATGTATCTACCCCTAGTAACTATTTATGACATAATTACATTTACATTTCATCATTACATCAGTAAAAATTCACTAAATCCATCCATCAACTGATAAAACTTGAAAATTTTGAAGAAAACAAGAAACTGCAAAAAAATCAGCATGCTTGGAAAAAGTGCATCGTTCCTGGGAAAAATCGTAGCATGGATGGGAAAAAGCACAGCGTGGGCCTTAAAAATAAGTTTTGACTGCCTTCCCGAAGTCCAAATTGGGCCCAATATGGCTCATTAGAAATCTCTTCTAGTATATTTGTCAAAACCGTCCTCAAGAACCAGAAATGTTTGAGTGAAGATACTCAAAAATTTATTCTCCCAATACTGTGCCAAAAGCGTAATGAAGGTCTGAAAAATGAGGTAGAAAGGTGATTTTTTAGTGGTTTTTGGCTATTTCCACCTGTCAAAAGCTCTGTTTTCTGAGTTCCAATAGTCAAAATTGCATGTAGACATCAATGTGAATCCAAATATGTAACCCATTTCTCATTTGGAGGCCTCTAAAAAAAATGCAATGTGGCCCACACTGCGCTTTTTGCAGGCTGACTATGCAAAAAGTCCATCAAAATTTGCAAAAATGACCAAAACTTGAAAACTTGCCCAAAAATCTTAAAAATTGGTATATTAATTGCTAATACGGTGTCTTAATTAATCAAGGAAGTATCAACAATAATCTCACGTTTCTCCTCCTCCTTATGCTTGATTAGGGTTTGCTTCTGTTTCTCCTTCAACTGCTTGATCTTGATGTTACAAATCTTGTTTCTAGTAATGTATATGTTGGCCATGTGTCTGAGCATCTCATTGTCCTTATTTGCCTTATGGAGGAGCTTCTCAAGATATATGTTAACTCTGTCAAGCCACACCTCTTTGTCATCATCAATTTCCTTTGCAATCCTTTCCTCAGAACTGAGCTACTTTGCCTCATGTTTCTCCTACTCTAAAGCTCTCTTAAGACCTCTTGTTTTTGGTCTTGTCTCTTTGCCTTTAGCAACTCTAACTCCATGATTAATTGCTTGTCTTTCAGCTACTTGTTCTCTTGTTTAAGGAAGGATATGAAAAATTGTGCTCTTGCCATGTTGTCCTGCAGTTCTTTGATTATGACATCCTTCTATTTGATGATCAGATTCGATGCCTCACGATCATCTTTGACATCAAAGTCCACCAACTCAAATTCTTTTTCTTCATCATGAAGGTCTTCCTCCTCTTGAAAAACTGCCTCTTTTTTCTTTTGATTTTTCCTGCTTTTTTGATGAAGAAGTCAAGGCCCCTTCCACAATATATGGAACAAATGCTTGCCTAGGTCCCATGTGGTAGGTTTTGAAATTTTTGGCTTCTTTGACCTCTTTGGAATTTTTGGCCTCTTTAGCCTCATTTACTGTCACCCTAATAGTTTTTCTAATCTTCCTATGAGGAACTGAAGCTCTTGGTGGAATAGGTCTAGCAAGTTGACTTGGACCTGCAGTGAAGACATTTGCCTCTATGAAATTCTCCCATGACATGTTCAAATGATTAAGGTGGTGAAGGAAAGTGATTTTGATAAGAGAGTTATGGAATAGGTTGTTCATCTAAAGCTCAAAATCTCTATTTTACACAATGTAGGCCATTTTATCAATGCTTCTATACAGGTAGTAGGGGAGGTTGAGAAATTTCACCCAAGTGAAATGCATGAGAAACCTGATGTGATAGTTGTATAATCTAAAGAATGTGCCCTCACAAGTGAAGTATTTCATGATGATTTTCATCAGGGGGCAAACTTGTTCAACAAATGACCAAAAGGAAATAAAATTTTGATGTTTTTTTTGTAAGGTTCCTTGAGATAAGGCTCATACAACTGGGCATCCAAATCCTTAGTCTTAAACCAATTTTCACCCACATTGGGTATCCCTGTTGTTGTTGCAATGATATCAGTGGATATAGTGAAGGTCACCCATGCTATAGTCACTTGGTTTTTTTGGAGATTGCTGATGAAAACCCTGAACAAAGTAGGGTGACTTTAAACTATTTGTACCATCTCAAAAAATTCAATGCAACCTACATGCTAGAAACATCTGACAGGTAAGGGTGATGCCATTAGTTATCTTGTGTATGTTGGTTCTAATCTCAAAATCCTCCCTCCGTTGTTATATGTTTTCTTGTCTTCATCTGTGGCATTTCTTTCCTCCTCCATTGTGTTTCTTTCTTCCTCCATTATGCTCAGTTTGTCTTTGAAAACCATAGGGAATAAGGGGAAGGGAAAGGGAGTAGAATTGTGGGGTTAGGGGATTGTAATGGGTGAGGGAAAATTTAACGGAATTTAGGAAGGGTTTAGTGAGATTAGGGAATTAATGGGAGGGTGAAATAGTTTGGGAAATAGGGTAGGAGATTTGTATTATAGGGAGGTATCTAGCTGCCTAGGAAATCACATATAGGGTGGTAGAGTTTAGGAAATAGGGCTTAGGAATAGGAAATGAGTGAGTGTATGGGTAGAGGGGAGTGAGTTAGTGTGTAGGGAAGGCATGGTTGTTGGCCTTAATGTTGAGTAAAGGAGTAAGGATAGTGGAAATTCCATCAACAAAGAAAATATTGTAATTAAAAAGGATGATGAGAAAAGCAATGTAAGGAATACAGTTGAAGCTGCTTCAATGCTTGTTGGCTTTAAGGTTGTTCTAGAAACTAACCATGACATAAAAAATCTGTGTGAAATAGAGACTGCTTGTATTTCAAATAATGGACCTGTTGATGTCAATAGTATGAGTGGTGGATTCGATTCTTTCTTGAATAAGTGGGAGCAGGTTAATGAATTTTGTTATGATCTGCATTTTAGTAATGCAAGTGAGGGGGATTCATTAGCAATGTTCGAACTCCAAGTTTTGTTTTTTTGTTGGGAAAATTATCCGGTATGTGTGGTTTGTAAACAAATGCATGGATGGTGCAGACGAAGAAGCAACAATGCACTATATTCCCCAACAACCGCCCAAGGCTGAGAATGGTGGTTGAATGAGGTAACCTCAAACCTACTTTTGGCTTGGTAGCTAGCCCCACCAAGCCGAAGAGGGCTCTCTCCATGAGATATCTCAATCAATTGAGATGATTGGAGATCAATCAAAGTCTTACGCTATATATTATGCTCAATGGTTTGATTGATTGAATGGGGTTTTGTTGGATGGTGGTTTTAGGTGAGTGAAAACTAGGAGCTAGGTTTAGACCTTCGATTGAAAAGTTACAAAAATAATTAGGAGCAAAGTAGGTATGCATGAGAGGTATTTTGGGGTTTTAGTCGTTGATGGTGTAGGGTGAAATTGTAGAAAAGCAAATTGAGCACCAGAGGTGAATTAATTTTGATAGAAGAATGGGACAAATGCATGATAATATTTTTTAAAACAGAGCATGTATACATGAATTATGTTTGCAAACTGGAGAGATTATCACTAGAAAGAAAGTATAATGATAAAATGGATAAATATTAACACATGGAAATAAAATTACCAAGTTTACACACCACATGAATTCCTAAAAAATAGCTACAACTTCTGGTTTTATTATTCTCAAAATAGTACACCAACTACAAAGCTCTCCACTCTCACATTTCCAACACTCCAACCTCTATTACATCAAAATCCTAAAATATATAGACAATTTTTACAATATCTAAGGAAATCCTCAGATCCAACATTGTTGCTAACTGAAGAACAAATTCCTAATCTCTAGGAACATGAAACTTATCTAATTACTCAATAAATTAAAACTAATTTCCCAAGTCTCTAATTATTGAGTTTTTGGTTTGATATGTTTGGCTGGAAAATAACTATTGCCAAGAGTCCACAATGTATTGGATTTTTGAAATTTTTCGTTGATGTGTGTTTGATCCTTTTCGGGCTAGTTTGGTGCCTTGCTGATTTTGCTCCATGAAATGTTGGATCTTCTTTTTTATATGTCTAAAGAATAAGACAAATCTCTAATTTGTTGTACAAAATCAGGAATTGGAAAGAGTCGATTGCCTTCGAATTTGGAAAAAATCCACAGTTGCTGAGTATTTTTCCACCTATACCCTTGAATGCTCAAATGCTGCCACATGCCCTTTCTCACTTACGACCTCGTTGAGACACAAATCTGCTTCGAGGTCTCTCTATTGCTACCGAAGGATCAATCCCCAGCTTAGAAAGATATTTTCCCATCCAGTGTAGAATACATTAAAAACTTGAAACCTGCAATAAAACCTCTACATGATGAAATTTAAACAGATCAAAGATTTGATCTATAAATTTATAAATAAAACATAAGATGCTTGTACATGACTCCCAACACGACTCTAATTTCAAGCAAGCTTAGCTTGAATATTATTACAATAAATTGGAAATTTTTTACCAAGGATACATAGATTGAGAAGATTTAAAATTTTTGTCGGCTGGATATCAAATTTAATTCATGAATTTGCGACACACATATGATCGACAGTGGCATGGAACTTTATGTTCTTCAGGATAAAATTGATAGTCATACATTAACTCCTCACCAATTGAAACATTCTTCTTAGAAATTAGTACAATCTGACTCTCTTCACCATTGATACTCATGATACTTGCATAACAATTTGGCATGCAAGAGTGGTTAATAAGGTGTGCAACATTGCCCTTTTCTGTTACATCTACAACAACTTCTGTTGGAATTTCTTAGTATTCCAAACACACAGAGGAAACAAAATTCCCGAACTAAACATAGAGATTTAATACAAAAGATATGGACAGAGATGCTTTAAAACAATATTTCGTTAAGCATGAAATATATTAAAAAACGAAGGTCTTATTCAAAACTTCTGTGTTCTCGATTGCATTCAGAATTTTTTTTGTTAATTGCTGCACACGCAGTGTTCTCTTCAAAACTCTGTCTCACTACCTTTTTCTTTCCATTCAGCCTTTGGATTTTTTATTTTCTTTTACACACAGTCAATTCTTATATACTGTCTATTAAAATGTTTATATATATATATATATATATATATTTATATATATATATATATATATATATATATATATATATATATATAATATTTACAATATATATTATATAACATATAAGCCTATAACCTAGAGTCTTAACAAAAAATATATCACACGCATATGAAAAAACTATATAAAACATTAACCACTTAATCCTAAGGTAGAAACCTTATACAATTGCTTTTCGCAAATTTGAAACCCTTTTATGCAAAATGATTTAAGACCTTATCGCATCCAATTCGGGTAATGGCTGACTGGACCTCAATCGGTGTGATAGCGATGTGATTGGTCGAGCCATGACACACTGGCGGACCTCAAAACTTTATAAAAAATGCTTCATGATTTTATTGCATCCATTTTGTGGTGGTGTGACGTAGGCACGGTTTCGTGTCATACGTTTCCTATTGGCTGGCGGGTTGGTGACTTGGCGGAGGTGGGACCACTTATCGCGTGCGAGCTAAGGATTGGTGATGAGGCTCAAAGGCTTGCAATTGGCATGGGATTGGTCGCGGGGTTGGTGACGTGGTGTGGTATGGCCCACACAAATGATGTGGTGTCTTTTGAATTAAATCAAATGTGCGGGGACTTTAATGGCGGTTGGTGTATGGAATTTAAAGGTGGTATGGCATGGTTTAAGGCGGTGGTTTCATAAGATAAGGGCGTGAAAAAAAAAACATGGTTGCATGGTCAAACCACGAGTTTAAATGCATACACAGGCTATGGCCATAAACAAAATATGAATTTCAGGGTTTATACACAGGATTTTAATGCGAGGTAGTGTGAAAACTAAAACAAAAAAACTATCTGGTGTTGTTTTCCTTCAAATTTCAATCAAACACAAATTTCTGTCCTCCTGCTTACAGTTGCAGTTGGAATTAATATTTCCAACACTCCCCCTTAATTTCAACTGTTTCACTCTCTTTCATACCCAGACATTTTCTTAGGTAGTTAAAACTTTTATGCCGCAATGGTTTTGTCAATATATCAGCAAACTGCTCTTTTGTTCTACAATGCTTCATAACTATTTCACCATTGCTCACTAGCTCTCTGATGTAGTGATACATGTCATCAATGGGTTTCGTTCTCTTATGAAATAATGAATTCTTTGATAATGCTATAACTGAGCTATTATCACAATAAAATATTATTCCTTTTACCTGTTCATGACACAAACTTCTCAACATTCTCATCATCCGTACTTCTTGACATGCTGCTGCTGTAGCTGCCACATACTCTGCCTCTGCTGTTGATAAAGCCATATTTGGTTTTTTCTTAGAATCCCATGAAATGGCTCTTGATCCCATATGGAAAACATATCTAGAGGTGCTTTTCCTATCATCTATACTTCCAACCTAATCACTGTCAGTATATCCAATCAATTCAAAATTTTCTGAAGTGGTGTATAAAATTCCATACCTCTTTGTTCCTTTCACATACCTCATAATTATTTTTGCTGCTTGCCAATGTGCCTCCTTTGGCCTTTCCAGAAATCTAGAAATTAAACTTACAACATTCATAATATCTGGCCTAGTTGCAGTCAAATACATAAGGCTGCCAAATATGCTCTTATATAAACTTGGATCAAAATCCTTGTTATTGTCTTCTTTGGTCAGTTTCAATCCCATCACTATAGGAGTAATCACTGCCTTGCAATCTTGCATATTAAATCTTTCCAAAACTTCTTTTACATATTTAGCTTCAGAAATAAAAATCTTATTTTCATTTTTCTCTACTTATATTCCTAAGAAGTATCTCAGCAATCCCATATCAACCATCTCAAATTCATCCTTCATGACTATTTTAAAATTCTCAATGAGGTAAGCATCATTACCTGTAAATATAACATCATCAACATACAAAGCAACAATGAGCATCTTACCATCTTTCCCCTTGATGTATAATGTGGGTTCTCCTTCACTTTTTTCAAACCCATTTTCCAGTAGATAGGCATCTATCCTACTGTACCATGCTCTTGGTGCTTGTTTCAGCCCATACAGAGCTTTCTTCAATCTGCATACCTTGTGCTCTTGGCCTTCTTTCTCATAGCCCAGAGGTTGTTCAAAATATACCTCTTCATCAATACTCCATTTAGGAGTGTTTATTTCACATCCATTTGGTAAACTTTCCACTTGTGTTGTGCTGCCATGGACAACACTTCTCTTAATGTTTCCATTCTTGCAATCGGTGCAAAATTTTCCCCATAATCTCTTCCTTGTTGTTGCTTGTAGTCTAGCCTTGTGCCTTTCAATCTTACCTTTAGCATTGCTTTTGGTCTTGTAGACCCATTTTACTCCAATCACTTCTTTGCCTTTTGGGAGATCAAATAATTCCCATGTCTTATTTTTCTCTATGGCATTTATCTCTTCATCCATAACATCTATCCATTTATTCTCTTTCATAGCTTCTTCAAAATGAATAGGAACCTCTACATGAAAATAAAATGCAAATAGAGATTTCATACCTTCTTCTTGTTCATAAATTTCATTTAGACTTTTGAATCTGGTTCCTCTTTCACTTGTTGAACTTGTGCTTATAAAAGCACTCAAATATGCTCCTTGTGATGTGCTTGGAGAAGCATTGTCATCACTTCTCAAGGGTGTTCTCATACCTGCTTGTGGTGTTCCTTGCTGTCCTTGTGTTGATGGAGGTGGTGCCACTAATGAGGAACATCTTTCAGCCATTTATTCCTCATCATCATCATGAGACAAACAACTTTTTACCATTATGGGAATTTTGAGGTCTAAAATGGGCCTCCTAAGAAAAATGTACAACCAAAATAAACTTTATAAGAACCAATAGAATTCAAGATGATGATGTCAACCATGGGAGATGATTCACCATTTTTTAATTAAAATGGTAAAAATATTAAAAAGTAATAAAATAGTAAAACTACTTTTTCAACTCATATTTTCAACTTATCTCCCAAAGTTTTTACTCAAATTTCAAGTCGGAGTACTCGTTGGATGCAAAATTTAATTCCTCATCCAAGGAGTACCCATGTTGCATACTTTCGATGGACCATGCTACACGAAAAATGAGAAATACATTAAAAAAACATGATTTCAATCATGTTTTTCATGTATTTCTCGTTTTTCGTGTAGCAAGGTCCATTGAAAGTATGCAACATGGGTACTCCTTTGATAAGGAATTAAATTTTGCATCCAACGAGTACTCCTGCACAAAATTTGATTAAAAACTTTGGGAGATAAGTTGAAAATACGAGTTGAAAAAGTAGTTTTTCCTTTTTTTCCCTGTAAAATTTGATGATGTAATCAAATATGATTTTATTATTTCCACTATTATTTTATAATTTTCCTAGGAGGCCCATTTTAGACCTCAAAATTCCCCTAATGCATTCACTGTTTTCTCAATGCTTCCATCCCAAGCTTCTTCTTCAATAAATTCTACATCTCTGCTTATCATAAACTTCTTGGTGGATGGGTTATACAATATGCATGCTTTGGATTCTTCACTATATCCAACAAATATGCACTTCTCCCCCTTACCGTCCAACTTTTTCTTTAGCTGATCTCGAATGTGTGCATAAGCCACACAACCAAAAACTCTCACGTGGGTGACAAACTGTTTTATGCCACTCCATGCTTCTTACAGAACTCTATTTATTACACTCTTTGTTGGGCATCTATTCAGTACATATGTTGCACAATGTACAACTTCAGCCCAATATTCATTTGGAAATTTTTTTTCCTTCAACATACTTCTTACCATGTCCATGATGGTTCTATTTTTCCTTTCAGCAACTCCATTTTGCTGAGGTGTATACCTTGCTGTAAATTTCTTATGAATCCCATTTTCTCTGCAAAAACGCATAAATTCTTTGGAGATATATTCTCCCCCTCTGTTTAGTCTTAAGACCTTGATATGCTGCCCACTTTTATTCTCTATAAGAGCTTTAAAGTGGAAAAACTTCTCAAATACTTCACTCTTCAATTTCAAGAAATAAACCCATGTTTTTCTTGTGAAATCATCAATAAAGGTCAGCATATAGTGGCTACCTTCTAATGATGGTGTTTGCATTGGTCCACAAAAATTAGAATGGACTATTTCTAAGGGTGTCTTTGCCCTTATGCTGTTTCCTGATGGAAAGCTTTCTCTATGTTGTTTGCCCAAGATGCAGCCTTTACATAAGTTGTCCAGTTTTTCAATCAATGGTAATCCCTTTACCATTTCCTATGCAACAAATTTAGACCTCCAAAGTTGAGATGTCCAAATCTCAAATGCCATAACTAGTTTTCATCTTTTTCTTCTCTTTGGAATGTCTCTTGTGTCATTGATGCCATTGCAACTCCTTTCTTCAAATCCGCTCTCATTTTGAGAGGAAACATTTTGTTTCTTGTCATCTTCAATTGTGCAATGCATTGCTTTCTTGGTGGTTTATCCATGATGGTGCATACACCATATTTAAAAAAAACATTGTACCATTTCTGAATGAGTTGTCATATGCTCAACAGGTTACATTTCATACTAGGCACATAGTAAACATATGATATGGATCTCCTTTCTCCTTTCTTTCTCAAAACACTTACTATGCCTTTTCCCATGACAAAGACCTTACTGTCTGTCCCTAATGTTACTTGAGACTTTACATTTTCATCAATCATGGAAAACATAGAAATTTTTCCAATCATATAGTTGCTACATCTTGAATTTAGAAACCATATATCTTCATTTTTCTCTTCAACCATATTACATGATAAAAATAAATTCACTTGACTGATATTTTCTTTTGTAACATTAGCATTGGGTCTACTACCCATGTCACTCTGTTTCTTCCTACATTCATTGGCATAATGGCCATACTTCTTATAGTAATGACATTGGACTTGGGATTTATCATACCTTTGCCCATGTGTTTGATTTTGTCCACCTTGTTGGCTATTTCCTTGGCTTTGATTCTGAATTTTATTGCTGCCCCTTCCACTAGTATTTGCAGGGCCATTTCTTCCTCTGTTTTGGCTTTTTCCTCTTCCTTTTCCTTTGTAGTTTCCTCTGCCTTGACCTCTTCCTCTTCCAAAGGACATTTGGGTCTTGAAGGCATGCTCCAAAGATGAGTTTGTTGTTCTGCCCAATCTGTATTCATGTGTCATCAATGATGCATGAAGCTCATCACAAGTAAAATTTGAGAGATATTTTGTCTCTTCAATGGTTGTTACTATCACATCAAACCTTGAGGGTAAGCTCCTTAATACTTTCTCCACTATTATTCTCTCTTCTATGGTCTCTCCATGAGATCTCATTTGGTTTACCAACCCAATCAATAGTGTGAAAAACGAGTCTATTGTATCAGACTCTTTCATGCAAATGACTTCAAAATATCTTCTCATTAATTTAAGCTTTGTTGTCTTTACCTTCATACCTTGGTAGGATATCTAGAGGGTATCCCATGCATCCTTTAACTTCTTTTCTGTTGCAATTCTTAGAAATATGCTTTCATGCACTACCTGATAGAGATAGAAGAGGGATTTTGAGTCCTTCTTCCTATTACTCTTCAGAAAATCCTTCTCTACCTGTATTAAGGCATCATATGCTTGTTCATCTGTTGGTTCTTCTAAACCATATTCAACTAGCTCCCATAAATCTTAAGAGGCAAAGAGGGCTCTCATTGTGATTGCAAAAGAGTCATAGTTCTTTTCATTGAACTGTGGGAGTTGAGTATTTCCCATACTCATGCTTGTGATAGCTCCTACCATAGCTAGCTTACTGAACTATGCTACAAACTTGACTGCGTTTTTTTTTTTAAATAAACCTTCTCACTGCCGAGAGACAAAATCTGTCTCTAACTGTTTTCCTTATTACAGTTCTCTGAAATGCACTCTTTGAAACACAAAACTCTGTTCTGGTAAATACCTGACTTTGTTGAGCCTTCACACTGCTGGAGAAAACTTCAACAACTCCTTCTTCCTTAAGCTTATTTGGAAAATGCAAAGAGCCTGGACTAGCTCTAATACCATGTTCGAATTTCTAAGTACTCCAAACACACAGAGGAAACAAAATTTCTCAACTAAACACAGAGATTCAATACAAAAGATATGGATAGAGATGCTTTAAAACACTATTTCATTAAGCATGAAATCTATTACATAATGAAGGTCTTCTTCAGATTTTCTGTGTTCTGGATTACATTCATATTTTTTTTTTGTTAAATGTTGCACACATAGTGTTCTCTTCAAAACTCTGTCTCACTGCCTTTTTCTTTCTATTCTGCCTTCGGTTTTTTTTTCTTTTACACATAGTCAACACTTATATACTGTCTATTACAATGTTTATATATATATATATAATATTTACAACATATATTATATAACATATATGCTTATAACCTAGAGTCTTAACAAAAAATATATCACGCGCATATGAAAAAACTATATAAAACATTAAAGACTTAATCCTAAGGTAAAAACCTTATACAATTTCTTTTCGCGGATTTGAAACCCTTTTATGAAAAATTATTTAAGAGCTTATCACATGCAATTTGGGTGGTGGCTGACTGAACCTCAATTGATGCGATAGCGCTGTGATTGGTTGAGCCATGACACGTTGGCTGACCTAAAAAATTTATAAAAAATGCTTCATGATTTTATCGCATCCATTTTGTGGTGGTGTGACGTAGGCACGGTTTCATGCGATACGTTTCTTATTGGCTGGTGGATTGGTGACTTGGCAGAGGTGGGACTGCTTATCGCGCGTGGGGGCTAAAGACTGGTGACAAGGCTCAAAGGCTTGCGATTGGCACGGGATTGGTCGCGGGGTTGGTGACATGGTGTGGTATGGCCCACACAAATGACGTGGGGTATTTTGAATTAAATCAAATGCCTGGGGATTTTAATGGCAGTTGGTGTATAGAATTTAAAGGTGGTATGACATGGTTTAAGGAGATGGTTGCAGAAGATAAGGGCATGAGCAAAAAATAGGGTTGTGTGGTCAAACCACGAGTTTAAATTCATACACAGGCTACGACCATAAACAAAATATAAATTGCAGGGTTTATACACAGATTTTAATGTGAGGTAGTGTGAAAACTAAAAAAATAAATTATCTAGTGTTGCTGTCCTTTGAATTTCAATCAAAAATAACTTTTTTTCCTCCTGCTTGCAGTTGCAGTTGTAATTAATATTTCCAACAACTTCCTCACTTATTTCAAAAATATAGCAATACTTTCCTTGCAAGTGATAATGAATTTCCCGCAAATCAGCACACTTCTCCTAACTTGCTCACCTCAATATTCCACTACCATTACTCCTTCCGTAATGTTCCTACAAGCAAAGAGACCCCAACCATGTATTCCTAATTTTCCAAAACAAACTCTCATCTTTTCCGTTACCTGCAGAAAAGAAAGGTGTTCCTTGAATGAAGGAAATTCCCCTACGTCTCTATCCTCCTTCCACCCATTTATAGCTTTAATGGTATCTACTGAGTGCCAAAAATATCCCATAACTCTGTGGCTTATAGGAGTTATATTTCTCTTTTTATCATAAAATCCATAAACTTGGCATTTGGATGCAGATGATGGTTCAAGTTGCCAACTATGATTGGACACACCTTCTGAGTTATAACTACCATTTCTAGTTGCACTTAAAACACTTCCACTTTCAATTTCACGTATTCCATGCTTTGTAGAAATATTTCCTTCAGGAATCTTCATAAAGATAGTTGTATCTGGATTTGGAGCTTTGTGGATTTCACAATATGAAATCATTCTTGTCAATTAGTTTCCATTCCTATAGAAGCAATGCAACTCCATCGCATAGCCAGCCCTAGATGCACACATGGCATGATATTGTACCGAGAATTTAAAACACCGAATACATGCTCCATGCATATGTTTGCAAACCACACATACCTGGAGAAAATTATTTATTTGTATGTTTAAAATGTCATTCACAAGTTCCATAGTTTCATCATTCAGAAATGATACTTCATGAGAAAACCATGCACAAGCCACATGCACCGAAAATTAACTGGTAGTAGTAGGCTTCAAAGCGCCAGCTTTTACAGGAAAAATAAAACACTTTCACTTGATATCTGGTGTTTCACATGCTCTGCAAACCTATGAAGAAAATTTTTATAGTTTTCTCAAACCATAGAATTCCCGGTGTACTGCGATTTGATATCTATTACAAATAACCATTTTATTGTAATCCCATTCTTCAACCCAAAGACAAACAACACAACATTTTGTTTTCCATTTTTCTTTAACAGGCTCATATTGTGCTTGCAAGCAAGCAGTCAATTCTGGCTCTCTTAGTTTTCTAGGAACACGATCTTCAGGACTACAATATGCAAGACCTTTAGCCCCGACCTCTGTCATCTAGCTAATCCATGCTATCAGTGGTATATTTTAAGATTTTGGTATATTTGAAGCTTCTACTTTAACATTTCCTTTCAATTTTTTCAATTTGCAACCTGTATGAATTTCCCACTCTGTAATGCCCATTTTCCTACCTTTTCCACATCCATGGCATTCACAAAGCACTAAGTGATGCTTTGGTAAATATTTTCCTTCCTTCCCTGAGCATACAATAGAGAGATAATCTAGCACATAAGCTAACCTGGATGTTTTTCTTGTTGTAATTTCCATAATGTGTTTGTGCAGTTCCCTCACCATTATGAAAAGTGGCACATCCATTTTCCATTTTAAAAAAAATTCTAGAAAAATTAAGATAATATACCAAGGAATTTTCCCAACAAAAAGACAAAACTTGGACTTCAAACATTGATGATGAATCCTCCTCACTTACATTACTGAAATGCAGATCAAAACAAAATTCATTAACCTGCTCCCACTTATTCAAGAAATAATTGAATCCACCACTTATATTATTGACATCAGCGGGTCCATTATTTGAAATACAAGCAGTCTCTCTTTCACACAGATTTTGTATGTCATTGTTAGTTTTCGGAACAATCTTAAAGCCAGTAAGAATTGAAGAAGCTTCAACAACATTCCTTACCTTGATTTTCTCATCATCCTTTGAAATTAAAATATTTTATTTTTTTATGCCATTTCCACCATCCTTTCTCCTTAACTTAACATTGAGGCTAGCAACACCTTCACCCACAACAGTTTCATCATGTCTTTCATTGCGTAAGTATTTTGTATAATTTTCTTTCATTTCTATAGTATCCTGGATAGCTCCACCTTCAAAATCAATGAAACTACTTTTATCTTTCCCATTTTCCTCACCACCATTTGTGTAGGCTCCTATAGTAGTAGTATGATTAGCCATGTTCAATAAACTAGAACTAGGATCCCTAAACACTCTATCATTCAAAATCTTCACATAAAAATTATTCTCAACAATTTCTTCACTAGAAAAAACCACACTATGGTCCTCACTCCCAGAAGCTCCAAAGGAACTGGCATCAACAGGTTGAGAAAGAGTAACGAGGACATTTAACCCAAGAGACTTAAATGCCAAAAAAACAACCATTCTGGCTTATTTTTCTTGATCAAGTACAATATTACGTGCACCATTCTTTATTTTCTTTGCTAATCCCATTTGGATTCGATACTGAACATCACTTCATGAACCATCTTCAGCTTCCCATGATGATGCCTCAAAAATAGCCTTTACAAGTTCCAAAAGAGATGCTTCAACAACTGCCTGAGGAGTACGCAGACCAACCTTATAAAGTGCTATAGCCCTTGCTCTGTTTACAAATGGAATTGAGGTAAGCTCAACAATCTCTGCTCTTAAACCAAAGGAAACACAAAATTGAAACTTTGAAACCAATCCTTCCAGATCATGCCATCCAAGTCTCTCGCAAAAAGTAGAAACCATAGAGGCAAATCTTCCAGCATTTTCTTGTAGAGACTGCACCATGCCTCTTGGTACTTTGAAAGCTTCACAAACATCTGTAAGAGGTACTTCCAAACCAAAAGAGGGAAAATACCTATGACACCTTTGTGACATTTATCAAACAAAAGCTAAGATGATGTGGAGCATGGATAGTATGAAAACGACACATTAAAAGATCGCATAAAATGCATTTGATCACCGACGACATTTTAGGAGCTAACACATCTAATAGGTAGAGGTATGAATTTTTTCTTCCACCTTTCATTGAATAAATATACCCAATGACTATATTTATCGACACAATTCTACCAACAAAATTTTAATCACAAGCATAAATTGGAAGCACTAGGGGGCTTCCCTTCAAATCCAAACTACCAAATAAATGAATATTTATCTTATACTTCAAGATGTCCCTTTCTTTTGAAAAAGGTTATGTCTACCTTAAAATGTGTCTAAACCTTTGCATTCCCTTCTTTTTATGTTATTTGAATCACTTTTTTATTATTTTGGTCTAGTGTATCGATTTTCATATATATTATCTTTTTTTCATGATATTTTATCGATGATGTGTCTTTTGTTTGATTGAAGTAACAATTAAAGATGATTGTTGGAAGAAAATATATACTTAAAAAATATATTATTGAGATGATGATGGTTATTATTAACACTACCCATTTATTTAATTATCATCATCATCATGTACTTTAGTTCATTGGTGAAGGAGAAATAAGCAATGTTATTGCAAGTATTCGATCATCTCCTTCATCTTATTTAAATGAAATTTTTATAAGGAAACGAATGTGAACCACCTTATGGTCCAGGCATAGGTTTCATTTGGGAAATAAGAAATATTTTATGATGTGGGGGAAGGAAGAGAATTGAATTTTTATTCCATTTCAATAACAATACTTGGGAGGTTTTATAATTTACTCAAATTAGGAACTTGTACTATGACAAAAAAGGTTTGATTTTGTTGGGTATGTATTAGATTTTTTGCACGAATATCCCCAGGTGTGAATAATTGTGTTGGGAATAGTGGGGGGTTTGGAATATTCCCTATTTATGGAGGTAAAAAATAGTTCAGTATTCCCCCCTTGTGTGGGGTTTAGGGGCGGTTTTTCTAGAAAAAAAAATAAAAAAATATAGGAAGTTTTTTGCATCCACTTTTGGCAGTTTTGGGTACATGGCTTTCACTTTTAGTAGTTTTTTGTGCATGATGGTTTAGTCCATGGTTTTATAATTATTATTAAGGAAATATAGTTATATTCTAATATATGGTTAATGGATTGGAATTTTATGGACGTCATTAGATATACACATTCTATTATAACATTGTAAATATATGTATACGAAAAAAGAAAACTGTTCTCTAGTTTTGGGTTTCCAGGATAAAATATCTATATTAATACGTGTGTGTGTGCTCCATAAATTATTTTTTTATTAATATTTTATTTTTGACAATTAATTGTACAATAGATAAATTATTTTGTTTTTTGTTAAGAATTTATTTATAACAATTAATTATATGGGGTTAAAAGCAACATTTGGCATCAAAGGAAGTTTGAATTCAAGGGGATGCCTTTGTGGCTAGGGGGTTTGGGTTGGGCCTATGGAAAAATTGTTAATTTGGGAATATGTGTAAGATTCCCCCTAGGAATATCTCAAGTTTCCCACAAAAAATTCAAAGTTTTGTTAAGTCTGTCTCTGAGGTATTTTGTCAAACAACTCAAGTGCATATGGTTGTAGGTGAATTCTTTTTTATTTTATTTCAAATAAAGGAACACAATACCACAAATTCACCATAAAAATGATTCAACACAATGGTATATAATTTATATTAAGCTTAGATATGGTACATACCACTGATAGGAACTTGTAATAGGGAAATGAGAGAAAAACATATGAGTAGATGGCAACTCCTTGCAACCAAAAAATTATATGCACATGCACAACATTCACATACATCTCTCAAAAATCAAGTATTCAACCCTCAAAGAGTAGCTTTGACCCCCAAGAAAATGAGTTCAATATAGAATTAAACTAAGCCATAAAAATAAGGTACTCAACCCATTCAATAAACTAATATTAGCCCTCCAAACATGCTCGGATTCGACCTCAATGAAAAAACTAATTTCTCATAAATACCAATGATCTCAGCCAACAAGAAAGAGGAGGATCTTGTCCTCTTTTAACATGTAAACTCGGGCCCTTTTTAAAGTATAACTTAGCCAAAAAAAGTAGAACTTGACCCTCTTAAGATGATATAACTCAGACCTCGGTCCACTAGCAGATTTGGCCCCTTCTTTGACCAAACATGACCCTCTAATTTATGGTAGAACTCAGCCTATAAGAGTATTTATAGAATACCTAAAGTCAGGATTTAAAATCAGTTGATAACACCTCTAAATGTTCTCCAATTTTTTAAATTCTTTTATCTTCGTCAACAATGAAGCTCATTGTCAAAATATGAGTGACTTTGCTCCAATAGTATAGGGTGTATAGTTTCAACACTGAAACCAACAACCAAAATGAGGGTTCCAAAAAACCCTAGTCTCTTTCTCAAGAGGTCTCGAAAATTATATTTCTCAAGTGAACAAATTCCAGAATGATGGGAATCTCATCATTTTCCCGTTTTTATAACTAACTTAAATATTTTTCCATCGTTTTTCCTTTTATTTTAATAAAGTTAATTTAGTTATTTTTCTCACTTCATAATTTAAAAGTGACTTTTCGTTAGCATAAGACCCATGTCCCCTTTTCCCCCTTTAACCTTTGTGAGGATTTTCCCTAGGAGAATTGTGTTCCCTTGATTAATTTTCCATTCCTAGCATATGGGAACTTAATTAGGCTAGTGGAATCATCCCCTTATTGATCTGGTATGCGTCTAATACACGCATGATCCAAGATATTTTCTTTGTTTGATGCTAGCATAATTACGTGGAAGAGCATGTAAAATCAATAGGTACAAGAACTTAAAGAAGAAGTGATATAAACGAGACCATAAATACAATCCACACAATTTTGATAATGGAGTTCACCGAATTTGGACTATGTCTTTGGTCTCTGCTTAGTGGGGAGGTTGTTTCATTCATCTCAACAAAAAATAAACTGAGTACATGGAAAAATACATCATAATACCTTCAATTCTGGGAGTGACCTGAAAATGGGCTACTCATATGAAGAAACAAACTACACCAGTGAAATTGTGGTGAAATTATGGTTAAAATGAGTATAAAATCAGTTATATTTCTCCATCGTCAACTCTGGACCCCCCATAGAATCTTCACATTCCACATCAGAATATTTGTAGAAATATTCTCTGGGAATATACCCTTGATAATTGTGCCCTCCTGGTTCTGTGCGTGCAAAGTTCCACACCTCGTCTTGGTTCTGTTAATGGCCTCGGCATTTTGCTCATGGATCTTACCTTTGCCTCCCAAGTGTTGGTTGAATGGAATGATAGGTTTAAATATTTGGGATCGATGGAAAAATCTATAAGTAGGATGTTGGTCCATTGGTTATCCATGCACTATGTTAAGCGATTGGTTGGGTTGATGGATCACAGGTTCAAACCCCATGACCTAACCATTCTTGTTTTTTAATATATACCATATATTTGTCTCCAAATTTCTCAAACCTTCACCTTTATATTTTAAACAATTGCTTGACCATCGAATCATTTGACACTCACTGTAATTATCGACTTATATATTTAAAACATTGTTGTTTTTTTATATATAACCGACGTATAATGGAATGACAAGTTTAAATATTTGAGAGGGACATAAAAATCTATGAATGGGTTTTTATCCCATTGGTTATCTATGTTTTATGTTAAGAAGTTGGTTGGGCCAGCGAGTTGAGGTTTCAAACCTCGCGGATCACCAATGGAACGTTTATTTTTTTTTAAATAACAAAAAAAAAGTTAAAAAAATCGTCTTTGCACTATCATTTATAAACATAACCACGCTCAGCATTATTTAACTATCTATTAAATTTAATATAACTTCCACCATATATAACCATTTTTCTACCAAAGCAATTTAAAACTTCTTGGAACTTGACATGTTGGTTCTACCCCCTGGCAGTTAATGTAACTGTTTAAATATATTTTTGAAACTTTGTTTGCACTGCCAAGTTTCTCTGTCAAACTGGGTCGGTTGGGGCCCAAATGGCCATCCGTTGGGCGCCATATGGCACCATCTAGTAGGGCCATGTGGCCCATACCATTAAGCCTCAAATTTCTGCCAATTTTGGTAGGGTTCTGCTATATTTTGCGAAGTCGTTAACTTTAACTCCAAATAACTCCCTTCAAAAAATTTATTTGAGGTATGTTAAATTTTGTTGCTAGTTTGGTTAGACCCAATTTGGTGAGGCTCTAAATTTGTCTGGCACTCTGTTATATTTTGCCTTTTTTCCAAGTTTGACTATAACTTTTACTAAGCATAACTTCCACATACTAACTTAGATTGAAGCATTTTTTTCGTTGTTGGAAAGCTTATGATGAGCTCTTCGATCTGGTCCTAGTTTCATTGAGATTCGAGTACCTTGATTTTTGGTCCATTAGGGATCCACAAAATCATTAATCCCTGCTGAAGGACTTTTGGTCCTCCAAAATTATAAATAGTACTACAATCGTTACCTGCATAACAAATTTCTTTGGCAGGGAACCTTTCCTTTGTTTCTCCTTTGTACTTCATAACTAGGAATGATGAGGTCGACTCCTCTATCCATATGCAAATTTGTAGCTACCAATACATGTCCAACATTAAAGATTCCAAACAAAACCACACTTTCTAAGAGTTTATAACACACTCATGGTCAATAAAATAGAACCCATACCCTTTGATATTCAATTAAAGGCCCAAAATATCACTATGTTGCATTCATAAGTGATGTTATTCACTTCATCACTTTTACAAGTTTTTTCCAATATATTGTGTCTTTATAAATAAACATGTGAATTACAATGGTTTCCATTCCCAACTACTTAAAAAGGCTACCCATCTCTTACCTAAATAGGTGAATGGGTTTTCTACTTTTGATTGGCTTCCTTGTTGAACTACTTCATCATTTGGTTTCTTCATAGGTGCTTTCATATGCTCCTTGTCCTTCTTTGGGTGTAAATCTAGATGGAGCTTCCAACATGCATATTTCTAATTATGTCCTCCCTTGTTGTAATGGCTTCAATTTTTTTTCTTCCTCAAGACTTTATTAACCTTCTTTTGTGTCTCCTTCCTGTGCGACATATTCTTCCTTGAACGATTGTCTTCGGTGTGGCTCTGGAAAGGAGAGCTTGCCTTAGCTCTTCCTTTTAAATGCTCACCTACCTTTGGAGATGACCTACAATCAAAATCACTAGAATGGTGTGATATAGCCTTAGTCTAAATTTATTTATACTTCCTTGCTTCTGCGGCTTTGGAGTGTCTTTCAAATGCACCAAAATCATCATCATAGTGACAACATGGAACTGAAGAATCACTAAAATTGTTTACATTATTTGTAGGTTTTGGAGTGGGTGAGGATGGTGTCGCTAAGGCTCCATTACACTACAAATTTTCCAAGGCCTCTTCTACATCTCATAACTGAAGTTGCAATCTCTGCTTCTCCTCTTCTGCTTCTTGCAGAAGTCTTCTTAATTAAAAATTCTCTGCTTGAATTATTTGGTGATGACAATTTGAATGATGAGAAGAAGATGAAGAAGAACATTCACTTGAAGATGGAGATGAGGGTTCAGGAGGTTCTCCTCCATTTCCCTTATCTACCAAATTATCTTCCCTTTATTTCTCTTTATTCTTCCTTTCTTTCTTTGGTACTCTCTTCTCATAAAATGCGAACAATTTCTCTACCTTTTTTTCCATCTGGTATAAATCCTTGTAGATATTTTTAGCATTATCTATTTTCCTTCTTTATGTTGCACGTTTAATATCTAGTCATCATTCACACTCTCAATTCACATAAGCAAGAATAATTCTCTAATACCAAACTTGATTCGGTATGCCTTTGATACCAACATGATCCAAGATCTTTTCTTCGGGTGATGCTAGTAGAATTGCATGAAAGTGCAAGTAAAAATCATATATGAAAACACTTAAAGAATAGGCAACATAAAAGAGACCATAAAGAAAATTCACACAAAATTTTGAGAGCGGTATTCATCTAATGTGGACTACGTCTTTGGGCACTTCTTCAATAGTGGGGAGTTCGCTTCATTCATCTCAGCAAAAATGAAAATTAGTATTTTTAAAACTACATCATTATACCTCCAATCTTGGGAATAACCTAAAAATGGGTTGTTCAAACTGCAGAATACTCCATACCAATAGCTCCATCTCAGAATTCTACAACTTTAGAGTATAAACATGACCACCTTCTAACTTGTACAAGGTTGTCTTGATGTTTGTGCCAAAACATTAATGGAAAATTTCGTCTTCTACCATGCACCCCCAGCTTCCCTGCTCAAAACTCAAATCAGACTGCACCATTGAAATATTTTCAAAATTCTATGTAAAATGAGTATAAACTTAGCTACATTCCACTACCGTCAACTCTGAACCCCCTAGAGAATATTCAAGATAACATATTAGCCTCTATATGGAATATTCCTCGAGAATAAGTGCCCTGGAAAAACTGACATCGTGGTTCTTTGCATGCATGGATTTCACTATATGGGTCAGTGTTCTGCCATGTCTTGGTTCTTTGGCCTCCTCCATGCTCTGTCACCCTCGTCAAATGAAATGAATAGCCTTTTATACACGAACGATGTCAAATATATCAAAGCCACCTTTTTGGTGGATTTATTGGTGGTTCTGTGTTGGTACATTAGTGGACCTAGGGTGGGAAGTTCAAACCTTGCGGACCCCCAACGACACATTTTTTTTTTTTTTTAATATCAACAAACGGTTAATGAAATCATCGTCAAACCATCATTTATAAACATAATTGGCCCATCGTTATTTAAACTTTTGTTAAATTTAATATAACCGCTTCCATATATAACCATTTTTCCGGAATATATATATATATATATATATTACTGACCTTCATTTTGATTAAAATAATAATATTAATAGAATTAATTTAATTCTTTATTTACAACAATTTTCATGCATTACTTTATTTTAATTAAAAATTGTTGGTTAACTAACGATAACTTTTTGGTCAAAACTAGTTTTTATATTCTAACAGCTAGAAAGCATCTCTCTTCATATATTTAATCCAATGCCATGATCTTGTTCTTCATCTTGTCTTGAAGATGAAGCACACTAGATTGTTTGAAACACGTCAACTAAAAGTTCTTTTATGTGATTTTTACCGAAAGATCTCTCAACATTCATAATATGGATCACAGAAGCCTTTATTCAAATAATTCAAAAATTCCCAGCACTTGACACGTTGGTTCGCTTCCCCAAAGGTTACCATAACTGTTTAATATATTCTTAAAAAAAAAATTTAACCTCCAAGTTTTTCCATCAAACTGGATTGGTTAGGGTGCAACTAGTTTTTTTTTTTGGGTGCCACGTGGCACCATCTCATTGGAACACGTGGCCCCATACCATTGAGCCTCAAATTGTCACCAAGTTTGGCGGGGTGCCACCAAATTTGATGGTGTTGCTAACTTTAAATCCAGTTATCTCCCTTCACCAAATTTATCCGAGGTCTGCCAAATTTGGTAGTCATTTTTCTAGACCGCCAATTTGGCGAGGCTCCAAATTTTCTTAGTGCTCTGCTAAATTTTTTATTTTTGCCAAGTTTAACCAAAACTTTGACTAAGCATAACTTTCACATATAGACTTGGATTGAGGAATTGTTTGTGTCACTGTAAAGCTTGTGATGATCTCTTCGATATGGTCCTATTTTCTCTTTATTTTTATCCCATTGCAGGTCCCCTTGGATCACTTATGTGTCCTAAGTGAATGGGGACATTACAATCATCCCCACCAGAGATTGCTTGTCCTTAAGAAAATTCAGTCTAGTATGTTGGAGCACTTGTTCTCCTTCCCAAGTGGCATCATCAACAAGAAAATATTTCCATTAGACCATATATTAATTAATGGTCTTGTTTCTTAGTTTATACTCCCTTACCTCCAAAATTATTCTGAAATCGTAATCAACTCCCCTTCTTTGTCTAATGGTGGAAGCTCATTATACATGATAATGTGTTGCCCCAAGGCCTTTTTGAGATGAGAAACATGGAATACATTATGTATATTACACCCCTATGGAAGTTATAGCTCATGGGACACCTCTCAGATACGCTTGTCAATCCTGTATGGTCCATAAAATATAGGTTTCAATTTCTCACCCTACTTCATTTTAAGTGATGGTTGTTGGTGGGGTTGCAGATGAAGATATACCAGGTCCCCAACCTCAAAGTTACGCTCCACCGATGCTTAGCTACATAAATATTCTATTGATTTTGAGCCATCTACAAATTATCTTTGAAGAGTCATTATATATCCTGACTCTCTTGAATCGAATCCTTAGCTAATTGTCTCCAAAAACCTGATTTACAAATTTTAGTGCACCATACTCATACATGGATATGAAGGGAGTCATCCCAATCAACATGTGATAAGTGGTGTTATAAAAATTCTCTCCCAAGTAAAACCAATTTATCCAAGCTTCCTAATAGCCTAACACATAGTTTCTCATATATCCCTCCAACCATGTATTGATTATCTCAATATTCCCATCAGTATGTGGCTAGTAAGTATTAATCAGCATTAACTTTGTCCCAGCTAATTTAAAAAACTCCTGCAAAAATCCTCCCATTAATTTGATTTCCCTGTTGCTAACAATGATTTTGACATTTCGTGCAATTGAAAAACCTATCTGAAGAATAAATCTACTACTTGTGACATTGAATATCGAGAATTTATAGTAAATAAGTGTGTAAATTTTGTGATCCGGTCAACCATCACATAAATTCATTCCTTTCCTTACACTTGAGGTAACCTCGTGATGAATTCCATCGAAATTATTTCTCGTTTTTTTTTCTAGAATGGGAAGTGGTTGAAGTAACCCCGTCGAATGAGTATGGTTTGCTTTATTTTGTTGGAATATATTACACTCTCTCATGAATCTTAACACATCCATTTTAAGGCCCTTCCATGTGAATATTTCCTTAATTTGCATGTTATTTTTCAAGTACCCAGGGTGTCCTACTAGTGTTGAGTTTTGCATTGCATGCACAATCCTTTCCTTAAGTTGGGATTTCGGTACCGTGAAGATATTGTCTTTGTAATATATGATATCATCAATAGCACGATACTAGTCATCCTAGTTTAGCACATCAGGAGTCTCAAAATAAAACTTTTTCTTGGAGTACTCAACCAGTAGAAGAGGTTTCTAGTCAACTGAAATATCCATGAGAAAGAGAGTGGGTGGTATTTTAGAAAGGACATCAGCTACCACATTTTTTTTTTCCTTTCACATACTCAATCTCAAAATCATATTCCTGAATTTTACTGGTTCATTTTTGTTGTCTCTCACTCAACTCTTTATGCTCCATGAGGAACCTTAAGCTATTATAATTTGTCTTCATCTTAAATTTTTTCCCCACTAGGTATTGTTTGAATTTGGACAATGCATGCATGATGACCAACATATATGTATCATATATTGAGTAATTTTTCTCATATTCCCTAAGTTTGTAGCTCTCAAAATAAATTGGATGGTTATTCTACATCAACATGGCTCCTACCCTATTCCTTGAATCATCACACTCAAGAACAAATGGATGAGTGAAGTTTGTTAATTCCATACAGGACATGAAATCATCATTTGTTTCATCTTCTCAAAGGTTTCACGTGCCTCATTTTCCAACAAAAATATCCCTTCTAAGTGGGGTTTGTATGTTTTCAGTTGTTTGTACCCCTTAACGAACTTCCTACAATAGGTGCAGAGACCTAGGAAGATTTTTAAATTTGTCACATTTTTTGGGGTGGGTCCCTCCATAATTGCCTTGATTTTCTCCTAGCATACCTGGACCCCATTCTCCCTGATAATGTGCCCCAAATAAAGTATCTCAGTAATTACAAACTCACATTTGGACTTTTACATAGAACTATTGTTCTTCCATAATTCCAAACACCCCGTCCAAATGCCCGTCCAAATGCCTGAGATGATGTTCCAGAGTCCTATTGTAAATGACTATGTCATCAAAGAAAACCAATAGATACTTCTGCAATTATTTATTGAACGCATGGTTTATGCAGGACAAAAATGTAGTGGGGAATTGGTTAGCCCAAATGGCATAACCAAAAACTCATAGTGCCCAAAATGGTATCGAAAAGTAGTATTTGGGATATCTTATTCCTAAATTTTGATCTGATGGTAGTCATAGCGAAGACCTATCTTCGAGAAGTATTTGGATTGATTCAATTCATCCATCATCTCATAAATCCTTGGAATAAAATATTGATTCTTGATTTTTTTCTTATTAACTACCCAGTAACCAATACACATCCTCAAGGTGCCATATTTCTTCTTGGCCAACACCACCAAAGAAGTGAAGGGACTAGAACTAGGAAAAATGTGCCCCAACAAAAACAACTCTTTGATGGTCCTTTAAATATTTTCCTTGTATACTTTTGGATGACGATAGGGTTTGGTTACGACTTCTTGAACCCCCTCCTCTAACTCTGTGACATGCTCAAATCCTTTATCTGGTGGTATAACTAGAGGAATATTTCCAAATAAATTTTGATGTTTTTGCAGAAATGATTGGATATCCCATGGATACTGTCAAGGTTGATCTGTTGAATTCCTATCAGAAATATAACACTCAACTTCCCATTTTATGTCTCCATATCATAACACTTCCTCCATGTTGTGGGATGAAAATTTCTTGGGTGGATACTAAGGCATGGCTTACAAAACTACCTTTTTCCCATCATGGTCTATGAAATCCATCCCCATCCTCCTCTTATATATAGTTTACATCCCAATTGAATACGGCCACTAAACTCCAAGTATCACATTGGTATTTGGTTTATCCACCACAAAAATGTAATTTGTCAATGTGTAATTTCCCATGGTTATTTTCAAATTTGGAATCGACCTAGTGCACTCCATTTGATGACTACCCTGTATGACCATTATGAATCCCTCAAAATCCTCTGTCCAAATCTCTCTCTCTCATCCACCATAATTGCATCTATAAAGTTGTTGGATACCCCACTATCAATCAACATTGTCACCCCATCTCGCAACAGAACCCCCCTGACTCTGAATGTGTGGTATCTAGGAAGTCCTAACATGGATGCAATATAAATTCCTTTATCCATAGCTTATAATTTTTCCTCAATTGATGCATGTAGTTCCTATTCCTATCCTCATCCTCATCATCATTGTCACTATAAAAATAAACCTTAATGTAGTGAGATTTTCTTTCCTTCTCATTCCCTACACATCTGTGTCATGGTGTCCAGGGATCCCGACAACTTAAACATAGATTTTTGTTTCTCAGTTCTTTCCAGGTCTCTTCATTCATCTTTGGCTTCCCATCCCATTATTTTTAAATGGTTTAAATTATTTTTTCTTCTAGGGGAAGGATGGTTTAGGAGCCAATTTTCTTCTAGAAACAACATCTTGCATGTCTTTGGATCTACTAACTACATCATGTAGATTGGCAGGCTTATAATATTTAACCCATCCATATAGAGACTCATATAGCCCCTCAAAAAAAAATCACCAATCGATCATTGTATGTATCAGTGGCCATCACTTCCAATCTCTGATATTAGATATATGACTCTAGACTGCTAGTCTTCCTAATTTTTCCCAACTCAAGTGAATCTTTGGGTATTTATTTTCAAAAAATTCAATGTGATTCAATGTAAAATCATCATATATGGTTATGCTAGCATGAACCAAAGTCACTAATCCATGGTACTTTCATTCATGGGCCTTACCAACCAAATGTAAGGTAGCCAACTTAATGGCATATGTCTTTGGAATTTGATGGAACTAGAAATACGTGTCCAACTTATGAATCCATGATATAGATGAACATTTTGAGGACCCATAAAAGCATGAGAGGGTCACTTCTCAAGTGTCTTTTGTAGCTCTTGGTTCTACATCATAGTCCTCTTAGCTACCTTAGGCTTTTTTTATCATTTTGAGGTTGCATAAATCTATGAAATTCATGGCATCATGAAATTATTATCCCTGCCTCCTATACTCCTCCAAATATGCCCCAAATGGCTCAACCTCATCAATTGGCACTATTCGGTGTGTTATTTCCTCATCTAAAAATTGTTGCATAGTGGCTCTATATGACTTTTTTTATAGGTGTGGTGTCTTTGGATGGTTGTGTGTGCATGGCCACCTTCTCCAATATTAGAATGTTCATTGTTAATTAGTATCATCTTCTACTGTTCCCCAATTTGTTATTTTTTAATTTTCCCATCATCACCTTCTAGCCCTTAGCCAAATAATTTAGAATATTAACCAGGCTATTAAACTCTTGGGTTTCCCTATCTCCCATATTTTACTCACCTTTTTTATATTTTATTTGTCCCTCTTCTTATGCTTCCAGAACCTCTTATTCATGCTCTTCTGCTTTAGGGACTCCTTCTTCTTCTCAAGTAGGAGTGGGTTTTCTACCCTTGTAGCTACTCTTATATGTGATAAATCAGATATCTTCAATACTCATCGAATTTTTTGTTATAATCTTCCCTTAAAATCACACAACTTTCCAAGACCATGATTTTATGCCACATTAAGATACCCCTTTAGGAATATCTCAAGTTTCCCACAATTTTTTTTTAGTTTTGTTAAGTATATCTCTGAGGTATTTCATCAAATAGTTCAAGTGCATATGGTTTTGGGTGCATTCTTTTGTATTTTATTTCAAATAAAGGAACGTAGCACCACAAATACACCATTAAAATGCTTCAACACAACAGTATATAATTTATATTAGACATAGAAATGGTACGTACCACTGATAGGGAATTGTAATAGGGAAAGAGATAAACATATGTGTATATGGCAGCTTCTTTCATGAAACTTATAAGTTGTAGGTGTTTTTCATTCCTCCAAGATGATTTCACAAATGAAAAATCATCTCCACACTCAAAACCATCATGTAAAACTCTTAGAAATCAAGTACTCAGCCCTCAGAGAGTATACTCGATCCCCAATAAAATGAGGTCACTACAACAGTAAACTCAACCAACAAAATTAGGGTACTCATCCCCTTCAATAGAATAATCTTAGCCCGTAAAACAAACTCAAATTCGGCCCTTAATGAAAAAAATATTTTCCCAGAAATACCAGTGATCTCAGTTAGCAAGAAAGAGGAGGCACTCAACCAACTAGTAAAATAAGCCCCTTTTTAAATAAAAAATCAGCCACAAAAAAAGAAAAACTCAGCCCTCTTAATATGAAAAAATTCATCCCTTAGTCCATTAGAAAACTCGATCCCTTCTTTGATCAAATATGGCCATCTAATTTATGGCAAAAATCAGCTTGTTAGAAGGTTTATATAATTCCAAAAGTAAGAATATAAATTAGTTGATAACACCTCTAAATATTTTCCATTTATACCAATGATTTTATCTTCAACAACAATTAATCTCAATTTCAGAATCTATGTGATTCTACTCCAATAATAGCTAGGGTGTATAGTTTCAACACTAAAAATAGTAACCAAAATTAGGGTTCCCAAAAACCCTTGTCTCTTTCTCAAAATCTCTCCAAAATTCTATTTATCAAGTGAACAAATACAAGAATGAGGAGAGACTCCTCATTTTCCATTTTTTATAACTCACTCGAACTTTTTGCCACATTTTTACCTTTTTATTATAATAAAGTCACTTTAGTTAGTTTTCTCACTTTATAATTTAAAAGTGATTTTTTGTTAGCCTAGGACCCATGTCCTCTTTTTCCCCCTTTAGCCTTTATAAGGCTTTCCCCTAGGAAAATTGTGTTCCCTTGATTAATTTTTTTTTCCTAACATTTAGGAACTTAGTTAGGCTAGCATAATCATCCCCTTATGTCTCCTAAGTGGATAAGGACATTACAATATGTAATGTCGATTATTATGGTGAAAGTAAATGGAAATTAGTTCAAAGATAGAGATTTAGAATTCAATGTGTACAGTTTCAAGTCGTGGAAGCTCAAAACAGAAGATATTTTGGTGGAAAAAGATCAATGGATCACTCTAGATATAGGTACTACAATAATTAGGACGTTAAAAGAAGATTGAACCAAGTTGGATTGGAAGGAATAAAGCACAATGTAGTTGTGTTTCTCGAGTTCAATATTATTGAAAGTTTCAGGAGAAGCTACAATAAGGCATTATGGAACAAGTTATGCGATTTATATTATTTTAAGTCCTTGGTGAAAAAATTATTCCTATGGAATAAGTTGTATAACCTAAGGATCATGGATGGAGATTAGTGATAGAGTATATAAACAACTTCAATATTGTAGTAAGTTAGTTATTAGCTATTGACATTGGTATTTTAGATGAAGATAAGTGTAGTAGTTTGTTGTGTTATCTACCAGACTTGTGGGATAGTCTAGTTGTTGCCATAGGTAGTAATGAAACTACTTTAAGTTTTGATAAAATAGTCTACAATTTTTATTTGAGGAGGTGAGAAAAAAAACATAGAAAGTCAAAGTGTACAGTTTCAAGTTGTGGAAGCTCAAAATGGAAGATATTTTGGTGGAAAAATACCAATGGATCACTCTAGATCTAGGTATTACACTAATTAGGACGTCAAAAGAAGATTGGACCAAGTTGGATTGGAAGGAGTAGAGAAAAATATAGTTGTGTTTCTCGGGTTCAATATTATTGAATGTTTCAAGAGAAGATATAATGAGGCGTTATGGAACAAGTTAGGGGATTTACATTAGTTTAAGTCATTGAAAAAATTATTCCTATGGAAGAAGTTGTATAACCTAGGGATCATGGGTGGAGATTGGTGATAGAGTATCTAAGCACCTTCAATAATGCAATAAGTTAGTTATTATATATTGATATTGGTATTTTAGATGAAGATAAGTGCAGTAGTTTGTTGTGTTACCTACCATACATGTGGGATAGTCTAGTTGTTGCCATGGGTAGCAATGCAACTACTTTAAGTTTTGATAAAATAGTCTACAATTTTTGTCTGGGGAGATGAGACAAAAAAAAAATGGAAACTCATATTGTAAATGGCTTTTATTTAAGATGACAATCCAATAATACAAATAAAAATAATTCCTCAAGTGGGAGATCTAAACCTATAACAATATATAAATATTCATGAAAAATCATAATGATGATTTGGATATATGGAAAAGAATGGAAGTAAAAGAAAATGTTTGGTCCCTATAATATTAGTGTATCCCCTTATTGTTATTGTTAATATAGCTCCCTTATTTTTATTGTTGTACCCATGTAGTCCCCGTATTGTTATTATTGTGCCACATAGAAGCCCACTATTTTTATTTTTGTGCTCTTACATTATTATTGTTATGTTGGTTATGATTATATTGTCACCCCTTAGACTCCTATATATAGAAAGGAGGTTTTTCCATTTGAATGATCCAAGAATTGTTCATTTATATAATGTAAAGGAGGTTTACCCATCGAAGTGGATAATTTTTAAGTCATTGATATATATTTTTTTCTATTTTGTGAGTTGGTTGCATAAAATTTGGTATTAGAGCTTTGGACTCTAGGGTTTTTCTTCTTCAAGCAGGACATATTGGAATTTTCACTATAATTTTTTTTTATATGAAGCTTTAGAAGCTTAAATTGAAAACACATAGAGTTGAAATACTAGTGAACCTTGGATATGAATTTCAGATCTTGGTTCGCTATATTTTTGGATATATGATCTGAGGAAGTTAGGGTTTTTGCAGGCTCCATAATTTCATCTCAAACATGTGACTGAGGTAATCTGCATAATTTTCATTTCAAGCATCGGATTTGAATTATTTAAAAAGTGGCTGAAATCGCATAGACTTTAGTTTTTCTTATATCAATTTCATAGTCGAATTTTTAAACAATGAAACGTGGCATCCCATATGTTATCACTCCCCCCTGCTTCCCAAGGCTGAGAATGGAGCTAAAGGAAGGTAACCACAGACCAGGATTTAGGTAAGGTAGCTAGCCCTACCAGGACCAGAGAGGGCTCTCTCAAGGTCACTTTGTAGTCAATTAAATGATTTAATATTTAATGATCTTAGGCTAGGTATCTAAGCTTAGTAAATAGGGTTTTGTTTGATATTTGTATGTTAGATAGGAATGACAGTAAGGAGACTAGGTCTGGGGTTTAAGGTTTGAATTCAACATCAATTTGCAGAGAATATGGATGAGGCCATGTAAGTAGCTTGAAATTATGTTTAGTTTGTCATTGTGTATAGGATGAAATGATATAAAATCTAAATGATCACTGAGGTGAATTCATTCATTTATAAGAACATATACATATAATGTAAATCTTGTTAAGACATAACATGAAAAGGCATGATTTCTACTTATATATTGACAAGATAAACACATAAAAGCATGTATATGAAAGAGGAAAACATATCATTCAACATGATAAGGTAAACATACAAAGGAAGAACAAATTATCCAAGGCATACCACAGGATTCTCAACACAAATTCTGCAACATTGTCTTTGATTTCATTCCAAAAGTCTTGTACAATAGCTCCACTGCAAAAAAAACTACCCAACCCAAGAAAAGACTAAAGTGGGTCTACTTACAGAAAATATGAAAAACGACACCTCATAGGGTCGAAATCCCATCCAAAATTCATTATAAATACATGAGATGAGTCACTTCCTAATATCTAGGGAGGTTAGAAACCATTCCCTCAAATTTAGCTAATGAATAGGAGTGTGTGTCCCACACATTAAATTACATGTTTTCTCATGATAAGAGGCAAAAACCAACTCAATTAATCCAAATCCAGCTCAAAGGACAGAAAAACCTTGAAAATTTGACTTTTTTTGGGCTTGACAACTATCCTAAGGAATCCTATGCAGATGTGTAACACTTTTTGAGAGATATGTAACACTTTTTACATATGTGTAACACTTTTTGTAGCCGATTTTGAGGGAATTTTAGGACTCCAAATCCAAATATAAAGATAGGTCAACTAGCCCTATGTGTCTAGTTTCCAGAACATCTTTAATTTTGAAAAATTACCAATGGGAATTTCTCCAAAATTTTATTCTCCCAAGGTTACTCCATATGCGTAAATATTGTCCAAAATAGTGGCAGAAGCATAGAAAACACGCGGTTTTTTGGCTTTTTATTCCAAACTAGAGATTTTCATGAAGCAAGGGTTCCTTATCTATGATGTAATCATCAAAATTCATCCGACCACGTAAGCCATTCATCATTTAGATGCCCTATTATAAAGTGTAACAACTTGGCACTACGCATCTGTAAAGGCTGAATTTCCAGTTTAGTGCAAAAATCACCAAAAATGCAAAAATTGCTCAAAATTGCTCAAAATTTCTTCTATAAGACCTGTGGAGGGTGGCTAAATAGCCATAGATTCCTCAGCAAGGAGGTCTAATTTTTATTTCTCCTTAAGCTTCATTTGAGCCTCTTTGAGCTTCTTTTTCACTTGTTTAAGCTTGATTTGTGAATTTTGTTCCTACTACAATAATGATTTGCCATATGCATCTAGATGTTATTATTATTCTTGTATTTCTTCAACAGATTCTAAAGGTGTCCATTGACTCTATTAATCCAATACTCTCTATCTTTATTGATCCCATCAAGAATCAACTCATCAAAGGTTTGCCAACGTGGTTTAGGGGCTATTGATTCTCTTTGTCTCTGAAGTGCCTTTTTGAGGCCCATTGTCCTTGGTATTCCTCTTTTGTCTCAACCTATGCATCCTCCAGCTCATCATCATCTACAATCTCTTTTCCCTTGCCCTTGTCTGCATCAACATGTACTTTAGGTATTTAGGAAAGTAATTTAAGAATTTACAATGGAGAAAATCTCCCTCAATTCTGATATTTCTTCATCCTTCTCCTTTATGATCTCTTCAAATTATTTTTCCTCAAATTTTTCTGCCATGTCAACATCTATGGGCACTTGCTAATCATGTTGTTATAATGGTGATTTAATCTAATGCATGAGTGGTTTCTCTTCTATGTCTCTTTTCTCAGCTATAGTATCAAGTGTAGATACACTTTTGATATATTTAGGAGAAAATACCTACCTCTTTCCCTTCTCATTGGTGTGAGTGACCTCAACAACCCTATGAGCCTTTGAAATCTGAGTTTTCATGCTAGAAGAGCCAACCTCCATTGGCTGTGCTGATACTGATGGTGATGGTTTGCTATGCATGGCAGGAGGACTAGTTGTGGGCATTGCTGCCACTCTCTCCATGAAGGTTTCCCAAGTCATGTTGATGGCTAAGAGATGATTCAAAACAATTATTTTGACTAGACCATGGTGGAAGAGACTTGGATGATGATCTTTGTTTCTTCTCTGAACCTTCTCATTCATTCTAAGCAAACTTCTGTACAAGTAATGTGGCAAGTCAAGTGGTTTAGTAGAGGTAAAGTGCATCAATAATCTGATATGGTACCTGTACACCTAGATAATCTCCCTTCACATGTGAAATATTTCATAATTAACCACATAAAAGGAGAATATATTTTAAGGAGGTGCCTAAAATGGAAGATGTACTCAGGGTTCTCTCTAGTATGAGGTTTGAGGAACAATTTGTAATATTCAAGGTCTATGTCCATGCCCTTAAACCAATTTTTTCCATGACTAGGTATATGTGTTGCTGAATAAATCACATTTGATGATAAGTTGAACTCTACACCTACAATGATGGCCTTTCCCATACTGAAACTAGTGGAAAAGAAGCCTGTCAATTGGAGATGACAACCTTCTTACATGATTTTCTCATAAAATCTCAAAAATCTAGTCCTCTCAAAGCATCCTTTGGAAAAAGGTGAGGCATTAACTTCTTGCAATATGGAGGGTTAAAATATGATGTGGGGCCATCCTTTGTGGATTTTCTTCTCACTCTCCATAATATCTATCAAAAGGATGAAGCCCTAGGTGTTTAGGATGTAGTTGGTATGTGCACTGACTCTGGAAAAATAGAGGAGGGTTAGGGTAGGTTTAGGAGGGTGATATGAAGGGTATTTAAGCCAAGAAAAATTCCCAATAACTTTCAGGAGGTAGGGTTGTATATTGGCTTCAAAACACAAGTGAAATTTGGTGAAATAAGTTTTGAAATAAGACAAATTGTCTTACTTATTCCCCTAACTATGCTAACTCCCTTTAGAATACCGATTTTATGAAAATGAAGCCTTTTTCTCCCTCTTTGGTGACATTTTCGGAATTTTCAGTGCCAAAACAAGGACACCTAGACAACAGACCTAGATGGAGATGGAGTGATTAACCTAAGACTCTGAATGAAAGTGAGTGACATGACCTTTGAGATGATAATGGCCATGGATGGAATGAAGGGAGCAACATTTCTGACCTAGATCATATGCAGTGACCAAAATTTATTTTAAAACTTATTTGAAAACAAAAAAAATTTTACCTAGGACTACGAGCAAATAAATTTAAAGAGCATTTTTTATCACTGGACATATTGACACTAACACCTTACAACTTCACTCTACTGAACCAGTCCATAATTAGGTAATCGTGGGAGATTTGGCATAAATATATCTTGAAGAATCCAAACTTTGTATGACTTGTGCCATTATAAATAAGAATTAGAGGGATACCACAAGACCAAAGTTCAGATCTTGGAGATATGAAATCGCATAGATATAACAATTTCAATATCGAGATCCTAAAAAGAAAGAAAATTGTGTGTATTTTTTTTTAAATTGCATATCTTTTGTTTGAAAAATAAATTTGAAGTGATTCCAAGGGAATATTGAAGAGAATATATCAATATTGGGTTCTAAAATTCATCCAAAAAAAATAACTCCACACCCATTAATCCCTCAGAAATCTCTACTATGATGCATGAAGAGGAAGAATTGTAGCATGATATATCAAAATTACGGGACTAAGTGCAACAATTTTTTTCACTCACAAAGAGAAACCAAATATGAACTAAAAGGTGACCTGGATGCTTTAAAACGTGACATGGATGGTTTAAAATAAGACATGGAAGCTAATATGGATCGTTTGAAAGCATACATGGAAGTTTTGAAGGAAGGTTTGACAAAGTTGTTACAAGAAAGGCTTCCCGGTAGTGACAAGGTAATCCATGAAACTCATGATGAGGATAAATGTAATATGAAGTGTGATTTTAGAAAATCCAATGTTGGGTTTAAGATCCACCACATTCCAAAGATTGATATGAGGAAGTTTTATGGAAAGGATATGGTAACATGGTTACTACAAATGGAGCAATATTTTGATATCCATAATATGAAACACTCACAAAAGTTATGAATTGAAACTTTATATTTAGAACCCAATCATTTTTTATGGTATTAATGGATTTTTTCTTGTAAATTACTTGTCAAATGGTCAATTTTTACAGAGGAAATGATAACACATTATGATGACCTCCAAAAATCGAATATCAGGGTAACAAATATTCTAAAGGAGCATAGGATTGATGTCTTCATAGGGGCTTTAAAAGATAACATCCAACATGAAATTCGCCTTTGGGAACCTGATTCATTGGAGAAGGGATTTAGGGTGGCAAGAGAATTTAAAGAAAAATTATGGAAACAAGGAATTCTACCACTCACACCTATAAATATGGAAGTGTTGTTGCTCCTAACCTTCCACAACCTACAAGGTTGAGACCACAACAATTGGAGGAAAAAAGAGAAAAATGGATTTTTTATAGTTGTTATAGAAAATACACTAAAGCTCATAAGTGCCTTGAGAAGAAATTATTTTATATTGATAGTGAAGGGGAGGAGGAAAAGGAATAAGAAACGTTAAAGGAGGAGGATATACACCAGGAAGTAACCCCATATAAAGAAGAAATGAATCTGACCACATCTCGTAATGCATTGGTAGAAATTATCACTCCTCAAATTCTCAATATAGGAGGATATATCAAGAAGAAAAAAGTAATAGTGTTGATTGATTTAGGTAGTACCCATAATTTTTTTCATTGTAAGATAGCCAAGGAATTGAATTGCTTCCTATATCTAGCACCAGAGTGTCAAGTGATGGTTGTAAATGGAGGAACTATAAATTTTTTTGGAAAGTGCCATAATATCAAGCTAACCATGGGGGAAACCAATTTGGGAAGCAAAGGAAGTTAAATCATGGGGTATCGTAGGGAAACCAGGAAACATAATTAGCTTTAATGTCATGAAAAAAATTCTGAAGAAATAATAATGAGGTATAATTGTAAAATTATTCTCCCTAGGGTTCAAACATCGAAATCATCTATTTCTCCAAATCTCCAAAAAGTCTTGGACAGTCATTTTAAGGTGTTTGAGACTCCCAAATGCCTCCCACCTATTCATGATCATGATCATGTTATTCATTTGATTCCACGAAGTATTCCTCCAAACATCAAGCCTTCCAAATATACTTATGCCCAAAAGAGTGAGGTTGAACGTATGGTTTCAGAAATGCTAGAGGTCAGTATAATTCAACCTAGTCAAAATTATTTCTCTACTCCAGTAGGATTGGTGCACAAGAAGGATGGATCATGGTGCATTTTCCCATATTATAGGGAGCTCAACAAGCTCGCTATTAAATACAAATATCACATTCCTATCAGTGATGAATTATTAGCTGAATTACATGGATAAATTTACTTCACCAAGTTTGATCTTCATTCGGGATATAATCAAATAAGAATGAAGACTGAAGACATAAAAAAAAACAACATTTAGAACTCATGAGGGTCATTGTGAATTTTTGGTCATGCATTTTGGCCTTACCAATGCACCTTCTACATTTCTGTTAGAAAATTATATATTATGGAGCAAAGCAACACATAAAATATGTGGAAAATATAAGCACACAAAACACATAAAACTAGAGAGACACAGATATACATAGTTCACCCAGTTTGGGCTACATCCACCCCGAACAGCTAGTCTTTCCTTTCTATTATCCAACAAAATGAAGAGACAAAACCTAAAACAGATCCACTATAATATCCTTTGTTCTCTCTCACAGTCTCCCTATCTATTTCTTCTTCTGAGAATATACATACAATACACAACTGCAATACAATACCCTCATAAAAGCGAGGGGTTGCCTTCTAGGGAAAAAAAAACCCTAAACTAAACAAAACTTCTACCGTCAGATCACTTGCCTAATGAACGACCCAAATTGAATAGAAATTACTATACTTTTACAAGGCAATTTTACATCTGTTTTTATCTTCGAGGGCATTGTCCCCGAAACCCCCACCGGGGGACCGCTGGCCCCCAACCCCCTAGCCAGGGGGTCAGCCCCCCCGGACCCCACTGGGGGGACAAGTCACCCCCGCACCCCCCCGCTGCAAGGGTGAACATTTTTCCTGGGGTATACATCCAGCTAAAGCAAGGATCTCTGAATCAAGATGAAAATCAGGCTCCACACCCAACAATCTCCCACTTGGAGACTGATTGTAGAAACTCCACCGCTACTTCATTTTCTGGACAATGACTCCTCTTTAGACCTGGCTGTTTCTCATCTTCATCATCATCCTTGAATACCAATTGAAACTGAGCACATTCTCAGTTTCTCCTTAGTTACAACTTTTGTTAGCATATCTGCCGGATTCTGGCTAGTGTGTATCTTTTCTAGCTTCAAATCTCCATCTTCCAATACTGACCATATGAAATGGTACTTGAGATGTATGTTTTTAGTCCTAGAATGAAATGCTGAGTTATTTGCAAGATGAATGGCACTTTGGCTATCACTGTATAACATGCCCATATCATGCTTCTTACCCAATTCACCCATAAACCTTTGTAACCAAATCATTTCTTTACTAGCCTCTGTAGCAGCAACATACTCTGCCTCTATTGTTGAAAGTGAAACAACACTTTGGATTTTTGAAACCCAACTGACAGCTGTTCCACCTACAGTAAATACATATCCTGTAGTGCTCCTCCTGTTATCTCTATCACCTGCCATATCTGCATCAACATATCCCTGTAGAGAAATGTTTGAACCACCAAAGCATAATGCTTGATTTGTTGTACCTCTCAAATATCTGATAATCCATTTTACTACCATCCAATGTTCTTTTCCTGGATTATTCATGTACCTGCTTACAACTCCCACTGCATGTGCAATATCAGACCTTGTGCAGACCATTGCATACATTAAGCCTCCAATTGCTAATACATATGGAACTTTATACATATAATTCATGTCTTCTTGGGTCTTTGGGCACATCTCCTTACTAAGTTTGAAATGGCTAGCAAAAGGTGTACTAACTAGTTTTTCATTGTGCATATTAAATCTTTTCAACACCTTTTGTATGTACTCATTCTGAGACAGTGTTAATTTTCGATTTTTCCTATCTCTAGTTATTCTCATACCAAGGATCTGTTTTGCAGCTCCCAAATCCTTCATTGCAAATGAATTTGCCAATTTTTGTTTGAGCACATTTATTTCCTGCATGTTAGACCCTGCAACAAGCATGTCATCTACATACAATAACAATATAACATAGCTGCCATCATTTTTCTTTTTCAGATAAACACAATGATCATAGTGACATCTAGTATAACCTTTTTCAGACATAAACTTGTCAAATTTTAGGTACCACTGCCTTGGAGCTTGTTTTAAGCCATACAAGCTCTTCTATAACCTGCACACCAATTTTTCTTTCCCCTTGACCTCACATCCTTCTGGTTGCTGCATGTATATCTCTTCCTCCAAATCTCCATGGAGAAATGTTGTCTTTACATCTAACTGTTCAAGATGTAAATATTCCGCTGCTACAAGGCTTAAGATAGTTCTGATTGAAGTCATCTTAACAACAGGAGAAAATATTTCATCAAAATCAATACCTTTCTTCTGTGCAAACCCCTTCACCACAAGTCTAGCTTTGTACCTATGTTTTCCTCCATCTTCTTCCTTCAGCCTGTAAACCCATTTATTCTGCAATGTAGTTTTACCTGCAGGCAACCTGACTAAGTCCCAAGTCTGGTTATGCATTAAGGATTCCATCTCTTCTTCCATGGTTAGCTCCCATTTTTTCCTACTTTCAACCTGCATTGCTTCTTCATAACATTTGGGTTCACTAGAATCAGTCAGCAATAAATAATATAATGAAGGAGAGTATCGTTCAGGGGGTCTACTTATCCTGGTAGATCTTCTAACACCACTTTCAGGTGTTTGAGGTTCCTGTTGTTGTTGTGGTGGTTGTTGCTATTGTGGTTCTTGATTATTATTATTTTCAGGCACCTTTACTTTTTCAGTTATCTCATCAAGAACAGTGTATTCCTTGCTTTCTTTTTCTTGTTTCTTTTCCTACAACTCATTCTTATACAAGACCTTTTCATTGAATATTACATCTCTGCTCCTAATGATTTTGTGATTTTCATAATCATATAAGCGATAACCAAAATCATTAACACCATATCCAATAAAGGTACATTTCTTTGATTTTTCCTCAAGCTTTTTTCTATTTTCTTTATTAATATGGAAAAAGGCCTCACAACCAAAAGGATTTAAAAAAGAGTAGTTTACCTTTTTACCTGTCCATGCTTCCTCTGGAATACCACCATCCAAGGAACTTGAAGGCCCTTTGTTTATTAGATAAACAACAGTATCTACAACATCTGCCCAGAATTGTAAAGGCAATCCTGCATGCAATCTCATGCACCTTGCACACTCCATGATTTTTCTGTTCATCCTTTCTGACACACCATTTTCTTGTGGTGTTCTTGGAACTATCTTCTGTCTACGAATTCCAGGCTCTGAACAGTACCTATCAAACTCTTTGCTACAATATTCACCTCCATTTTCTGATCTAAGACACTTCAACTTATTTCCTATCTCAGTCTCAACCAAAGCTTTCCATTCCTTGAAAGTATCAAATACATCATATTTATTTTGAATACAATAAATCCAAGTTTTTTTAGTTGCATCATCAATAAATGTAACATAATAGCGAGAGCTACCGAGAGATGATACCTGAGAAGGTCCCCATACATCTGTATGCAAAAGTTCCAATTTTTCTCTCTTCTTTTCTTTCCCAACTCTGAGAAATCTGACTCTCTTTTGTTTTCCATAAATGAAATTTTCACAGAAATCCAAATCAACATTCTTCAAACCTGGCAAAAACTTTCTTGAGTGAAGAATATTCATCCCCTTCTCACTTATGTGTCTGAGCCTATGATGCCGTAATGCTGCATCTACTCCTTTGTAAGTTAAATCATTAACATAGTTAGAAATACCATTGCATAAATACAATGTACCAATATTTTCACCTTTTTCTATTACCAGGGCGCCTTTGGTGACCTTCCAAGCTTTATCTGTGAAAGTTGTCACACAACCTTCACCGCCTAACTTCCCTGTTGAAATCAGATTTTTCTTTAGATCTAGAACATGCCTTACCTCCTTTAATAGCCATTGGTTTCCATTCTACTGTTTTACAATAACCTTACCCATTCCAACAATTTTACAGGGTTTATCATCACCCAAACGGACTTGTCCAAAATCTCCTTGAACATAGTCATGAAAATATTTCTTATCAGGTGTGGCATGGAATGAGGCCCCTGAATCTACTACCCAGGAATCAGTAACATTTTCGAAAGAAATAATCAAATAATATTGTAACACATCACCTGTCACATTTTCTTCATGATTGTTTTCTTGTTGCGCATCTCCTTCTTTTCCCTTCTGAGATCTACAGTCTTTCTCTAGGTGTCCTTTCTTTCTGCATTTCCAGCACACTATCTGCGATCTGGACTTAGATCTTCCTTTCCTTGATTTACTGAAATATCCCGAGCTCTTTCCTCTTTCCATTCTTCTTCCCTTAGACTCTACACTCAAAGCATTACCCGATGTCTCACCGAAGCTTTTCCGTTCCATTTCCTCGCTAAGGATAGCACTGACAACATCATCAAACTTTAAAGTACTAGATCTAGAGATAGAGTTACTAATGGCCATTACTAAACCATTCCAAATCACTGGCAATGAGCACAAGAATAACATAGCTCTAACTTCATCATCAAATTTTACCCCTGCAGAACTTAACTGACTGGGAACGGTATTAAAATCATTTAAATGGTCTACAATAGATCCACCTTCCGGCATCTTCATATTAAATAAACGTTTCATGATAAATACCTTGTTTGAGGTCGAGGGTTTTTCATATAGTTTCGCCAACGTCTGCATCAAACCCTGTGTTGTTGTTTCCTTCGAAATATTGAAGGCGATTGATGCTGCAAGGCACAACCGTACTGTTCCGAGTGCCTTTCTATCGAGAATATTCCATTCCACGTCTGTCATGGCTGCAGGCTTCTTTGTTTTTCTGCTCAATGGTAGGTATAGATCTTTCTGATATAGATAATCTCCCATCTGCATCTTCCACAACGGGAAGTTTTGGCTGTTAAATTTCTTGACCCTAAACTTACCATATTCCGCCATTGCTCCCACTCAAACCGGGAACCCTTCTTTCCTGCGAGTTTATCATCCAAATATACCTTCGGCTTTGATACCAGTTATTAGAAAATTATATATTATGGAGCAAATAAACACATAAAATATGCATAAAATACAAGCACATAAAACACATAAAACCAGAGAGACACAGATATACGTGGTTCACCCAGTTTGGGCTACGTCCACCTCGAATAGCCAGTCCTTCCTTTCTATTATCTAGTAAAATGAAGAGACAAAACCTATAGTATATCCACTATAATATCCTCTGTTCTCTCTCACATTCTCCCTATCTATTTCTTGCTCTGAGAATACACATACAATACATAGCCGCAATACAATACTCTCATAAAAGTGAGGGGTTGCCTTTTAGGGAAAAAAAAACCCTAAACTAAACATAACTTCTACCATCAGATCATTTTCCTAATGAACGACCCAAATTGACTAGAAATTACTATACTTTTACAAGGCAATTTTACATCTGTTTTTAGCTTCGGGGGCACTGCCCTCGAAACCCCCGCCGCGGGACCGCTGGCCCTCGGACCCCCCAGCAGAGGGGTCAGCCACCTCGGACCCTGCGGGGGGGACAAGTCCCCCCCCGCACCCCCTCGCTACAAGGGTGTACAGTTTTCCTGTGGTATACATCCAGCTAAAACAAGGATCTCTGAATCAGGATGAAAATCAGGCTCCACACCCAACAATTTCAAGGTTTGATGAATTCCATTTTTAAACCCTTCCTTCGAAAATTTTTGTTAGTATTTTTTTATGATATACTAATCTACAACAAGTCTTGGAAGGATCATGCTTAGCATGTTGACAGGGTGCTCAAACTATTCGAGGAGATACAATTATATGCAAAAACCTCCAATTTTTTCTTTGGAGTACAAGAGGTGGAATATATTGGTCATATTGTATCTCATTAGGGTGTTAAGGTATACCCTAACAAAATTAAATCCATTAAGGAATGGAAAATCCCCACAAACATAAAGAATCTACGAGGATTTCTCGGGTTGACAAGATATTATCGCAAGTTTTTTAATCATTATGGGAGAATAGCAACACCTCTAACAACATTACTGAAGAAAGATGCATTTTCTTGGACTCCAGAAGAAACTAATGCCTTTGAACATCTTAAAGAGGAAATTTTCCAAGCATCAGTCTTCGTTATGCTAGACTTCACAAAAACCCTTTATTGTAGAATGTGATGCCTCGAGAAATGGAATTGGTATTGTTTTAATGCAAGAAGTAAGACCCATTTCTTTTAAAATTTGTCCAATCAAAGGAAAGTATTTACAAAAACCTATTTATGAGAAGGAAATGTTGGCAATACTACATGCACTTAAGAAATGGTGACCTTACCTAATGGGAAGACACTTCAAGGTAAAAACGGATCATGATAGTCTTAAATAATTTTTAGAACAAAGGTTATCTTTATAAGAGTAGAAAAAAAGGGTCACAAAGATGTTGGGTTATGAATTTGAAATCATCTACAAAAAAAGGAAGCAAAATGTTGTTGCAGATGCACTCTCAAGAAAGAATGAGGATGTGGAAGCATTGATTTGTGTTATTTCTATTATCCAACTAGATTAGATAATTGAAGCAAGGGATGGAAGAATGAAAAATAAGTGTGGGCACTCATTCATAAGTTGAAGCAAGATCCCAATACATCTGATATATTTTGCTGGAAAAATGACTTATTGTGCTACAAATATCACTTGTATATTTTTAATAATTCCCAACTCAAACAAAATATTCTTTTGGAATTGCACACCTCTCCCATAGGAGGGCACTCAGGATTTTTAAAAACTTACCACTGGGTTAAGAAGGAATTTTTTTGGGATGGCCTTAAATCTGATATTCAAAATTTTGTGGCAGAATATTTGATTTTATAACAAAATAAATTTGAGACAATTAAGACCTCGGGTCTGTTACAACCTTTATCCATTCCAAGTCACTTTTGGGAGGAGGTTTCAATGGATTATATCATGGGTTTACCCAAGTCCAAAGGAAAGAGTGTCATTATGGTGGTAGTTGATAGAATTACTAAGGATGCACACTTTTGTGCATTATCGCATCCAATATATTTGCTACTACCTTTATGGAAACAATTCAAAAGCTACATGGAAACCCAAAGATTATTGTAAGCGAAAAAGATCCCATTTTCACTAGAAAAATTTGGAGGGAATTATTTTCTTTTTTGGGTACTCAACTAGCTCATAGCTCATCTTATCATCCTAAATATTATGGGAAAACTAAGATAGTGATTTTTTTTTTGTAAGGATATATCCGTTGCTTTGTATCTAATAAAAAAACACAATGGGTCAAGTGGTTACCTCTAGTTGAATGGTGGTATAACACGTCCTTCCATACTGCAGCAAAAATGACCCCATTTATGGCACTTTATGGATATCATCCGCCATCCATCACATCATATTTAAGACAAAATTCTAATATTCAAGCAGTGGAAGATCACATCGAACATCAACAACAAGTTCTCCAAATATTAAATGATAACCTCACTTTGGCCCAGAATTGAATGAAACAACAAGTAGATCAACATCGTAGCGAAATAAGTTTTGATATAGGCAACTGGGTATTTTTACGACTAAAACCATATAAACAAATGTCCCTCCAGTAAGCTAAGAAGGGTAATAAATTATCACCAAATTATTATGGTCCTTACAAGGTGTTGAAAAATATTGGTACTATGGCATACAAATTGGAGCTTCCTGCATCTTCCCAAGTGCTCCCAGTTTTCCATATTTCATGCTTAAACAAGGTTATAGGTGACAAGATCCCAATTCAAAAAAAAAATTCGAAACTTGAAGAGGAAGGAAAAATCATATTGGAACCTAAAGCAGTCATGAAAATAAGAACTCAACATCTATAAAATTGATCAATTTTAGAGTATCTAATCAAGTGGAAGAACTTACCCGTTGAAGATTCCACAGGGAAGGATGAGAATTTTGTACAAAATAATATAGAACTACTCAAGCATTGAGGACAACACTTTTTTGAAGGAGGGGAATGTTAGGTCCCTATAATACTAGTGTATCCCCTTATTGTTATTGTTAGTGTATCCCTCTTATTTTTATTGTTGTACCCATGTAGTCCCCATATTTTTATTATTGTGCCCCATACAAGCCCACTATTGTTATTGTTGTGCCCTAACATTATTATTTTTATGTCGGCTCTGATTATATTGTGACCCCTTAGACTCCTGTATATAAAAAGGAGGATTTTTCATTTGAATCATCCAAGAATTGTTCCTTTATGTAATTTAAAGGATTTTTCCCCCTCGAAGTGGAAATTTTTTAAGTCGTTGATCTATATTTTCTTCTATTTTGTGAGCTTGTTGCATAAGAGAAAATATGTAGATCCAAAAGTGTTGAGAAAGGGAAGGGATCTGAGAATGCTACTTCTACAAAATAAAAAATCTCGTAAAACAAATATGGGATGCATACTTACCCTCTTCAAGCACATATGTAGATCATGAGGCATGATTGGTCGATTTAGGCACATATTTTCATGTTACTTCTCATGGGGAGTGGTTTTGTGAGCATGAAAAATGTGATGGCAGTGGTGCTAAGCTAGGATATGAATAAACATCCAGAATAATAGGAAGAGGAAAATTAAATTTGAATCTCATGGATGGAAGGATTAGAATACTCCTTGGTGTTTATACATCCTAATATTTGTTAGAAATGTGATTCTATAACCAATATGAGAAATGCAGGTGTAAAAATAGTGTTTGAAAATGATACATACAATATTGTTTGAGGAGAAATGGTATTTCTAAGGTGCGTTAGATTGGAAAACTATATAAGTTGTTGGGAATCATTATTAGTTATAGGTGTAACAATTCCATTATTCTTGAGAGTGGCATTAAGGAGGGAAAAAATATTATAGTCTCTAGAGAGAAGACTGTGCTAAGGCATCTAAGACTAGGTCATATCAGAGAGAAGGCCCTTGGAGTGTTACATGGTAAACGTATGGTAGAAGGTATTTCTAATTTCTCTATAGGTATTTTTTTTGTGAACATTGTTTATATGGGAAGGAGAATTGGGTAACATTCTCCTCTAGTTCTATGAGGGTAGAGAGAATAGTATAGTTGGTGACAATTATGTGTTTAGACATATGTCAATCACTTCATTGGGTAAACATGTGTACTATGTCTCATTTATAGATGAGTTCTCAAGAATACATGGATTTATTTCCTCAGGAAGAAATCTAAAGTCTTTGACAAATTTAATGAGTTGAAGGCTCTTATGAAAATCAAACGTATAAGAAAATTAAGGTGTTGATAAAGAATAATGGTGGAGAATTCTAAGGGAATGAATTTAAGTATAGACGTAAAAGGCCGGTCCATATACACCTTAGTATAATGGAGTTGTAGAAAGGATGAACGAGGCATTGATGGAAAAATAAAGGAGTGTGCTTAGTGGTGCCAAATCAGAATAGTAATTCTAGGCAAAGGAAGTGGATATTGCATGTCACCTATTAAATATATCACCATCATCAATGTTGTATGACAAGACCCCACATGAGGTATGTACTAGTAAGAATCCATATCTTAAAAATCACAAGATATTTAGTTATGATCCTTATGTGCACCTTGAACCAAAGGAAAATACGAGTAAGTTGAATAATAAAGCTAGGAAGTGTATTTTTATTGGATATAATATGGTTTGAAAGGTTATAAGATTTATAATAACCTAAAAACTAAGAATTTTGTGTACATTCAAGATGTTGTATTTAGAGAAATCAAAGATGGTGTCAAACAAGAAGCCCTACCTAGGAAGAAAAAACCAAAGAAGATAGAGTTTAAATTAAGGGATGATAAATCAAACTCTACAGAAGAATAGGAATCACAAAAATAAGAACCATATATTATAATATTGAGGAGATTGGTTTAGGAAGGAAGGAAGACACAAAGCTACACTCCACCTAATTTCTATTTAAATTTTTATTTGTTTATTACTGATGATGATCCTAGAATTTTTAGGGAGGCAATGGATTTAGAGGATGTAAAACTCTAAAAAAAGGCCCATGGTTTAAAGAAATGGAAGCCTTGGACAAGAATGAGGCTTGGTATCTAGTGAATTTGTAGGGTGGAAAAAATCTGACTAATAAAAATTGGGTGTTTAAGTAGAATTTGAATGTAAAAGACAAAGTGGAGAAATATGAAACTTGGTTGTAGCAAAAGTTTATTCCCATGTAGAGGGAATTGAATTTGGTGATATTTTTTCTCCTATTAATAAGTTAAATTCCATTATATCTCTATTATCTATCATTGTTGCTTTTTATTTTTAAGTAGAACAAATGGATGTGAAGACATGTTGTAGTAGCATCAACAACTCCCCCTTATTCTTGTTTCTAACTTTTGTTACAACAACTAAAAATAAGAGAGTCCCCATTCTTCATTCAAATTTTATTTCATATATCCTTGAGTGTTTTCCTTACTCATGAGGCCCTTTTTTGTCACTTCTATTTCTCTACTTTCTAAGGCATTTTCCCTAGGTTTTTCAAAGTCCTTGTTCCTAGCGATGAATCAAAAAGAAGTCATTATTCACTATTATATATTTCTTGGAAATACTTGTTCCTAATCATACACTACAATGAATTCCTTATTTCTTATGATATGTCATAACTACTAGTGTTATGAAACTAGCTCACAAAATAGAAGAAAAGATAGATGAACGACTTTAAAATTATCCTCTTTGAGGGGGAAACCTAAGTTTACATTCAATAAATGAACAATTCTTGGATGATTCAAATGAGAAAACCTCCTTATATATATAGGAGTATAAGGGGTCACAATATAATCAGAGCTGACATAAAAATAATAATGTAATGGCACAACAATAATAATAGTGGGCTTATATGGGGCACACTAATAACAATCTGGGGACTACATGGGCACAACAATAACAATAAGGGGGTACACTAACAATAACGATAAGGGGCTACACTAGTATTGTAGGGGATTAAAAAGAGTGTTGTCCTCAACGATTGAGTAGTTCTGGATTCTTCTATATAAAATTATCATCCTCCCATATCGAATCTTCAGCAGGTAAGTTCTTCCACTTGAGTTATACTCTGAAATTGATTGATTTCGTAGCTATCAAGCTATTTTTCCATGACTCCTTTAGGTTCCAATATGATTTTTCCTTCCTCTTCAAGTTTTGGCTATTTCTTGAACTAGAAGCTTGACACCTATAACCTTTTTTAAGCATGAAACATGGAAAGTTGGGTGCACTCGGGAAGATACAAGAAGCTCCAATTTGTATGACATAGTACTAATATTTTGCAACACCTTGTAAGTACCATAGTAATTTGGTGATAATTTATCATGCTTCTTAGCTTGCTTGAGGGAAATTTGTTTGTATGGTTGTAGTCCTAAAAATACCCAGTCTCCTACATCGAAACTTATGTCGTTGCGAAGCAAATATGCATGTTGTTTCATTTGATTCTGTGCCAAAGTGAGGTTATCCTTTAAGAGTTGGAGAACCTATTGTTGATGCTCGATGTGATCTTCCACTGCTTGAACCTTTGAATTTTATTTTAAAGGTGATGTGATGGAAGGTGTATTATATCCATAAAGTGCCATAAATGGGGTCATTCTTGTTGCAGTATGGAAGGAAGTGGTATACCACCATTTGGCCAGAGGTAACCATTTGAATCATTGTGTTTGTTTATCATATACAAAGAAACAAAGATATCCTTCCAAACATTTATTCATTATCTCATTTTTCCCATCAGATTGAGGATGATAAGATGAGTTATGATCTAATTGAGTACCCAGACAAGAAATTAATTCCATCCAAAAATTTCCAGTAAAAATGAGATATTTGTCGCTTACAATTATCTTTGGGTTTCCATGTAGCTTTTGAATTGTTTCCATAAATGCAGTAGAAATTATGATGGATTTAAATGGATGAGATAATGCATAAAAGTGTGCATACTTGTTAAGTCTATGAACTATCACCATGATGACACTCTTTCCTTTGGACATGGGTAAACATGTGATAAAATCCATTGAAAACTCCTCCCAATGATGACTTTGAATATATAAAGGTTGTAGTAGACCCGGGGTCTTAATTTTGTAAGCTTTATTTTGTTGGAAAACCAAACATTCTACCACAAACTTTTGAATATAAGATTTAAGGCCAACCCGAAAAGAATCCTTCTTGACCCTCTGGTAAGTTTTTAAAAATCCTAAGTGCCCTCCTAAGGGAGAGGTGTACAATTCCAATTGAATCTTTTGTTTGAGTTAGGAATTATTACAAATATATAAGTGATCTTTGTAACATAATGAATCATTTTTCCAGCTAAATGTATCAGATGTACTGGGATGCTGCTGCAAATTTTGAATGAGTGTCCACACTTCTTCATCATTCTTCCATTCATCCCTTGCTTTGGTTATCCAATCTAGTTGGATAATATAAATGGCACAAAGAAATCCTTCCACATCATCATCCTTTCTTGAGAGTGAATATGCAACAACATTTTTCTTCCTTTTTTTATAGACGATTTCAAAGTCATAACCCAACATCTTTGTGACCCATTTTTTCTGCTCTTCTGAAGATAATATTTGTTCCAAAAAGAGTTTAAGACTATCATGATCTATTTTTACCTTGAAGTGTCTTCCCATTAGGTAAGGTCATCATTGCTTTAGTGCATGTAGTATTGACAACATTTCCTTCTCATAAATAATTTTGCGTAAATATTTTCCTTTGATTGGACAACTTTCAAAAGTAATGGGTCTTCCTACTTGCATTAAAATAGCACCAATTCCATTTCTTAACACATCACATTCCAAAATAAAGTTTTTTGTGACATCTGGCGTAGCTAAGACTGGTGCTTGGCACATTTCTTCTTTAAGATGTTCAAATGCCTTAGTTTCTTCTAGAGTCCAAGAAAATGCATCTTTCTTTAGTAACGTTGTTATATGTGTTGTTATTCTCCCATAATTCTTAAGAAAATTGCGATAATACCCTGTCAGCCCTAGAAATCCTCGCAGATTATTTATGGTTGTGGGGATTTTCCATTCCTTAATGGATTTGATTTTGTTAGGGTCGACTTTAACAGCCTCATGAGATACAATATGACCCAGATATTCCACCTCCTATACTCCAAAGAAACATTTTTTGGTTTTTTCATATAATTGTTTCTCCTCCAATAGTTTGAGTACCCTGTAAACATGTTGAACATGATCCTTCCAAGACTTTTTGTAGATTAGTATATCATCACAAAATACTAACAAAAAATTTCTAAGGAAGGGTTTGAAAATGGAATGCATCAAAACTTGAAATGTAGAAGGTGCATTGGTAAGGCCAAAAGGCATGACCCAAAAATCATAATGAACCTCATGAGTTATAAATGTTTTTTTCAGAATTTCTTAAGTCTTCATTCTAATTTGATGATATCCTGAATGAATATCCAACTTGGTGAAGTAAATTTCTCCATGTAATTCATCTAATAATTCGTCAATGACATGAATGGGAAATTTATCTTTAATAATGAGCTTGTTGAGCTCCCTATAATCTAGACACATGTACCATGATCCATCCTTCTTGTGCACCAATACTACTGGAGTAGAGAAACAACTTTGACTAGGTTGAATTATACATCATCTAGCATTTCTACAACCATACATTCAATTTCACTCTTTTGGACATAGGGATATTTGTAAGGCCTGTTGTTTGGATGAAAACTTCTTAGAATAAAATGAATAGGATTATCATGATCATGAATAAGTGGGAGGAATTTGGCATTTGAGAGTCTCAAATACCTTCAAATGATTTTCCAAGACTTTTTGGAGATCTGGAGAAATATATGAGTTCAATGTTTGAACATCTAGTAAGCATAATTGTGAAATTACGCCTTGTTTATATTTCTTTAGAAGATTTATCATGCCATTATATTTGATTATATTTCTTGGTTTCCTTGTGATACCCCTTAATGAAACTTCCTTTTCTTCCCAAAAAACAATTCAAGAAAAGTTCTTGAAAATTAAAAGCTATCGTACGCAAATATTGTAACCATTGGACTCCTAGTACAACATCGGCACCACCCATTTGAATGGAAATCATTGGACTATTCAATACATATTTCCCCATGGTTAGCTTGATATTATGAAACTTTCCAAAGCAATTTATAGTTCCTCCATTTTCAACCATCACTTGGCACTATGGTGCTGGATATAGGAAGAATTTCAATTCATTGGTTATCTTACAATGAATAGAATTATGGGTACCACCTGAATCAATCGACACTATTATATTTTTCTTCTTGATATGTAATTCTATCTTAAGAGATTGAGGAGTGGTAATTCATGAAAATACATTACAAAATATGGTAGGATTAATTTATTCTTTATCTAGGGTTGGTTCCTAGTGTATATCCTCTTCTTTTGAAGGTTTTTTTTCCTTTTCTTCCTCCTTTTCACAATCTATGTAAAATAATTTCTTCTCAACACACTTATGACCTTTAGTGTATTTTATATCACAACTGTAACAAAGCCCTTTTTCTCTTTTTTCTTCCAACTATTGTGCTGTAAATCTTGTAGGTTGTGGAAGGCTAGGAGTAGCAACACTTCCATCTTTATAGTTGTGAGTGGTAGGCTTCCTTGTCGCCATAGTTTTTCTTTCAATTTTTCTTGCCAACCTAAATTCCTTCTCCAATGAATCAGGCTCCAAAAAGTGAACCTCATGTTGGATGTTATCCTTTAAAATACCTATGAATACATCAATCATATGTTCCTCTATAATTTCATTTACCCTTATATTCAAGTTTTTGAAGTCCTCAATATGCTCCGCCATTGAACCCTTTTGTTTGAGATTTATTAATTGGCTAAAGAAGGTGTTGCTCTTTGTATCCTCATAATGTGAAATCATTTCCTCTATAAAATTTACCAAGAGACAAGTGGTTTATGAGAGAAAATACATCGATACTGTACAAACTAATTGGGTTCTAAATATAAAGTTGCAATGTATACCTTTTGTGTGTGTTGCACATTATGGAGATCAAAGTATTGCTCCATCTCTAGTATCCATGAAACTGGATCCTTGCCATCAAACTTACTCATATCGATATTTGGAATATGGTGGGTCTTAAATCCAACATTATAGGTTATGAAATCATGATTAACCTTTTTTTGTTCTCATCATGAGTTTCATCTAATACCTTTTCGTCATTAGGAAGCACTTCTTGCAACAACTTTGTCAGACCTTCCTTCTAACCTTCCATGTCTGCTTTTAGACCATCCTTTAAACCTGTCATGCCTACTTTTAATCCATCCTTAATTCCATCCATATTAGCTTCCATGCCATCCATCTTAGCTTCCATTTCATTTTTGGTTACTCTTTGTGAGAGAGAAATTTGTTGCACTTGGTCTCGTAATTTTGATATATAATGTTGCAATTATTCCTCTTCATGTGTCACAGTAGAGATTTCTGAGGGCTTAATTGGTGTGGAATTATTTTTGGGAGGAATTTTAGAACCCAATACTGATATTTATGCTTTATCATGCCCTTGGAATCACTTAAAACTAAATTTTCAAACAAAAGTTATGCAATTTAAAAAAATATACACCTTTTTCTTGCTTTTGAGGAACTTAATATTGAACCTGATGTGTCTCTGTGATTTCGGATCCCCAAAATTTGAACTTTGGTCCTGTAGTATCCCTCTAATTCTTATTTCCAATTCCATTAGTCAGACCTAATTTTGATTGTTCAAGGTAAATTTATTCTCGATCTCCCACAATGACCTAATTATGGACTGGTTTAGTAATGTGAACTTTCATGCAATTCCATGTGTCATTGTTTCATCCTTCAACCCTAAAATTTATACACAAGAAACTATAGTCCATTATTGTTCTGTCACTTTTTATAAGCTTCCAATCTGATGCTGGAAGAGAAAGTTATGATGATTTTCCCTTAGTCACTTGTTTGAGACTCAATTTTGGAGCCTGCCAAAACCTAACTTACTTGGATCATATCTCCGAAGATATAGTGAACCAATATCTGAAATTTTTACACAAATTTCGACACGATTTTGGATCCACATGGATGAAATTTCAACTTCTGAAGCATCGTATAAAATAAGTTATAGCGAAAAATCCAATATGACTTGTTTGAAGAAGTGAAACCCTAGAATCCAAAGCTCTGATACCAAATGTTATGCAACTAGCACACAAAATAGAAGAAAAGATATATCAACAACTTAAAAATTATCTTCTTTGAGGGGGAAAACTCCTTTACATTACATAAATGAAAAATTCTTGGATGATTAAAATGAAAAAACCTCCTTTCTATATATAGGAGTCTAAGGGGTCACAATATAATCAGAGTCGACATAACAATAATAATGTAAGGGCACAACATTAAAAATAGTGGGCTTCTATGGGGCACAATAATAACAATATGGGGAATACATGGGCACTAGCAATAACAATAAGGGGGCTACACTAATAATAACAATAAGGGGCTACACTAGTATTATAGGGATCTAACAACTAGTTTCTATATGACCATAATGTTGTATTAATATACCTTTTAGCATTATAACACTAAAATATTGATGTTCCAATGACGCGACACTACCACTCGCAAAGATGTGTTTTATCATTAGGTAACCATTCTTGTGATACATGTTTCATCTCCTCTCAATTTTCGATTTTTGTATCAATTTATCATGTCGAAGGCTTATTATTCTTTGTGACACATATTGGCATGACCCACTTTCCCAACTGTATCACGTTGATAACCATGTTTAACACTTTGTATCACATCACTTCTAAACTTCTCAAGTGTTAAATTTAGGGGAATTTATTAACCCAAAATTCATTCCATTGAACTCATTGGATATACAAATTTGTTTTTCCCATCATTTCACATTCCCCAATAACTAACAATATGTGACTACGATGAAGCCAATTCAGGTTCTAACTAACATAATATGTCACCTCCACCTCAGAAGGTAAGGGAATTTACCATTTTCTTGGTCATCATTATGCTAATTCTTTTAAATTATTTAATTGACTATCAATAACATTCTATACCCCGTCAACATCCTTTAAGGATGGATTGGACAAGAAACCCAATCCCCATATTTCCTTGTTGATAAAATCCTCACCCTTGGTCTTTCTATCAATGAGTCCATCTAGGGCATTTGAACGAAGCCAAAACTCTTTGCTCCCTTTTCTCCCCATGGTCTCTTCCCATTTGTTTCTTTCCTTTTGATATGTGAATCTCATGGTGGTATACAATACATGACCTATGGGCTTTGCTAAAGCTCGTTACACTGACTAGCACCCACACCATGGCTAGAAACCCTGGCTTAATTCCTCATGAAAACCTCAAAATTTCAAATTCCTTGTCCCATGTTCTAACACTTGAATGATTCTTGGCACAACCTATGCAAGTGCCATTCCTAGTGATAGAAACTTTTTGTTGAACATCTAAAATTACCTCTTCTTGACAGTTTATCTCCTATATTTCACTCATTTTTCCACTTATCTTCATATCGCCATACCTCTATTTTTTATCTAAAATCCATAAGATCCATACAAATTAAGTAATAAGGTAAAATTCCATTGTTGCTCAAATCTATATAATTTTCTTTTTAAAATTGATTTTATTAAGCATAAGTTACCAAATATTTCATATTTTGCAACTCCACTAACATTATGCAGCTAATTCGAAGGTTATATAAGATTACATAAGCTACAAATTGACTTAATAATATAGGAATTTTCCAAATGGTTTCAAGATCATGGTCCACTTATCAGACACAAATGAAAGTTTGTAGATCAAATGCAACACTAAAGTAAAATTCACAGTCAAAGCACTATCTATTGTATCTTTAGAAGGAAATACATCAAGAAAGAGAGATTGTTTTCAAGCAAGTGAAATCTTATAAATGAAGAAGGCACAAATACAAAGATTGATGATGTGTTCCTTTCACAATTCACTTCTTTGATAGAAAATCGTGAAAAGAAAGAACCATGTTAGGAATAAACCACTAAGGTGTCACTTTATGTATCTAGCTTGTAGCCAATAGAATCTCAAAATGTTTATTTTAAAACCTTATAAATTTCTTCATTTGGAAATGAACAAGCACTCTTGGAAATCAAGTTAAATTCCAGATTTATTATTATTTTCCAAAACTCTATGTACGCACTTATGGTTGTGCTTTTATAAAGATGTATGGTTGATTAAATTCCATGAGATGAATTTTTCAATTACTCATGCATCTTAGGAAGGCCCCATGAAGAAGTACGAGCTAGATTAGTTTTGATTTTCATTCATAATTCTCTTGGTTTCTAGTGCTTTGTTTTGTTAAATCGATATATTTAAATGTTCTATTTTCATGCCTTGTTTCCATACTCTTTATATGCTCATTTATTTCGTGTCCTTTTACAGATCAAGTTCTTTCATAAAAACTAAAAAAAACCAAAATATTTATTTAGTTGCTTCTTGATTTAAATAGTATCATATTTATAGATAATGAACAAACATGAATGGTTAGGCACCAAAACGTATGTTGAAATTTCTTATCGTTGACACCTTATCTCTTTTTCTTTATCTAAAGGATGTAGTCAAATTCAAATATTTGGTGACTCAAAACTTATCATAGATTGGTTCAACCAGCAATCTATTTTCCACATGCTCCGAGAAAGAAGGGCAAAACTCTCAAGGGGGCATCCAAAGACAAGGCCACCCCAACTGACCCTACCCCTCCTCCCCCCGCCAAACCTTGTGCCTTGTGTGATGGCATCGATCATGCCACACATACTTGTCCCGAGTTGCCCTGTATTAAACCCATGGTTAAAGTCGTGTTCCCTGATTCTATGGTCCCTAACCCCTTTGTTTCTTCCTCGTCTGTAGCCAAGAACCCAAAGACTCTTCGCACCAACAAACCCTGTGCTCTGTGTGGTGTCCATGGCCATTATTCCCACCATTATCCTCACCTAACACATTACCGAGCCTCTTTAGAGGTCATCCGCAAGTATGAGGTTGAAAAAAATCAATCCACCTCTCCCATCCTTGCGTAGTATGCGTCAAGTCAGCTCGAGGATCCCCCTGCTACCATTGACATCCCCCCCTGATGTTGAGATGACGAAACCTGCCGCTGCCATCCTCTACCTATCATCATCCGTGCGACCCTCGGATTACATTCCCTCTGAATCCCCTCCTTTTGTTTTTCTTGATATCCCTTTAGCAACATTATTGGGCTCCACATCATTTGACCATCTTTTTACCTGTTCTTCTGTCATCCCCCGTGACGACTCGTATGTGAGCCTCTCCTCCCCTGCTGATGATTTAAGTAGATTTGCAGCGTCATGTGGTTTCCCTGACCTTTTCTTTCCCACCCATAACCGGGATGATACCATTCATATCTATGATGTTCTCCGCAGCATGAGCACCATCTATCCCTACCGTAGCCCTCATACATCACCCTCTAGTCGGTTTATGAGTCATAACCATCCTATCCAGACTACTCCCTCTCGTAGTTGTCATTTGATGTCTACTCTACACTCACGCTGCCATCATTTTTCTTCCCTCTCCCATTTATTGTCTTCTAACACTCTTCTGTAGGACCTCCCGTCCACACCCTATATTGGCTATGTCGATGGTGCAAGTCGCTATTCTCAAAATCTAGCCTCAGAAACTTGGGCCATCTTTACCCCCTTGCATACCCTTGTTCTCTCCATAGGGGTCTACATTGTTACTGTCACCAATAATCAGGCCGAATATGATGCAATGTGTGGTCTTTTAGCCGATGCCCTCTCTCATCGCATCCTCCATCTGCATGTCCGTTTAGATTCCCTGCTTCTTGTCATGCAACTTAATGGTGTCTATCGTGTGCATAGTCCTATCATTTTTAGATGATATTTACGAGTGAAACTTTTGATATGTGAATTTCGAGTCATTACTTTCAGTCATGTACCTAGAGAACAAAATCACTACATAGATAGCATTTCAAACCATGTCCTAGATGGAATTTATCACACACATTTCCCACAAGACAATAACATTCAAAATCATCAAAATGATGCATATCCATAATATGTGTTGTACAACAGGTTTTAGAGTCCATCTACTTTGATACATATGACATGCCCATAGCATGTTACAAAAAATAAAACTCAAAACTGGGGGGCACCACTTTCCCCTACATATACACTAGGGGGAACCACCTGCCCCACATATAATCGCTATTTGGAGGATCCCGAGCTAATGGATCTGCTCCCGCAGCTCATAGATCACGCACAGTCTGACCAGCCATCGCCATGCGCCGCATGACACCTCGCCATTCTGAGGGTAGCCCAATACATAGCTCTATGTACTGGTCATCTAAGTCTTGCCAACCCCACTCCAAAACACTGGTCAGAAGCCCCTCACATCTATGACGGATGTCCTCCAAGATAGCGGTCATATCCTCATTCTGTGTTGTTCTCGATCCACTAGCACCTGCAGCTCCTGATACTACAAGTCATCCCATATATCCGACCAATTTTACTGGAGCTATATCTGCATACCAAAAGTATAAGAATCGGTACCATATATACTATTCACACACTTTCACATGCACATGACAGATTAGTCACTTGACACTTACCATCGGGCCCCCATACTCAACCAGGCAGAAGTGGAAAGTCCGGATCTCCACAATAACTCATCCCACTATAGGGATAGTCATCTATGTAAAACGACATCTAATCCCAATGGGCAAAGAAATCTGGTTGGAACACTCGCCCGACCGCCCCTCCTCCTCCTCTACACAGTAAGCACCCCCACCGACGCATCTCGGGTTCTCTCGGACTCCCATATGGCAGCTGTACATGAGGTCACAAGGTCGGGATATTCTCGAAAAAGAAGAAGCACAATACGATCCCATACGAGCAATAATGGTTCACTTGCCACTTGCAAAGCGCCAACTATCGTTTCAATGACACCAACATCATTTGGGCCCACCCATAGTAGGTCCCACTCAACACTTTTTCCACAATCATCATCTGCCCTCTAGTGAAGTGATGGAGTGCCTGGCTACCCAGGATCCGCAACACTACTGCTGCCACTGCACGGGTCTCTAACCTCTCTATATCCCCAATCGGTATCCAAGTCCCTTTGACTTGGAAGCCTGGTCGACAATGTCACTCTGCAAACTTCATAATGTTATGCCTCGTGGTAACACTAGCTGTGTATTTCCCATCATCTCTAATGGTGGGAGACCAGTCAAGAAATACAGATCCTGGACTATCAACTCGATCTTGTGCCCCTACACTATAAATATCTCATGATCTAGATCCCAATAACTGACAATCCGGGCCAACAAGGGCTCCCCAACCCTCATCAGAGGGTTCTCCACAAATTTCAGAACCCCAAACCTAGCCAGTGCATGACGGACACCCTGATCCACTTGGATCTCTGACCGTAATGTACCCAGGTCTCTCTCTCTCTAGTTGACCTGTATATCTGCCATATCTGCACAAAAAAATCATCTTTGTCAGTATACAGATAACAAAAACTGTATCCAATTACAAAAAACCCAACTCTCAGCCCACAACAGCACTGAAATCACCTCCATCTGACAGGTCGCACTTTTTGGCCAAATCCTTGGACAAGTCACACATTTTAGGCCAAAACCTACTTCCTAGGTCCCAGTTTTTGGCCCAAATAGTGCGACCCATCCATGAAGATGAGGGTGGACTGTTCCTGATATTTGGGACCCTAATCTGAACTTTCAATCCATCAAAAAGGATGAGTAGGATTAGGCCTCTTACCTGCAACTAACGGATCTCGATTCCAACGGTCGGTTTGTCCGCTACGATCACCGCAATATTTAGGGCCTTCTCTCCTCTCTACATTCACCACAGCTACACAAGAAAATGAATGCATTTGGAGGGAAAATGCCTTATTAGAAGAGAAACCCCTGATTTTTCTTTCACCCACTGCGACCAAACCGTAGCCCCATTTGACACACCGTCTGCACCATTGGAAAGCTCTCACTGAGAACTCAAATGGGTATCTATTATTTTTTCATGATTTGATACTTCACCTAGACACATTTTTTCCATGAAGAGTCTATTCACCTCTCCTCCAAATCGAATTTCCTCACTTAAAACACTCGTAATGGGGGCACCACTTTGCCTCTTTACTCATCCTTGTTCGTGTTGATTTTCGTCATGAGATACCCCCTTGTACTCATGTTTTTATGGTCCCCCATCTGGACCTTTACTGTGTGGCAGCACCATTGAGTTGCCCTTGTTTAGAGAATCCAAGTTGAGTCATCATCACATTCATGGAGTCTATCCCGAGTCCTGTTGTATCCCGATATATTCCTCCATCCTTCATTGCTTGGTCACTCCCTCATGTTGCACATTATGGCTTTCAGCCCAACTGCCCCCAATCCCTCATGATATTGTATCAGTCGCGGCCAAGTCATCCATGCCCTTTATGCTCTAACAAGGGAAGTCATCCATTCGCTACTCAGTATCCCCCACTTTATCATCACCATTAATGTCAGTCTTTCAATCGCTCTACTATTTTCTCTCATGCCTTAGTTGAGGATCCCTTATTGCCTCACCTATGGCGGACCTCCTTCTGTCGACATCAGCTTATTTATTCCAGGAGACAGGTCTAGAGGGCAGTGTACCTTGCTTCCAACTTCCACACTTATTCTATGCCTCAGATTAGGCAAAGGGATTTCTCATTACCCTTTGACTTGATTGTTTCTCAGCTCCAGGTCCTTTCAGCATGATCAAGATCCGTATACTTGATGGTCCAGTGATGCCGCAACAACTATTGATGATTATTGGGTATGTGTGAGATGTCTCAACCCTCATGAGGGGGTGGCCCTGTAGGTAGCCCCCCACATGCCCGGATGACCTCTTCATTCCAGCCTTCGATGCAACTCGATATATTTGATGATATCGGCCTTCCCTGCTTGCAGCGCCTCTTTCATTTGCATGTATCAATCAGATTTTGCGAGCCCTTCCCCATTTATAGGGGGGATTTGGGTTGTATTTGTATCTCATGTACTAAGATATTATTATATAATTCCTGGCTGTTATCCTAGGAAAAACATGTATGTGGTATTCCTCATTATATCTTTTATCTGACTCATATTTATGCTAGCATGTACTTTTCAGTTCAGTTCCTTGTTTTCTGGACACTTTATTCTTTTGTACTTTGTCTCGGCGGGCATAGGTATGCCTCCCCCGCTGCCTTTAGCACAGGTACCATCTCATAAAAAGAGACTTATTGCACCTGTAAGTCTCATCTCCTCAGGGTCTAGTTCTTTAGCACCTTAGACTACCTTACATTTCTCTCTCTGACTTCCCTTTTGATGTCTAGTGATTGAGTTCTTACAACGTACTTCGGTCATACGATTTTCTCCTAACACTCGCACGCTGGGGGGCAATCTGTTACACCATTTTTTGGTCATCTAACCTATTATCATTAGATGGACCCAAGTACACCATGTAAGACCAATTTTACTTTCACTATGTAAAATAACTTAATAAAACACATTTATTAGGTTGTTTATGGTCTAAACAGGAAACCCCAAAAGGAAATATTAAACAAATCTATATTTGTTTGATTTTCCTCATGGAATAATCAATTAAACAATAATTTAATTATTATTCCAAGTCATATTCAACCCAAAACAAGGAAATTAATTAGATAAATCCTTATTTATCTTATTATTTTCTAGGAACAATTATTTAAATCTTATTTAATTAATATTCCTTGTTAAATATGACTAAATCATTTATAAATAGTTAAATAAATCATTATTTATTTAATTATCATTCAACCACTTAAAATAATAAATAAATCATTTATTTATTTATTATTTACAAATAAAGGGATTTGACCCAAGTCAAATACCTTTTCCCTCCAACAAATATAATGAAATATTCCATAAATGGTGGATCTAGATTTGGTTAATATTATTTTAATCATGCACCAAGATCTAGAATGACCCAATATTTTGTTATAAATAGAAAGGTTTTCCCATTCATTTGTCACCTTTTTTTGCCCATTAGATCACTCTGGATCTATGCTCTTGGTCTGACTTTGAGCCATTATCATTGTCACATTCTCCATTATTTGCTTTCTGAGCTCCCTTTGAGTTCTATGTTTGTCTGGGTTTTCTACACCAACAAGAGAGAGAAATGCTAGATCTGAAGCGCTGAGGACTTTCAAGAACCCATCCCATTGAGGAGAATTGGAAACACCTTTCTTCTTTTCCTCTCAGGTGCCCTTAATATAAAAATTCTTTCAAAAATATTGTTCTTGTCTTGTCTATTGGATGCATGGAGCAAAACCTTATTTTCACTGCTTAATGTCCTTTTATGCATAGATTTGGATTTTTGCAGCATTTGTCTTGATCAACTAACTGCAGATTTGAAGATATTGGTAGCCATATTTGATGTTAGGGCTATTTGTTATGTGTAGCTAAAGTGGTCTTTTTTGTACACTTCGACAAAAGATTCATACTAACACCTGCCTCCAAGTGCATGGTAGCCCATAATGCTTATTTTCTTAACCGTATGCTCATCGATGATGTAGGGCATTGTTCACTATGATTATCAAGCTAAAAATGGTTAAAATGCAGGAATCGGCCCTTAAACATAGCACAAACACCATATCACAAGTCATATATATCTTATTTTTATTTAAATGACATAATAATGTGCATGTTGTTTTAATGGATTTTACATGTAAAACAATGTCCATCTAAGAAAAAGGGTTGGCAATGCCCCTATCATTGAGGTCCCTGATTATGAGCCTTCCACCAGCTCACTTGATCTAGTGTCTGCTATCATCACTTTTCTTATTGACCAAAAAACAACTTATACCTAGACAAAGGTGTACTAGTTGTTCCAAGGAGACAAATTACCTAAAGATGATCCAAACATAGAGGTCTATATCTATGTCAATAGATCTTAGTTACACAAGGTAGTAGTGCATCATCCTTTCTTACCATGCGCTAAAACAATTGGATGGACCATAAAGCACACAAATTCAATGAGATCATGTTTAGATACACTAGAGGGAATCCCTTCACCTCATGTAGACATTGTAATAGCAACTAGTCATATTATGAGATTCACCTTGCAAATATTTTCCTAGATGAGAATTGGCTCAAATCCTTAAATATTATACTAAATGAACTCATGAAGGCTTGGTAGATAAATAGTGGAAGTTTCAAGTTTAAACTAAACAAATAATACTCAACAAATATACTCAAATATCATTTTCATTGGATCTCTTCCATGATGCATAGGTTAAACAAAATACTGAATTCAAATTCATTTAATCAAGTTTGGGTGCCCCTATTGTATTTCATTACAATCTTGTAAATAATTTTTAACTCAGTTGATGTCATATCTACTTCTTTAGAATAAAACATTAATAAATCCCTAAACTCAGAGGAAGGCAAGCAACCTCAAATCTTCATGAACTCCTAACTCCTGGATGTTCTTTTTGTCAAGCATGCATTCCCTACCATGGGTTCACCATGGACATTTTAAGAAGGCATAGTTCAAATTTACTACAAGATATTGTGGGAATCAAAATGTATCCAATCACACATCAAATTTTACTATGATTTATTGATTTCACTTTATGAGGCATTATTTAATGTGCTAGCTCCATGTATGTTTGAGGAGGATAGACAAGCAATGAATACTATTGGAGACTAGTTTTTGGAGACGGATATCACATACTTGAGAATATTTTGGGTAGGCAAACCTCCTCACTCATAACTCCTATTTGTTACAGACAAGGTAATATTTCAATAAATAACTTATCAAGTATTTATGGGGCTAGGTGGAGTAGTATTATAAGATAAAAAAGATCCATGAACACACATGCCTTTTTATTTGAGCTCCTACCAACTTAGATACATGGAGGAATCCAAATATGACTCTAATTATTTGGCCCTTTTATGTTTTGGTGACATGTCATTCCATAGGTATGATCTAATATTGGTAGTGAGAAATCATTTCAAATACTGGAAGTACATATGGGACAACCAATTCATTCTTGGGCACAAAAAGAGAAAAATAAGAATATCTTTAACTATTCCAAAGTGATTTTTAGAATGGGTTACACCTTTACCTATGTGACAAAGGAAAGAGCTCAAGATAAAATATAAGCTCTAGTTGGAAAACGTATTGCACAAATGGAATCTGACTAAATTTCTCAAGAGAAGAAACTCAAATAATACCAAGAGGTCGCTAGATTAGAACATGAACTTGAGGAAAGTAGAAGAAAAGAAGAAGAGCAAAAAAGGTTGCAAAAAGAAATTTAATCTAGAAGGAAATAGGAGGCTCTGAAAGCACAAAAAGAAACCCGATATTTTCAATACCAAACCACACATAGTAGTGAAGAATCAATGGAGGCCAATCAAACCCAATCAACCAAACTAACTATCACTAGTGTTCATCTACTTGTGAAGGAATTGGGTATTACCCCAACCAAAATAAGAAAGGTAATGAACCTAGGAAAGTTTATATATGGCACAACATTGAATGTGATAATGGAACAAAAAGGAGAATAATTTTTCCACCCCCCACCTACCCCTAGTATTGATTGCCACTAAAAGAGCTATTATCCTTGACAGTAATGTAGACCCACTAGCTATGGCTTCAGCAGGCACAACATTTTTGCAAGCTACACAAAGAAATTTGAGAGACCTTCTAAACAGACCATGACAAAGGAATGATCATATAATAGAGTTGGAACAAAAAAATAGAATGCTAATAGCTAAGAAAAATGCATTGAAACAAGAGAAAACTAGGATGGAATACTACTAGGCATGTGTTGATAAAGTACACAAATATTATAAAATAATAGTTAAGCAGGTATATCCTTGCCTTCAAAATATGCACAAGACTTCCACCAAACTTATGCCACTTTTGGAGTAAGCTAAATAAAAAAGTACATAAATAAGAGGAGTGTTGAGTGTTATGGAATCTATGAAGAAATGACCCTCTGACTACCCCAGACACTCCCCAAGAAATCCCAAAATTAGGAAGAATAGTTAAGATACAACCATGTTCTTTTTTTAACACTAATTATGTATAATTTTATTAGAAAAATGTGCTTAGGAACTAAAAGAGTGCGACAATTTTCTCCTTATTTAGTAAGAAGCAAAAAGTTTAAAGGAGAATACAGGGTGACTAGTTTTTCTACTGCCATTGCACCATTTATGCATGCATGGGTATTGTTGTAACTTTAAAATTTCATAGTACATTAGGTATAACTTTACATCACATCCCTACAACTACAAAAGAATTTTTTCATTAAACAAGGGTACTTTCCACCCTTTGTTAATCATCATGCGATTTCTAAGGTGCATTGCAGGTTCGATACAGATCTGTCATGAAGCCATATCCAACCACTTTGAGGGGGCAACCTCCAATACATTACATGAATGAACAATTCTTGGATGATACAAATTACAAAACCTCCTTTCTATATATACGAGTCCATAGGGCCACAATGTAATCCTAGCCGACCTAACAATAATAATTTAAGGGCACAATAATAACAATATGGGGGTTACAAGGGTACAATAATAACAATAAGGGGGGCACACTAACAACAATAAGGGACTATAATAGTAATATAGGGACCTAACATGCCCCTCTCCTTCAAAAAAGTGTTGTCCTCAACGCTTGATTAGCTCTGGGTGTTTCTATATAAAATTCTCATCCCCCCATGTAGAATCTTCAGTGGGTAAGTTCTTCCACTTGATGAGATACTCTGAAATTAATCAATTTCGTAGCTTTCGAGTTCTGGTTTCTGTGACCGCTTCAGGTTCCAATATGATTTTTCCTTCCTCAGCAAGTTATGGCAATATTGTTTGAACTGGAAGATTTTCACCTATAACCTTCTTTAAGCATGAAACATGGAAAATTGGATGCACTTATGAAGAAGAAGGAAGCTCCAATTTGTATGCCATAGTACCAATCTTTTGCAACACCTTGTAAGTACCATAGTACTTTGGTGATAATTTATTATACTTCTTAGCTTGCTTGAGGGACATTTGTTTGTATGGTTGTAGCCGTAAAAATACCCAGTCTCCTACATCAAAACTTCTCTCGCTACGATGTTGATTTGCCTGTTGTTTCATTCGATTTTGTGCCAAATTCATATTGTCCTTTAATAGTTGAAGAAATTCTTTTTGATGCTCGATGTGATCTTACACTTCTTAAACCTTCAAATTTTCTCTTAAAGATGATGTGATGGATGGTGGATGATATCCATAAAGTGCCATAATTGGGTCATTGTGGGAGATTGGACATAACTTTGCCTTGAAGAATCCAAATCAGGTCAGACCCATGGCATTCAAAAGAAGATTCAGAGGGTGACTTCAGGGCCAAATTTCAGATATTGAAGATACAAATTCATAGAGAAAATTCAGTTTCAATATCGAGTTCCTCAAAATCAAGAAAAAGGTGTGTATTTTTTTTCAAATTGCATAAGTCTTGTTTGAAAAATCAGTTCTAGTTGATTCCAAAGGCCTATTGAGCATAGCTATCAGTATTGGGTTCTAAAATTCCTCCTAAAAATAACTCAACACCCATTAAGCCTTCAGAAGGCTCTACTATGAATCATGAAGACGAAGAAATGCAACATGAGGTATCAAAATTCCATGAGCAAGTGCACCAAATTTCGCTATCGCAAAGAGCAACAAAAATTGAAATGGATTGTTTGAAGAAAGGCGTGGAAGCTAAGATGAATGGTTTGGAAGCTAAGATGGATGGCATGGAAGTTGGCATGGAAGCTAAGATGGATGACATGGAAGCTAAAGTGGAAAACATGAAGAATGATCTAAAAGCATACATGGAAGGTTTGACAAAGTTGATACAACAAATGTTTCCTAATGGTGAAAAGATAGTAGAGGAAACTAATGATGAGAAAAAATTAAATGATAATCGTGATTTCATAAACTCTAATATTGGCAGGAAGAACCACCATATTCCAAAGATGGATATGAAGAAGTTTGATGGCAAGGATCCCGTAACATGGATACTACAGATGGAGCAATATTTTGATCTCAATAATGTGCAAAAAACACAAAAAGTACGCATTGCAACTTTACATCTAGAATAAAATACATTTGTATGGTATCGATGGCTTTGCTCCCATAAAAAAATTGTCACTTGGTCAATTTTTACAGAGGAAATGATAGCAAATTATGAGGATACAAAGAGCAACACCTTCATTATCCAATTGATAAATCTCAAACAAAAGGGTTTAGTGGGGGAGCACATTGAGGACTTCCAAAATTGAATATAAGGGTAACTGATATTACAGAGGAACACAGGATTGATCTCTCCATAGGTACCTTAAAGGATAACATCCAACATGAAGTTCGCGCTTTGGAACCTGATTCATTGGAGAAGGCATTCAGGTTGGCAAGAAAAATTGAATGTAAAATTATGGTGACAAGGAAGCCTACCACTCACTTCTATAAAGAGGGAAGTGTTGCTACTCCTAGATTTCAAAAACCTACAAGGTTGACACCACAACAATTGGAAGAAAAAGAGAAAACGGGCTTTGCTACGTTGTGATAGAAATACACTAAAGGTCATAAGTGTCGAGAAAAAATTATTTTACATAGATTGTGAAGAGGAAGAAGAAAATGAACAAGAAAGAGGATATACACAAGGAACCAACCCTAGAAGAGGAAGAAATGAGTCCACCATATCGTGTAATGCATTGGAAGGAATTACCACTCTCAAACTCTCGAGATGAAGGACATATCAAGAAGAAAAAGGTAATAGTGTTTGATTGATTTGGGTAGTACCCATAATTTTATTCATTGTAAGTAGCCGAGGAATTGAATTGTTTCCTATACCCTGCCGGAATGTCAAGTGATGGTTTGAAAATGGAGGAACTATAAATTTCTCTCGAAAATGTCATAATATCAAGCTAACCATGGGGGAATATGTATTGAATATTCCAATGCTTTCCATTCAATGGGAGGTGTTGATGTTGTACTAGGAGTACAATGGTTACGATCTTTGGGGATAGTAGCTTTTAATTTTAAGAAATTCTCTTGAAAATTTTTCGAGGAAGAAAATCGAATTACGGGGTATGGAGGGAAGTCGGGGAAATATAATAAGCTCTAAAGTCATGACAAATATTCTGAAGAAATAACAACAAGGTGTAATTACACAATTATTCTCACTAGAATTTCCAACATCAAAATCATCTATTTCTCTATATCTCCAAAGAGTCTTGGACAATCAGTCCAATAGGATTACATTGTGGCCCCACTAGGATTACATTATCGCCCTATGGACTTGTTCAGTATAGTGCACTTGTACGACTTGCCACGTGTCACTGTTTCCTCCTTTGGCTCTGAAATTGATAGAAAAGAAACTACAGTCCGTGTACTTGCGGCCACTTTTTACAACATTCTAATCTGATACTCAGAGAGAGAGTTATGAATGTTTTCCCACAATAACCTCTTTGGGATGAAATTCGGGGGCCTAAAAAATACCTAACTTCCACAAATCATATCTCCGAAAATATTGTGAACCAATCTTTGAAATTTTGTGATGATGTTCCTTAGGATTTGGCTTCGCTCTCTAAAAATTTCAGCTTCTGAACCTTCGTAGAAAAAAATTTATAGCTACAATGCCGCAATGACCTATTTAAGTGAAGGTCGGAGCACATAAAAAAGCCTACATTCCACAAATCACTGTCTTTGAAAATGTTAACGAACGGCTACGCAATTTTTTGCGACGATGTTACTAACGATTTTGGCTTTGCACCCTAAAAATTTCAGCTTCTTAACCTTCGTAGAAAACAATTTATAGCGAAAATACCACAATGACCTGTTTGGAGCAGAAAAACCCTAGAATCCAAAGCTCTGATACCAAATGTTGTGAAGCCAGCTCCAACCACTTCTAGGGGGAAACCTCCAATACATTACATGAATTAATAATTCTTGGATGATACAAATTACAAAACCTCATTTCTATATATATGAGTCCATAGGGCCATAGTGTAATCCTAGTGGGGCCATAATGTAATCCTAGCCGACCTAACAATAATAATTTAAGGGCACAATCATAACAATATGGGGGTTACAAGGGTACAATAATAAAAATAAGGGGGTTACACTAACAACAATAAGGTACTATACTAGTAATATAGGGACCTAACAAGATCTGTGGTTTAAGAGTTATGTCGGGGGCCAAAGAGTGCACATTAGCGGAAATTTTAGCCTAAAATTTCCCATGAAATTTTCACATATTTTCCATGTCATAATATGTAAATCAATCAAATCCTTTAAATTTAAAAAGAGGTACATGTAAATATTTTGGAGGGAAAATAAGAAAAAATAATTTTTATAATTGTATTTTTGGCTTATCTCCTTGAAGGTTTACTCAAATTTCAAGTGTAGAAACTCATTGGCTACAGAATCAAATTATTCATCCAACGAGTATCCATTATGCATACTTTTTAAGAAGACCCACATTGATTAAAATTGAAGGTACATTAAAAAAGTGTGTCAACACATTTTTTTAATGTATCTTCATTTTCTATCAATGTGGGTCTTCTCAAAATTATGCATAATGGGTACTCATTGGATGTGGAATTTGATTCCGCATCCATCAAATGTCTACACTTGAAATTTGAGTAAGCCTATGAAGGGATAAGACAAAAATACAATTAAAAAAAAAAACACATTTTTCTCCTTTTCCCTCCAAAATTCATAACTCTTATTTTACGATTTTATTATTTTTCCTTAGGAGGCCACTTTTAGGCTAAAATTTCCTCTAATTTGAAGTTTAACAAGATGGGTGGGAAGGTTTCCAAACTCATGCTCTAGTGGTATACGACCAAGACACATGTCACACAAAGAACAATATCGCCCTCGCACCCACACCTTTACCCGGGAAACAACTAGCTCAAACCCCCTTGAAACCATCCAATGATGTAAGTAGTGTGATCATTGTTTGATAATAGATCACCACAACATATAATGATAGATGTGAATTAGAAAACAGGTAGACCAACACACATCCCAGTTGGTAGAAGATCGTTGACCCATGTGTCATATGCATGAGAATGATGTCAACATAAATCAAATAAAGAATTAAGTTTAATTTTTGAAATAAATATATTTGTTCAATCATATGTAATTATGTGTCTAAAAATGGATGGAATAACTATAAAAGTGAAAAAAAAAACATTTCGTTGTCCCATTATATGCAAGCAAATTGGGTAATATATCTCTAGAACCATCCAACAATGACACATCCAATAGTAGCAAACCAATGGCTAAAATTGAATTCACTCCTCCATTTCTTTCAAGCAAATATGAATATTAATGTAGCTACTCTAATCCTCAAACTCTCTTTTTCTTTTTTCTTATATAACCAAAATTAACCATATTTAAGTTGTCTACCTTAGTTGAACTAGCCTATTGATTATACATTTGAAATATGTTTTCCCATAGTCCATCATACAAGAACTAAATTGAATTAAAACCTTTTTTTTTCTAAAAAAATATTTGGTGCATTGACATAGTTTTCTAGCCAAGAATTATCTCAAGGACACAACACGTGCAATATAAAAAAAAAATCCTAACATATGACCATATTTAGATGGAATTATACACAATTAAAACTCTAAATGACAACATTAATCATCAATAATTATCAGATTTTATTCTGCTACTACCTAGTTGAGATTGAGATGCTAAGGTTGAATTGGCTAGATTATGTTGATGAATGACACATGTGCCCCTGATCCTTGCATTTATCCCATTTTCTGATCTAATAGCTCTTAGAATTGAACTTGAAGGTGTTTAAGGTCGAGGTTGAGATCATTAAATTGTTGCATATGCAAGGAGAGGATGTCATTTGTAGTCCTTATTTGAACTACAATTCTATAAACCTTTTTACTTCACTATTGCAATCTTAATTCAGAGATCCTTTCAACCTTTTGGGTCTTTTCTATTCCACAAAATTCTTTCCATTTTCTCCCCATTGTAATTGAGTACACAACAAGATGCTCCTCCACTGCTAGCTTCACTCTCCCCTTTATGTAGCCTCATAGTAATCTCAAATTATATACTTTGCACTCTAAACAATATGTTAACTTACATTCATCCCATATTATAAATTTGTTTATAAGTTTGAATGATCATGCTGCAAGTTGATACCATTATTGATAAATCAATGATTTTCCAACACCATGTCCTATAAAATGATATTCCTCACTTGTTGATGTTTTTGTTAGGGTCCTATAATAATAGGATTCATAATTTTGAATTGACTATGATTATTCTTGCAATATTTACATAATTTTCTTTCTGTAAATTTGTTTTCCCATATTAAAAAATGTAAAGAGGGTAAGTCCTAAAAGAAAAATCAAAGGGCTAAAAGAAAAAGATCAAAAAAGAATATAAAAAATGAACCCCAACAAAAAAAAGATAAAAAAGATACAGAAAGTGATGTAAATTCAAATGCCAAATTTACTTTGCAAAATAAGATTGTGTGCAGCTTGTCAAAACTGCCACAATCCATGAAGGCCAAACTTCTTAATCTTGATCTTTCATGCTTTAAATTTCATGTTGATAGATAGAGAATAAAGATGTAGCCAAACTATTTAATCTTAGCAGATCAGTAGTTAGGTAGAGAAAAATAATGAGCTCAACAGTTTAATCTGAGCCATTGGAAGTAATAAGGTTAGAATTATATAGTTTGTTGTTAAAAGAAAAATAAAAAGGGTCTGCAAGCTCAAATGCACCCGAATAAATGAATAAAAAATGTTAGGGTAGACGATGGGTAGGCAGAAGCAGTTTTCACAAGGCATGGAAAATAGAAATTGGTCATTTCATATTACTAAATTCCTTCTAAATTCATTTCCCTTGTAAAAATACCCATCCCCCTTCATTTTAACCCTTTCCCCTTACCTCACTCATTTTCCCTTCTTAACTCCCCTTTTTCCTTAGTTAAAAAAAAAAGAAAAAAAGAAAAGAAAAAGAAAAAGACATTTTCATTTGCAAAAGTAAAATCCCTTGATTAACTTCCCTTTTCATTCAAAATACCCCGAAAACCCCTTTATCCTAATTATTTGTTTAAAATTATGTATTGGGTCCCACTATGAAAAATCCTTCCCGATATCAGTTTTAACATTATCCTTAGTATATTGTATAATCCCGCACATTTTATACATCCCGCACTACATTCATTAACCTCCCTTTTCATTAACCTCAGTTTAATACATATAGTTAAACTCATTCCCGCTTATATGTATTAACCTACATTATTATATTAATCCCTTGATTAACTTTATTTTATTAATTCCCGTATAATACACATGTACCCCGTATCATATTAACTCCTGCCTATATGTATTTCCCATACCCCTTAAGTTAATTTAATATATATTTTTATTAAAACCCCATTGTATAAAGTTTCGACCCTTCGCATATATCACCCCACCCATTGTATATTCTTAACCTTTTCTATATACATAAAACTCATCACATTTACTTAAAACTTGGGCCCCACGCCTATCAAATCCTTGGCAGGTCCCTCCCATTTGTCCATCCGTCCGATCTAGATCAATCAAATCCAATGGCTAGTAACTCTTTTCGCATCCCCGGTCACCTGAACTTTAACACCACCGAGACCTTGCGAAATATGTTGTTTTCATAGCCTCGCTCCATGCTACGTGGCAACATTTCATTCCATAGCATCCTCCAAAATAATACCGCCTACCAGCTTTTGCCGATGTGAAAACCTCCAAGCAGGTTTCTTTTGCCCATTATGAAAACCACCATGCCTTTATAAATTTGACCCCAGGCCCAAAGATTAACCACTGATTGGTTAAAAATCATAAAGTCACACTTTCGAGCCTTTTCACAATTTCTATTATAGTTTGCGCAGAGAGAGCATTACCAACCTATTCCAAAGAAAACAAATCATTGTCGACCTTGTTTTAAGCCAAATTTACACCATAATTCAAGATTATTTGTTTCTACAGCTGGTGAAAACCAATTTGAAGCATTATAAAGACTATTGAAGCCTTAGAAAGCCTGCTCTGCCCCAAGAGAACATTTTTGCAAACTGAAAACTTCATTTTTCGAGGTATTCCTAAAATACTAAGGCCTGTACTTATAGCAAGAAAGTAAAAAGTTAATTGAACCAATTTGAAAGCCTTTGCACACCAAAGGAAAAGTAATTATTACTTCCAAAACCTTTTTCTACAGACCCTAGTCATATTTTCACGGTATTCCCAAGGCCTGAGACTATTTTTTATTACTGAGAGTAATCAATTGATTAAAATTAACAAAACAATGTCTTCCCAAGGTATTGTAATAATCAATCCCCTGCAACCTCTTGTTGTTGATGTGGAACACACTCCCTTAGTAGACAGAGACTTTAAAATTAGTGACTTGTCACTGAGTTCAACCTCCTTGAGCTCCATTGTTGGAGCCATGATAAGTCAATTGACCAAGCTGATGATGTTTTCCTTTGGGAATCCAATTTTTCTAAGTACATTGTCCCACAGACCTTCCAGTGTCCATAGGTCATCAGACTCTATCAAACCAGTTATTTTCCTGATCAAATAGCCATTGTAACCCCGGGTAAAGAGATTTTATTCACTATCATAACTGAATCAATAAACCAGATGCTGTAAATTCAAGCTAGGCCTGATGAAGCTCCTCTATCTATTGAGACCCTTACTCAGTTATATCTGAATCTAGACTTCCCCAAGAGGTTCCAGATATTCCAAACATTCATTCCATCATCAGTAGAAACTCCTAAGACTAATCCTCCTTATCCATCTACTATATTGTCTGAGAGAACCAGGCATATCATCACAATGTTGTCTTGTATTTTGCTTTATTTCACTGATGAGAATGTTGATGCTTCAGTCTTAGGTTTCCTTTATATTTTCTCCCCTGGTCAGTCTCCTACTTCTATATTCAATTTTGCCCAGTACCTCTCTGATACAATCCATGAACAACTTGTTAAAATGCCTGAAGAAGGTGTCTTCAAGTATTCATCTGTTTTATTCCACATGTTTTTATACTTCCAATATGAAAGATTTTCTATCAACCTTCAAAAACTAGATGTTGAAGGTAATCCTCAGTCAGTAATCTTTTGGAATTCATTAATCAGGAAAGATTCAACAGAGTTCACATACCAAGACTTCATTTAATCATTCATCTATCCTATTGTCAACATGCTAAGCACCAACAGTCAAACAAGAGTCAATTATGAAATGAAAAAGGTCTTGCAGTTATCAGAACATAGTAAGACAGAAGATTGGTATCTTTACCAAAACCACACAGAGATTAGAGTCTATGGTTGTCAGCTAACCCCATATAAACTTCCAATATACCTCCCAATGAGGTTATTTGCACTTTAGTATATCAGGCAAATTATTAACTTTGATGAAGTTAACTTTCTATCAGCAAAAAAGAAACACAGTTTAAGATAAAAAACCTGATTGGTCCCTTCATCTACAATAACAAGACAATTGGTCAATAGGCAGAAAATTATCTTCAAGAATTCAGGTTCAATGAAAACTTCAAATGGAATTATGATCCCTTGGGAGTTATAATCAATTTAAGAATCAAGTTTAAGCTAACTCCTTTTGTACATGAGTCTAAGCCAGAGATAGAGAAGTACTCCAATCAATTTGAATGGTTGGAGAACACTTTAAAAGAGGCAGAGAAGCAAGGTGATACTATTTCCATCCTGCAGACTCCAACCCCACAATATAGGAACTCCAAAAGGCCAAGAGAAGAAGAACCATACTCAGCTCAAACTACCACTGAAACCAAATTCAAATTGATGTATAGGAAGAAGCCCAAATTAAATCCTGTAAATGAGAAATTTGAAATAATTGAGATTATTGACACAGATAAAGTGGTAAAGGGAATTGCACCTCCAACAGTTTCAAAGGAAACTCACCAGCCTTCAACATCTAACACTCAGATTATTCAAAAGAAGCATAGTCATGAAGTGTCTTCATCAGGTAAACCAGCAGGAAAAAAAAAAAAAAGCTATTATGTAGAAGTATAAAGAAATCAAGCTCAGGAATGAGGCATTAAAAGCTGATACTTATGCCCAATACTGGAAACAAACACCAAGTGACCAAAGCAGGTTACTCTCAACATTTGACTAGAAGACCAGGAAGATGCATATGACTTTCTTGCAACCAACAGTGAAACATCCTAAGGCATTAGGAGATTATAAGAAGACATCATAAAAATTTCAAGAAAAAGATCTTCATCCTATAGACCAGATAGAATTTCACAAGCAAGCTTGATGCAGTGAACAAATACGCACATTAATATTAAATGGAGCAAAAAATTATATTATACAGAAAACCAAAATTCAAACTCTCCACATGTGATGGAGTTCATATCCTCTACACATGTCTTCATAAAATTTTTATACATCTGTTACTTTCCTTTTTAATGCGCAACTCTAATTCTCAAAACAACACCAAATGTAGAGGTTGCAATCTATATTGGTCGAAGTCTATATCTCTGATTCACGATTTGCATTATTACCTTCATACTTAATCAACGTAGATGGAATTCTGATGTAAATATCAACACGATATTTAATAAAATTATTACCATATAGGAAATGTTGCATAAGGGAGCTAATGCAAGCTGTGTGTTACTGCTAACGCAATTATGAATTGGTAACCACTGTTATAGCATCATAAATCACATAATATATAATGCATTTTAGGCAGTAAGGCTTTGTAACGTCGACACCGGTTGGAGTGTAATATAGACTCCAGTTTCCCAATTGGCCTTTAAGACATTATACCAAGTAGTCTCCAATGTCTGCGTTCAACATTTTGTTGCCTTCGCACTCCTATTGGCATTCCAGTCCACAACATTTGATTGCCACCTACGCTGGCCCGATTCCAGCTTTGGCTTTCACGCTGAAGTCATGCCTTTCACCTGCCGTGCACAATCTGAGATCCTCCAATCTGAGATCGATTCACCATTGATGTTGGTTCCAATTGCACACATGTTCGTGCAATTAACGCACTTATCTATTGCATATATATTATTGCATAGTTAATAAACAAAAGAAAACGTGGAATGATAGAGTAATAACTATATTGATTTCTCATGGGCCAAACATTTCATTAGTTGCCCCTTTGCGTTTGCAATCTTCACACTGTCAAACTCACTCTGGCACTCTTGTTACACAGCATTTTTTCACCATCCCTACAATCCCTCGTCCTGCATATTGGAGGATCATCCCCGTGACTTGTGAACAGTGTCATACTTTGAAAACACATTCTTTGCATCCTTCTACATAAGGACATCATTTCTCCTATTGGACATTTCCTAAAAAAAGCACACAAAACCTATGTTTTGGCCTTGGCACGAATAGCCAGTTCATCCCTCGTGCCAATGTGGAATATTTTCACTAGAGCTAGCGCCATTTGGCACTATGTCTCAGTGTAGCCCCCGCACCAAGCTGTTTTAGGAATGTTTCTAAAAAATTTAGAGGCAGAAGTTTCCTTCTAACTACCTCAAGGATGAGTCACTGGAAGTGGTTAAGTTGATGAGCGATAGATATCTCTCTTTAGGTAGTGGTTTTCACCTCCCATGGAACACTCCTTAAAGATAGGCCTCCCTTCCATGATTATAGGGATCCTAACCTCTCCCTCTCCCTCTATATAAACATGCCTTCTCCCTTTCTGAAAGCTAGCTGAACATATAGCCAAGGCGCTGAACTTGGAGAAGAATACTATAGCTGAGTAATTTTTATCGAGAAGGTAGAACCAAGGAGAACTCTGTAGAGAGAGTCCCATCTGAATTCTCGATGAGCCTTTGTGAGACGTGCTTCGCTTGAACCCTACTGGAGGAGATCACAACGTCAAATCTTGGTTGTACTCTTCCTTTAATTTATTAATATACTCGACTATGGTGTTCGTTCCATAATTGTGTTATGTTGTTTATGTAATGAAATTTATTTAGTCCACTTTGACTGACTGATAGTTACGAATGTGAATTATTATGTTGTATATTGTCGTTGTTTCTTGTGTGTGTGCAGGTGTCCGAGCGTGAAAGCAAGCGAATCGTGATCTGTCAAACCAGAAGCGAGGAGCGAGCCACTTTTTTTGACGACAACAACAACATAGGATCTCCGGTAAGTCATCTATCGAATCTCCATCCATTAGTTAACTAGGAATCAATATTATAGCTTGTCTTGTTTGTGGCTAGACCCACTCTAGGGCTAGAGGGATCGCCTTTGTCCGCAGAGGGGATTTACCTCACCAAAAAATTGGTGAATCCACTGGGGATCAATGCAAGTTTGTCTTTCACCCATTAGGTCTTATTTTGGTCTTTGCTTGCTTTTTTTTCCTTTTCTGATTATTCTTCTAAGTCTAAGAGTCTTGTTCAGCCCCAGAGGATCAGATCTGACCTCTGTTTTTCAAAATTTTACCTTTTTCCTGAGTGAATTGGCTTGGCGTGATTTCTGTTTAGACAAATGTGCCGATTGGTGCATGTTGCTAGTGTTTCACTGACGCCATCCCCTGTTTGTTACTGATTATAGCCAAACAGCTATGCCAACACCTGTAGGTATTAGGGATTTCTTTGTTTTGGAGATTTTTGGTCAATTCTTGTGCTTCTGGGTTATTTTAGGTATCATTGAGTGATTTGGGATTGATTTTGATTGTGATTAGCTTCCTTCCTTCAGTTGTTTGTCTGTTTCCTATCAGCATCATAGCCTTATGGTTTTTAAGTGATTTTCTATGTTGAGCCTCCTGTAGGAGTTTGAGCCTTTTGTTTTGCAGTCAACTTCTTTCCTGGTTTGGTTGCATTCAACTCCCTTGATCTGTTTGAGTGATTGCACTGGTTGAATGATTCTTGACTCTTTCGTTCAATTTTTCTTCTTGTCACTCCAAGCATAGATCATTGCTTGCATGGGTCTGTTTGGAAATCTTTCTTCAATTCGAGAGATTGCAACATTGGTTTGAGTTTTGTTATGTTTGTCTTGGGTTGATTGAAATTGTTTCACTTCAACTCTCACATTAACGTTCACGCACTAGTGTTTTGATTTTTTTTTCATGTAATTTAGTGCACAGTTTGCTCTACTACATTGAAAAATAAAAATAAAAATAATTGTTTGCATTCTTTTTTGCATTGTGAATTTTAAAGTCTTTCGCATATCTGGAATTGGACATTCTAGGAAATATTTCTCATTTCATTAGCTCACATCAGATACTGTGGTGGATGTTTCCGCGTGTTCTCATTATTTTCTATCACTTGAAAACTCCTAACTTTCTCGTAGATAGCTTTTCATCGAACAGAATGGTATCTTTTGGCATGTATCTTGCATTTAGGGATTTTTGAGATCCAACATTCGGTAGGACCTTGGAATTGAAACGTAAATACAAGATCAAATTAAAATTTACTCAATTAACCGAAGGAAACATTGAAACCTAACGAAACATCTAGTGGTCTAAGTTAAAGATGTGTTCTGGCATCTTTAAACCTAACAGTTGTTGCTCACCATCTGGCTTCAGACAGCACTAGTATGGACTTGTGCTCCCTGTACCGTTGAGTATATAAAGAGAGACCCCTCTAGGTTGTAATCCTTTTATCCGTAGGAAGCTGAGTCTTCCGCCTTGTAACTATGATACACCGAACACAGTATTCAGGTAGACTACTTGCACGTATGTCAAATCCTTGGTTCATTCTTCTTTCATTTGATCACCAAGGTGTATATGGCAATTCACGGAAACCTGGTACACCCTTCTACCTAGACTACCTGAGCAATCATTTTCAATCTTTACTGACTCCATAAATTTGAAAAGATCATCAAGCATTTGTCCTTTCACGCTCACTTAAAATTGAAAGTGACTAGAGTCATCTTTTGCTTGTTTCTTGACTCTTAAAACATGAAACAACAAAATTTTGGTTTCAATGTGGTAAAATAAACTACCTACGATTACACAGCCATTAAATTTTGATTCCTTGGCCTGTCTTTGTTTGCCTTGGTTTTTATCCAAGAGTATTTGTTCTCGGTCACTTTTCTTTTTCTAGTGTGCTACAGCCACAGTGGCGGAACCATCTGTTTCGTCTAGTGGTAGTCCTTTCTCGGACGATTCATCTGAAAATTCTCAAACCTCTAGGTCTTTTGAGCTTCAACAACCTATTCTCCCATCAGAGCACCCCATTGGAGAACCAGTTGAGTTCAATTGGCCTCTTTCAAATGCTTGGCTTGGGGTTTGGGGTCGGGGAACACTTTACCCTATTACATCGGGATCGCCATTTTTGGCTGCTATCATACCTCCTAGTCCCCATAGTATTTTACAAGATCTCATAGTGGATTCAGATATGGAATTGTCTGGTCCTATTGGCAGTGAGGGGATTCTTGTTTCTGATGAATAATACCAACTTTTTCTGAAAAAAATCCCTCAGAAGTTTGCTCAATCTTCACCATCGGTGTCACTTCCAACCAGATATAGGTATTTAGGTCAGATTATGGCTGGTATTGCCTCCATGGAAGCATCAACTCCATCAAGGGGTCTGGTCCTTCCATCATTAGGGATGTCGCCAACGACACCTGTCTCGTCAACACCTTTTGTTACATCTGTCCCAACTAGACCTAATTTCTGTGTGGCTACATCATCACTGGTTGTCACCACTCAGTCATCAAGGGCTTCATGTTCGATAGAGACTTCAATTTCCATGGTAGCCCCCGACAGCCTATCTTTTGAGGAGCATCAGCTGGCTACTCAGCAGCAGAGCTCCTAGACTTACCAGTCCCCTCAGGATTCTGGTGAGCCTTATCTTTCTCATTATGACGCGGTCGGTAACCCCATTTATGCACTTCCGTTTCATTATGGCGAGTATGACAACCCTATCTATTTGCCTACTTCGGAAGCTTATCAGTTCCTTTCCGGTTTTAGACCTACCTTGCCTGTGCAACCTTCTAACCAACAAGGAAAATCCTTTCAGGGACAACCTTCGATTCAGCAAGGGTATGCTTACGACCCACAAGGACAACCCTTTCAGGGACAACCTTTGGTTTAGCAAGGGTATGCTTATGACCCACAAGGAAAACCCTTTCAGGGACAACCTTCGGTCCAACAAGGATTATTTTACATTCCGCAAGGATAGTCTTACAATCCACAAGGCCAACCTTTACAAGGTCAGCCTGTGATCCAACCTGGGAAACCTCAAGGACTTGCTAGGCAACCGATATATCAACGAGGACCTTCATACAGTCCTAGGGGGTAGATTTATCCATCTCAAGGGAAACCTTTCATGCAACCACAACAGCCATACTTTCAAGTTGGTCCAAATGTTGCACATCCAGGGCCATCTTATGGTCCTGCTCCAGGTCAACTTGGTCATCAGGTACAACTTGGCCCATCGTAGCCATCAAGCTAACCTGCTCTGCAGGGGAAACTTGGTGGCCCTCATCAGTCAAGTCAACCTGCTCAGCAGGGACAACCTTCATAGATAGTTCACCCTGCTCAGCCACCGCTCTACTCTACACCACATTCGGGTCAACCTGCGCGCCCGATTTATCCATCTCAATAAGGCCCTACTTATCAGCAGCCCGTTCGACCCCAAGGCACCTATTACCCTCGAGGTCAATATCGACTGGTTTACAATACACCTCAAGGTTCTGCTTATTACCCTCAACCCTCAGGCTATACTTACATTCCATAGCAAAATATTTATGCTTCTCAATTAGGACCATCATATACTCAGAATCAGTATCCTGGTCCTCAGCCGCCATATCAACTGAAATATTTGACTTATAACCCTTATGGTCCGAATCCTTCGGGACAGAACCAATGGGGGCAGAGTTACACTCAACCAGGATGGAATGTGGGTATTGGTCCTTATCGAGGACCTGCTATGCCTTTCAACCCTCTATTACCCTTTCTCGCCACGTTGGAATTACCGAATGTGTCCAAATTAATGAATGATCCAATCCTTCATAATCCATATTGGCCTCTGGTTCCAACCAAGGTTCCTGGTGATTGCCCAAATTTTGAGGGCAAGGCTAGAGAAGACCCCCAAGCACATGTCATGACATACCATCTATGGTGTTCTTCCAATTCTTGGGTAGATGACTCTATTCGACTCTGTCTTTTCCAGCGAACTCTCACTGGAGCTACTGACAAGTGGTACATCGAGCTATCTCACGATATCTTTCAAGATTTCAACTCTATTTCTATGGTGTTCCTTACTCATTTCCAGTTACCAGTTCGTTATGAAGCCGGGACGCATCTCCTAACATCCTTGAAACAGGACCAGGCTACCCATATCTCAGACCACATTCATGAATGGAGATGTCGTCATCATCTGATCAAATTTGAAATTCCTAATTAGATTCTTACCCATTGGTTCACCACCTCTTTTTTCAATCAGATTTCAAAATATATAGCCATGGGGGCATGTGTTACCGAGGAACATGCCATTGCTCATGCCCAATACCTTGATTTAGTGTACTCTCAATCAAGAATTTTGTATGATATCTTGACTGATGCCCCGTGACCTGGGACTTCTAAAACACTGGCCACCCCATCTGTTGATGACATTATTGATTCTGTGTCTCAGACTTCACATAAGTCTTCCAACACTAGGAAGCAAAAATCAAATTCTTCCAATGATTCTGCTTCTCAGCCTACCCCAGATTCTGGAAAAACCTCGGAGGTCAACGCCATTCAGGCCAATCCTATGGACAAGACATCCAAAGGGAAAAAGAAGGGAAAAGGCAAGACCAAAGCCGATGCCCCAAAACCAGAGTCGTCTAAACCTCATGCTGATGATGGTTCATAGCATAAGCCGAAGTATCCCTGTCTGATTTGTGATGAGGAACACTACAGTAAGGATTGTCCTAGATGAGCTAAAGTTAGTAAATTTTTCAAAGGCACTAAGGGAACTCCGACTGTCCTCAAAGAAAATTTTCCATCTTAGCAAACACAGATGGTTGAGCAACCTGTGCCATCTACACCTTTTGGCTCTCAAGTGTTCATGATGAATGGCTCTGCAGTCGTTTCTATTGCTACTCGGTCGAAAGATTATACTCGATCACGTCAGGAAGCTGAGAAAGAGATCGTTGATGGTCCTCCTCCCCCACCTACCTCTGGTCCTCTTGAGATTGAAAGGCCCAGTGCTAAACCTGTTGTACGACCACCTTCTAAAGGTGTCCTCCAGAAATATTCTTATAATCCTAACGCCCGTGCTGCTCAGCATTACAATATTGTTGATGATTTAGCATAGGCACCATTCGCGATGTCCGCGTTAGAAGTGCTCCATAGTTGTCTGTCTCAACAGAAATCGTTATTATCTGCGATCGAAGGAATTTATCCAGCTGATTCTAGCCTTCTCTTTTTCGATTTAGAGAATTTCATCCCCCGACTTCCACACCAAATTGCGCTTGTCATACAAGTCAGCATTAATGGTCTCAACATCCATAGAGCCATTGTGGATGAAGGTGCATCCACTTGTGTCATGTCATCTGCTTGCTGGAAGGCTATTGGCTCTCCAACCCTAACTTCATCACCCAATGCCCTTGAGGCAATTGGTGGAAGGGAATCGAAACCCTTGGGTGTTCTCCCCAGCTTGCCGATCACGTTACAAGGAAAGAAAGTCAGTCTCAAAGTAGAATTAGTTGATGCTAAACTCAATTAAAATCTTCTACTCACTCACAGTTGGACTCATGCTATGTTGTGCGTTCTGTACACCCTCTTTCGTCTTCTAAAGTTTCTACATGAGGGAAAAATCATTATTGTCGACCAGTTGTCATTATTTACCTCATCTTCTGAGAACAACATTCCATACGTGGATCAAATTCCTTCTCCCCTCGACAGCATAGGGCCAGGTATTTTCAAAGACCCTACCCTCATGAGTATATTTCCCCTTCCACCACCGGATACTTTTCAAGTTAATATGATCTCTCAGTCAGATGACTCGTGGATTGTCCCTTTACCTAAACAGGTTGATTCATTTGGGGATTCGATGCCGCTTACTCCTTTTGAAATCAATTATTGCGAGCTTGTAGCTTCATTAGATTCTCCCCCTTCTGAAGATGCTCCTTTGAGCATGCCTCTCGACGTTTATTCTCAATTCCCCTGGCTCGGTGATACAGATTCACCTGATCCTTTGAAAGAAGTGTTTCCATCCGATGAGGCCATGGTGGAAACCATGCCTCTCGAGGACCTGCCGTGGAGCGATGGGCATCATTATTCATTTTTTATGCCTGGCCTCAAGGCAATGTCTAACTGTCTTGAGCGTTTTGTGTCTCAAGTTCCTTCTCCGCCACTTCAAACGCCTATCTTGACTCATGAAGTCTTCACTGAAGGTAACTTGAGTAACATCACCCAGACAATGCCTATCGAAATTTTCATGAAACCGGGAATTGTTGAGAACATTCATGTCGGAGTCACTCTCTCTCCCGATGAAGTCCAAGTGCACACTAACCTCTTTCCCGAATTCCATGATTTTTTCGCCTGGTCTTATGAAGGGATGCCTGGAATCGATCCTAGTATTATGGTGCACGAGATTCCCACCTACCCCGGTGCGAAGCCTGTTCGCCAGCGTCTTCATCCAGTGCATCCTTGGAAAGCCACCACCATAAAAGCTAAAGTTGAAAAACTTCTCAAAGTGGGTTTCATTTATCCAATTCCTCTGACAGAGTGGGTTTCTAACATTGTTCATGTGGATAAGAAGCAGGGAAAAATTTGCATTTGTGTTGACTATCACGATACTAATCAGGCCTGCCCTAAGGATAACTATCCCACCCCTTTCATCGATCAAATCATTGACGATTGTGAAAGAAGTGAGATTTTTTCCTTTATCAACGAATTCTCTGGCTATAATGGGATCAACATTCTCCCGTCTGACCAACACAAGATCGGTTTTATCTGTCCTTGGGGAACGTTCGCGTATAAGAAATTCCCTTTCGGCTTGAAGAATGTTGGGGCTACATTCTAGCACACGATGTATTATGCCTTTCACGATATTCTTCATATTGTTCAACCATAACTAGATGACCTTTCGGCTCATTCAGCTATGTGAAACATCCAGACCATCTCCGCCAGATCTTTATTCGCTGTAGACGCTACAAAATTCAGCTCAATCCACATAAATGCGTCTTTTGTGTCGATTCCGGTAGACTTTTAGGGTTTATCGTATCCAAAGATGGATTTCGCCTTGATATGCTTAAGGTTGAGGCTATTGTTAATCTCCCCTCTCCATCCTCATTACACCAGCTCCAGAGTCTCCAAGGAAAATAAAATTTCTTCCGACATTTTATCCTGAACTATGTCGAAGTAGCCAAAGGGTTCACATGACTTTTAAAATAGGACGTCCCTTTTTGTTGGGATGAGATTGCATAGCAATTTTTTGATATGCTTAAGACGTGTCTTTTCAATGCTCCTCTATTACGTCCTCCGGATTATCATCGTGATTTCACCCTATATATAACTGTCACCTTTAGTATGATCGCCATGGTTTTGGTTCATGATGATGATGATGGTAATGAGCATGTTATTTACTACTTTTCTCGAAACCTTCTCGACCCTGAAACACGTTATGCACATGTTGAGAAGTTAGCATTGGCTGCGGTCTAGGTCGTCCAGCTTTTTTGTCATTATATCCTTTTATGGATGGTAACCGTGATTTCTGATTGTAACCCCATGACCTATATTCTATCTTGACAGTTTTTGGGGGGCAAGTACTCGAAGTGGATCGTTACCCTCCAAGAGTTTTATTTGGAATTTGCTACCGCCAAATCAAAGAAATCACTCATTTTTTCTGATCTAATTTTTTCTCTCCCCGCCGACTCTGCTCCTTCTTATTGTGAGGATCATATTCCAAACAAAACTCTTTTCTTGATTAGCACCCTCGATGCATGGTATGGTAATATCATCGTGTACCTTCATACTTCTAGTTTTAAGTCTGAGTTGACGAAAGATGCTCGATGCCGCATTCGGCATCAGTCGCAATCTTATCGTATTGTCGAAGATACCCTTTATAGTGTTGGAGTTGATTCCGTGCTCCACCGATGTCTGACCCTCGAGGAAGCTGAAATTTTTTTAAATGACTGCCACAGTGGCACCTATGGGGGTCACATGTCTGGTTATGCCACCGCACAGAAGATCCTTCGTGCTGGCTATTTCTGGCCGTCCATTTTTAAAGACTGCATTGTCATAGTATGCAAATGCCATGCATGCCAGAGATATCTATGCAAAATGCATGCGCCACCTGTTCCTTTACACCCCGTCATTACCATTGGTCCTTTTTCCAAATGGGGCATCGACTTTATGACGTGTAACCCTCGCTCGGCCAGGGGGCATGCCTATATTATTTTTGTCGTCGATTATTTTACGAAATGGGCCGAAGTAATGCCTACACTGGCTGCGGATGGTAATACAATAGAGAAATTCATATTCAATCATGTTCTTACTCATTTTTGTGTCCCTCAAGACATCGTTACCGATCATTGTTCACATTTTCGGGACTACATGATGGCGGAGCTGACGTCTAAGTTGGGTCTATGTCACGACAGCTCAATGCCATATTACCCTCAAGCTAATGGCCAAGCTGAAGTCGTAAACAAAGTTCTCATTATGATGCTTCAATGAACAATTGGGATCCATAAATCAAATTGGCATCTCATGTTTTTTTCAGCTCTATGGGTTTACCGAACGTCAATTAAGAGTGCAACCGAATTCACCCAGTTTCAGTTGGTGTACAGTCTGGAAGCTACTCTTCCGATTGAGTGTGAAATTCCTTGACTCAAATTAGCTTTGGAATTACTGCCTAATGCTTCACCTGAGGAAGAGTGTCTCCTCTATTTAGAGAGATTGGATGAAACCCGTCTCTTAGCTTCTTTGGTCATTGAAGCACAAAAGAAGCGAGTCAAAGTTCATTTTGACCAAACAGTTTCCCCTCGTTCTTTTATCGAAGGCGACCTCGTTCTCCTATACGACCATCTCATGACAAGCTGGGGGAAGGTAAATTCCAACCCATGTGGCATGGTCCCTACATCATCAAATGTGTGTTACAGAATGGGGCTTATGAGCTTATTGATTATGAAGGTTATCCCTTAGCACAGCCCAGAAATGAGTTGTATCTAAAAAAATATTATGCTTGAGTCATTCATGCATGATATGTGCACATAGGTGATTTTTTCATTTTTGTGCATGTTTAAGTTTGATGTGATTTGTGAGATTTTTTCTACTTATTGGGTCTTGCTGGTCATGAAGATGTCTATTTCCCCTTATGTCGGTTTCACAGATGGTGCTTCCTGCAGTACCAGGAGCTTGTCTTCGACAACCTGGGTAATTTATAATCCCGCTGGTGAGTTGATTAACCTACAAGGTATTTTTCTAGGACAAAAAACAAACAACGTCGCTAAATATAGTGCTGTTGTGGAACTATTAACCAAGGCAGCTAACCAATGCATACACGCATTGCTTGTAAATCTAGATTCACAGCTTGTTGTTCTTCAAATTAACGGTCATTATTCGGTCCGAAACCCATGAATTTTGAGATTGTATTTACGTATTCTTTTGCTTGAAATAAATTTTGATTTCATCACATATCAACATATACCAAGACGAATGAATACATTAACTGATGCAGTGGCTAAAATTGTATTAGATAGACATTTGTGCAATTTATAAAACATCATCATATGTAAATAGACCCATGTAGAAATAGATGTATATATATATCAATTTTTTGCAGTGTGTACATCATAAAAACCCAAAAAATATATATGTATGTTTCTGTTACATCCCGAGACAACATGTCTCTCAAAAATATGAGGAAATAAAAATCCTAGGTGCCTAATCAGCGTGGTGCTCATGATAGCATGTCACCGACCATACCAACCACCTCAGCAAGCATTGGATATGACTTAGCACCCCTACAGTATGCCTCTGGTAGGCCCAAGGAACATCAGAAAGGTGAGCATAGTTTGAGATCCCATGGGCGATCCCCTCAAGATTTTGTACTATATCCTCCTTGTCGCCCTCACCATGAGGATCGAAATCGCGAGGAGTTCACCTCACTATCGGCGACATACCTGTAGGCCTATTTGGGCCAAAATCTGCATACATATAAGATTAAATTTTAGAACATGCATATATACCAAAAAATCATAAAATCATGAAAATAAAAAATGAGTCTCACCTAGCTCTTCATCCCAATCCTCTCCCTCCAGGAGCGGGAGGTCTAGATCACCAGTGAAGTCTGTACCAGAGTAAGGCCAGTCCTCCACGAAAATCAGTTTTCGATGGAGCCAATCAAAAAATTATGGCCTCCAAGACATCTGTTGGCCACCCCCTGCTCTAGGCATCAGTGCAGGCCATCGAACCATGTGTGGTTCTCTGGGTGATGGCATCGGGACAATGACCTCCTGACGCTAGAATATCGGTAGTCCTTCCAAGAACAACAATACCAAAATGGATCCATACCCAAACTGCTTCAGTTTGGTCTTCTTGCACTTGGTTAGCTTCCGCTTGATGTTAATAGTCACGGCCTCTGCCCAGTTGTAGAGAGTCAGGGTCAGGCAGTCTACGGAAAGAAGTTGTGTCTTTGTGGCCTCATGCAGTGCTTGTGATCCTATAGTCTGCATGATAGTGTGTAGCACTACTTTTAGTGCCAGATCCGGGATGGTTTGGATATCAACCTTCTTGCCCCTATTCCTTTGCATTCCCCTCGGCACACTCTGTCGATCACCATCCCCATACTCTCCCCATAGGGACGGGTACCAGTCAGCATAGGGACTGCACCCCTCCATGACAATCCTGCGATAAATACACATCAGATACTTCGAGTTCAAGTTCTTGATCTTGAAGCACGAAATTTTCTTGGTCTTCATCCCAGATGCTTATCAAATACTGGAGCAATTCTGGCTAAGCTCAGAGGCACAGTGTTAGGAAGAATTTATTTAGCCCACAATCTCCAAGGGCGTCCATGCATCGATCATTCTCTATGGCAAGTTCATCTTCCTCACTATGTTCTCTCTCTTTCCACTCAATCACCATTATTTTTGCTTGATACCTGCACATTGTTCATATGAACATTGTTAGTCTACTTAGGCATTGAAATTTGCAAGCAATTGACTGCATTTTCTTTAAATTTATGCGGAATTTTGGGTTGCGTGGTTGGCGTGACTGTTTCGCAAAAATTCGCACCAATGGGTGCTCCCTTTATGTAAAAAAGGGGCAATTGGCGTGGGTCCATGCCCCAAAACCCACGCCAACTGCGATGCCCTAGTTTTGAAAAATCCTCTCCTAAAGGAATCACAATGACAAATACAAGTAATGAAATCTAGCTTAAAAGATGACAAATGGTGTTGGCTCTTACCTGAGACTGACGGAATCAAGACTGGTTCATTAGATCACTAGAAATCGTCGCCACAAGATCGCTAGGCAAATGGGTCACTGTTGCTTCACAAAGAGGTATAAGTGAAAAGTAAATAATTTTTACCACTTATGGAATTTTATAACTTTTCAAAGTTTTAAATTAGGTTTCAAAACATATTTTTCGATTATTTTATCATATTATTTTCGAGAAATATGTTTTACACATATATTTTGTGCAGCGACAGGTTTTCACATGGTTATGACGAAGAAACGGGTTGTATTTTATACTTTTTTGGACTCGGTAAAAACACAAAAATGTCACTACTGGAGTCACCTTTCAGCTCTTTTCTGACTCTCTAAAACTGAAAATATTGTCGAGACGCTTGTCATTTTGAACTCATTAAATGGTTGCGAAACGATATCTACCCAGTATATGTTTACCCCTTTTCCGAGGTGGGATAGATTATTTACGAAAAAGCAATACCTTAGCCTATTGCGACTAAGAGGTTCACTTGGATATTGTTTTCTACCTTTTTGGATCTAAGAGAATATTTACAAAAAGGGCCTTGCTGGAGTTTTATTTTTCACTTTCTTTTCAAAATCTCTAAACATGGAAAGATGTCGAGTTCTCCCTTTGTCAGACTCATTAAAAACTGATGACATCGGACTCTGTCATCATGACGTTACTTGAGTTCCTCCTTCCTAGGGCTCGTCAAATGTACTAGGTTGGATTTATCCAAAGGAAAAACTTACATCGCAAGCATATGCTATCCCCTTCAAGCTTGTTTACAAAAATAATTGGGATGCTTGCCAGAAATGGTGGGGGGAAATGGAACCAGACTTTAGTCGGCAGTATGTCACTCTTGAACATGGCACTTGTCTGCATTCATTTCTGGTTGGGGACATCTCACTTCGTTATTTGTTTCCCTCCATGGGTTTGGGTAATCTCTTTTGACCGCTTATCTACTCTTTGCCATGTCACCATGACCTCAAATCCCTTGATTTCAAATACTTCCAAATCCAGTGTCGTGCCACCGATATGTTCAAGAGAAGTTTTGCCTCTGCAATTTTCAACCTCCCTTTGATTCTCTGTTGGTATTGATTCGCAAATCATCATATTCCTCTATCTCGTGTCGATGATGTGGGAAATATCATGGCCCTCCTTCAACCAGGTCGCTTCTTATCGACTTCAGCTCATCTTCCAGGAAGTTGATCCAGAGACTCCCTTCAGGTGCCCTGGAGCCTGCATGCCTTAATGGCAGGCTCTTTGCATCCATCGCAAGGTTTACATCATTGGCCTTCGATCAGATGATTCTAAAGGTGTTCGACGCCATATCACTATTCACATTCCACGGATTGTACCTTTTGTACCTTGAGAGCCATTGTCATTATTGGTGGTTTCTCTCACGTCTGTCAACAACTCTCACTATTGGCTGTTAATCTGACAATATTCCGGCATGTTCGAATTCAACTCATCTATTCGCATGCTTGAACTTGTACTTTGTTAAGGTTTTGATGGAGTGTTTAGATTCAACAAGATGATGAGCTTAGTGAAAAGAGTCGCCTTCACTAAGTGGTCCCACAGGCTATTTTTGGCACAAATCTATTTTTAGACTATGTCTATTTTTAGACATGATGATCATATTTCAGAAGTTGCTGGATGCTATTTGTAGATGGTTGGTCAAGTTGGAAAAATAGATGAAATTATATTTTTATAATATTGGGCGAAGAATATTTATAGATCGTCAATCTACAAATAGATTCATGTCGATTATTATTAGCTCTTAATAATAATCAGACTCCAAACAACAACTTATTCTCTTGGAGCACTTCAGTTCAGCGCACAGATGTGGAACATTAGCTGATAGAAGGAATTAAGCTATTCCTGAGGGTTTAATGGAGCTAATGCATGGAGGACTCAGTTATAACTCAAGTGGCAGAGTTATGACACAGTTGGAAGAAGTAGTTATGGAGTTGTATGCAGTTTAACTCAGTTAGACTCAGTTGAGCTAGTTGTATCTAGTCTAACTAATTGATACACTAGTGAGAGTGGAGTGAATTAATTATTTAATTAATTCATAAATAATAACTCATTAATCAACTGAATAGTACATCAATTAACTACAGTGCATGGTAGTTTTAGTGGAGATCAGTGGAGAGATAGGTGAAAGGGCAAGATAGACTATCTGTTGTGACTATAGTGATGTAGTGATTACATCACACACTCAGTGGAGATGCCAATGGGGATTGCACAGTCAAGGATGGAGTAATTTGAATTCATTCAGAGCTATTCTTCATCAGATATTGCATAGTGGAGGCAGGATAGAAGGTGGCAAAGATCGGTGCATGGATTTGCAAGATTAGGCCTGATTAGTGTATGAAGATTGTACTGTACTAAGGGCTTGTGATAAGATTTGTATGCTTGTATGAGATTTTCATATGATCTCCATGTTATATAATATATATTTGGGGTTTTTAGCTTCAAGATTTCCTAGTTAAAAAAAAAAAAATGTGTTATGTGCGATTGATTTTTTTTGTTTATGCTTCACATGTGTGTGCAATTAATTTTTCCGCAAAAGATTAACAGGTGGAATAGATGCAGTATCTTGCATAAAGTTACATAGTGTGATATCAGGTGGATCTTAGAGATACGCATGCTTAGTGCATATAATTTCAACATGGTATCAGAGCTTTGTTGATTGAAGATTGCAATTGTGAAGTGAGTTTGTGCTGGTGGACAATTCGAATTTGCTATAGAAGATTCTCGGTGCAGAAATCGAGTATACATTGAAATTTCTTTAAATGGGTTGATATTTGAGTATTCCTTTGATGGGAGATCGAATTAAATAGCCTAGAAGGATAGGATGGAGGTGGTGCTGGAGGATAATGCACTGAAGGAGTTCATCAATAGCAATGTTCCTAAGCCGGGATCTAGCGATGTTGCATTACTTGATGCATGGCAAAAGAAGAGTTCAAAGATGAGGAGGATTTTGTTGGGAGGTGTGAAGGACCATATTGTGTCCAGCCTTCACGATAAATCCACTCCATTATTAATGTGTAAGGCTTTGACAGACTTTTTCCAAAGCAAAAGTGACGAGAGGAAGTTGGCGCTTAAAGACAAGCTCAGAAAAATAAAAATGGAGAAAGGCGACAGTATTCCAAAATACCTCACAAAGTTTTTCCACTGCAAGGATGAGCTGGGAAGTGTGGAGGTTACTGTTGATGAAGAAGACTTGGTGAGCTTGGCTCTCCTTGGTCTTTTGAAGAGTTGGCATAGCTACAAAGACTCTGTCAATGGACAGGAGAAACTGCTGGGATGAGAGCGACTTTGGTCAGATCTTGTGCAGGAGGAGATAAAGCGGGGTACCAGGGATGGATCTTCATCGAAGAATGAAGATGAAGAGAATTGTGCTTTGGCTGCCAAAGCAAGGAAAGTGAAGGGGAAGAAAAATCCTTTAAAATCCGGTGCTAAAGGCAAGAAGCAGGACTTGTCCAAAGTGAAGTTTTTTCATTGTCACGAACGTGGACATTTCTCCACTAACTATCCACAGAAGAAGAAGAATAAGCAGGTTGTTGGATCTGCAGCTGGAGAGGCCTTAGCCTCACAATTTGATCTAGATTTTTCCTTGATCGCATGCTTGGTTTCAAGCTGCATGGGATCGGTGTGGTATCTTGATAGTGGTGCGTCTTTCCATATGATAGGAGACAAAGAGTTTTTTAGTGACTTGGAGGAGAAGGACCTCTAGATGCATATAGAGATGGGAAAAGATGGTCGGTACAGTGCAACTGGAATTGGGACCATTACCTTTGAGAGGGAGTCCGGTAATCCATTCTTGTTGAATAATGTCATGCATGTTCCAGGTCTGAAGAAGAACTTGGTCTCAGTCGCAATGCTAGAAGACAAGGGTTATGATGTTGTTTTTAGTGAGGGAAAAGCCTTCCTTCGACATAAAAAAATGAGTCAAACCAAGAAGATAAGGGTTCTAATTAAGAATCTCTAAAAGCTGGAAGTAGATGGTTGCGTTGCAATGGTGGGCAATGTAGAAGAAGTGGTGAGCCGCGATGAGGACGAATTATGGCATAGGAGGTTGGGCCATCTTCACCATGGCGCTTTGAATATTTTGCAGCAAATTTATACTAGACTTCCCAAGGGTCCTCTTGTGCAGTAAAATTAGTGCAAATTATGTAAAATGGGTAAGTTTGTGAAGACCAACTTTCATGAGAAGGAGAACCATGCCTCGATGATCCTGGAGAGAATTCACACAAACATGTGTGGACCATTCTCGGTTACTTCAACAGCAAGACACAGGTATTATGTGATATTTGTTGATGAATTTTCTCGTAGATGTTGGATCTTATTCATGCAGAAGAAGAGTGAAACATTCTCAAAGTTCTGTGAGTTCAAGGCATTGGTGGAGAAGGAGTCGAGGAAGTAGGTGAAAGCTCTAAGGAGCGATAATGATGGTGAATACATCTCTGGTGAATGTAGGTTTTAACCCTGAACATAAATATCTACACACGATTCTTATAACAGAAAATAAACAATAGCAAGAGCATAAAACATAAAACAGATAAACACAGAGATTTTCCCCTGGATCCCAAATCGGGACGACTAGCTTGATTTTCATTATATTCCTTTTAGTGTTACAACACATATATATACATGCCGGAGCATACATAAACCCCAATCCATTAACCCTGGATTAGAACATAACCGTAGTTCCCTTGACCGGATCTACAAAAATACCAGGGGCCGAAAACCATCGAACCCCAAAACCATGTGCAAAATCATGCACAAAACCATGGGCGGATCCGCCTATGAGTGGGTCCGCACAAAAAACAAATTTTGGCCGGGGCGCTGCCCCGGGCCCCAACGGTGGGGACTACTTCGCCCGTCGTGACCCCCCAGCTACGCCCGACGCAACATACAGCGCGTGGGGCCAATCGTGGAAAGAATATAACACATACCCAACAGTGAATTCAATGAATTCTATAGCAAAAAAGGAATTTGAAGAGAACTCATAGCGCCTCAAAACCCACAACAGAATGGGGTTGTGGACAGAAAGAATAGAACGATCGTGGGTGCTGCACGAGCGATGTTGCATGACTAGGGCCTACCAATGCACTTATGGGCGGAAGCATGCAACACTGTGGTTTATGTGCAAAACCATTGTCCTCATAGAGTACTTGGCATGAGTACACCCAAAGAAGCATTTTCTGGTAAGAAGCTTGATATTTCTCATTTGAATATTTTTGGCTCACCTGTTTACATTCATGTGACGAAGGATGCCAGGAAGAAGCTGGAGCCGACTGCAAAAGTTGGGATATTTTTTGGGTACATAGAAACATCCCATAAATATCGTGTGTATTTTCCAAACAGTTGGATGACTTTTGTGCGACGGGATATAAAATTCAATGAGGTGAAAGCCATGAATTTGTCGCTTGAGAGGGAGCTACACTTGCATGCGGAAGAGGAAATTCTTGTTCCTAAAGATGAGCCTCTGGATGTGGATCAGCCACGGGAGGAGATTCATGGAGTGGAGGAGTCCACTCATGCAAAACCAAACATCAGACAAGGCAGAAAGTGTACCACAGAAGCTGAGAGAGTGAAGCTTGATGTGGCACAGAATGTAGGAGTCTCTACATCACAGTGCAGACAGAGACAGTCACCTGACCAATATACTGGATACATAGCTCTTATGAGCAAGTGTATTGTGACAGAGCCATCTTCTTTTGAAGAAGCAGAGTAGGATCCCACATGGGTAGATGCCATGGTGGAGAAGTATGACTCCATTGTCAGAAACAATGCTTAGGAGATTGTTCCAAGGTGGGTGGGAAAATCAGTTGTAGGATCAAGATGGATCTACAAGGTAAAGCAAGCTGTTGATGGGAGTGTTGAGAAGTATAAGGAAAGATTTGTTTTCAGGCCTTCTCACAGATTGATGGGATTTACTACGAAGAAACCTTTGCACTTGTCACACGGTATTCTTCCATATGGACCATCCTTGCTCTCTAAGTGCAGATGGATTGGAAAATTCATCAGATGGATGTGAAGGCTGAGTTCCTTAATGGGATCATTGAGGAAGAGGTGTACATTGAGAAGCCTGAAGGATTTGAGATCTTCAATGGCGAGTCACATGTGTGCAGGCTCAAAAGAGTGTTGTATGGGCTGAAACAAGCACCCCATGCTTGGTACACTCAGATTGACAGCTATTTCACTGGACTTGGCTTCACCAAGAGTGAGGCGGATGCAAACCTGTACCAGATTGTGGTTGAGGGTAAGATTTTGATCATTGTACTTTATGTTGATGATTTTATACTAACAGGTGATGAGCAGTTGATACACTCATGCAAGGAAAATCTTGCAAAGGAGTTTGAGATGAAGGATTTGGGCCTCCATTATTTCCTTGGATTGGAAATATGGCAGCGGGAAGGTGAACTGTTTGTATCTCAAGGCAAGTATGCCTGGGAGATACTGGAGAAGTTTCACATGCAAGGCTGCAAGCCTATCGATACTCCTCTTCCAGGAAATTGGAAGAAAGAGGATGATACATCAGTAGAGGTAGTGGATTCCACTGTTTATCGACAGTTGGTGGGTTCGCTCATGTATTTAGTTAATACAAGACCGGACATATGCTATGTAGTGAACCAGCTTTCACAAGCGATGGTTAAGCCTACCAAGCTCTTTTGGAAGGCAGGCAAGCATGTTTTGAGATATCTCAAGGGCACATCTGAGTATGGTTTATGGTACAAACAGACAGATGAGGTGAAGTTGCATGGCTTCACGGATGTAGATTTGGCAGGAAGCCCAACAGATAGAAATAGCACATCAGGAGGGATTTTCAATATCGGATCTACAACAGTTTCTTGGTACAGCAGGAAACAAAGATCGGTGGCACTCAGTTCAGGGGAATCAGAATACATGGCAGCAAGTTTAGCTGCATGTGAGGCTATGTGGATGAGGAAGATCTTGGTTGGTTTGTTTAGTTCACATTTAGATCCCACGATGATTCATTATGATAATCAAAGTTGCATTAAACTCTCAGTTAATCCTGTGTTTCATGATAGATCTAAACATATTGATATCTGGTATCATCATATCAAATATTATGTGCAGTGGAAGATCATGTTGCTTCATTACATTCCTACGGAGGATCAGGATGCACATATTCTGATGAAGGCGCTCACCAGGAGAAAAATCGAATACCATAGAGGCAAGATCGGGGTGAAGGATAATCCCTATCCTGTTGAGAGGGAGTGTTGATATTCAACAAGATGATGAGCTTAGTGAAAAGAATCGCCTTCACCATGTGGGCCCGCAAGCTATTTTTGGTGCAAGTCTATTTTTAGACATGATGATCATATTTCATAAGTTGCAGGATGAAATCCAGGCTACGGGTTCTTTGTGGATTACTATGAATTATTACATGACTCTTTTTATTGGATGGATGCAACCATACCTGAGTCTATTTTTTGATCCTTATTTAAGGATGGCTCCGTCCATACCTCGGATCTCACTTTTTATGTAATCTATTATGGTTGGCTACGCCCATACCACATATCATGTATCAGAGATATCAGTTTTATTTGTACTTGCAGGGTTTCCGACATCAGTGTTTGGGTCGAACGCGTTCTCATAAAGAATTTCACCCCTCCCTCTCTCTCGGACCTCATGCTTTAAGGGGCATCTGTTACACAACATTTTTTCACCATCCCTGCAATCCCTTGTCCCGCATATTGGAGGATCATCCCCATGATTTGTGAACAATGTCATACTTTGAAAACACCTTCTTTACATCCTTCTGCATAAGGACATCATTTCTCCTGTTGGACATTTCCTCAAAAAATCACACAAAACCTATGTTTTGGCCTTGGCACGGATAGCCAGTTCACCCCTCATGCCGATGTGGAATATTTTCACTAGAGCTCGCGCCACCTGGTGCTCTGTCTCAGTGCAACCCCCACGCCAAGTTGTTTTAGGAATGTTTTTAAAAAATTAGAGGCGGAATTTTCCTTCTAACTACCTCAGGGATGAGTCACTGGAAGTGGTTAAGTTGACGAGCCACAGATCTCTCTCTTTAGGCAGTGGTTTTCACCTCCCATGGAACACTCCTTAAAGATAGGCCTCCCTTCCATGCTTATAGGGATCCTAACCTCTCCCTCTCCCTCTATATAAACAAGCCTTCTCCCTTTATGAAAGCTAGCTGAACATGTAGCCAAGGAGCTGAACTTGGAGAAGAATACTATAGCTGAGTAATTGTTATTGAGAAGTTAGAACCAAGGAGAACACCGTAGAGAGAGTCCCATCTGAATTCCCAATGAGCCTTTGTGAGAAGTGCTCTACTTGAACCCTGCTAGAGGAGATCGCAACATTGAAGCTTGGTTGTACTCTTCCTTTCATTTAATAATATACTCGACTATGGTATTGGTTCCATCATTGTGTATGTTGTTTATGTAATGAAATTGATTTAGTCCTCTTTGGTTGACTGACAGCTATGAATGTGAATTAGTATGTTGTATATTGTCATTGTTTCTTTTGTGTGTGCATGTGTCCAAGCGTGAAAGAAAGCGGATCGTGATCTGTCAAACCAGGAGCGAGGAGCGAGCCACTCTTTTCGACGACAACAATAGCATAGGATCTCTGGTAAGTCATCTATCGAATCTCCATCCATTCGTTAACTAGGAATCAATATTATAGCTTGTCTTTTTTGTGGCTAGACCCACTCTAGGGCTAGTGGCATCACCTTTGTCCACATAGGGGATTTACCTCACCAACAACTCTCTCTTGTTTTTTTCCTCTCTATTTCCATATTATTTATACTTAAATGTGAAAACTGTTCTTCATAGAATAGATTTCTTCTCGAACTACTCCAACAAAATGATGCCTCCCTATTTTTAAGTTCTTATCCCTACTTGGCCTTATTTCCATGCAAGGAAGGAAACCAATTTCTAATTTTATTCCTAATTAATTAACAAAATACAAACAACTAACTACTCTCATAAATAAATAAAAAATAAAATATTAATGCTATTTTTTTTTAATTCCTCTCGAATTAGCCACAACATGTCAAAATATTATCACATTGTTGGCTAAGTTCAGATGCTCCTACATCAGACTCTCGGGGAAGAAAAAAATGATTCCTCAACATTTCAGGATCTACTCCAAACTTTTGGAGCTCTGCTGCAATCATCCAACTGGCATCTTCCACCAGTTGTCTTTTCCATTTGACTAAGTATTGATAATAGGTTTGACACCTAGTTTCCTTTGATACTCTTTTCTCCAAGATGGCTTCGACTTCCTTCTTTCCTGTTTTGGGCATCTGCTCTTCCCAATTTACTGTCAGGTTTTCTTCTACTGTGGAATCCCCTTGTGGTTATTCCTCTGGTTCTTGGTATAGATACAAATCTGCAACATTAAATATTGGAGATTTTCCAATTCCCGTTGGCAATTTAACTTCATATGCATTTGAAGAAAATTTCCTTACAATTTTACATGGTCCTATCTTCTTCATTTTTAATTTGTTATAAGTTTTAACATGAAATCTCCTTTTCTTAGATATACCATGACTAAGTCACCCACTTGCAATTCCTTTTCTCGCCTCCTCATATCTGCTCTCTGCTTGTATTTTCTATTTCTTTCCTGTAGTTCTTTCATCTGTTCTGCAAACTCTTCAACCTTTGTGCTCCTTACCTCTTGTTTTCCCATATCTCTAAGTTCATACACACCTCTTGGATGCATTCAAAAAAAAATCTGGAATGGAATCATACCAGTACTTCGATTTGGGGTATCATTGTAAGAAAACTCAGCTTGAGCAAGGGCTAATCCCACTATTTAGGATTTTTATACACCAAGATTCTCAATATGTTTCCTAGACTTCTATTCACTACCTTGGTCTGTCCATCCGTTTGAGGATGATATGCTGAACTAAAACTAAGGTTGGTACCCAGTTTCTTCCACAGATTTCTCCAGAAATGTCCCACAAACTTGGTATCCCTGTCAGACACAATGCTTATAGGTAATCCATGTAATCTTACAACTTTTGAGAAAAACAGATTAGCAATATGTGTTGCATCACTTGTTTTCTTGCATGCAACAAAATGAGCCATTTTAGAAAATCTATCCACAACAACATAAATAGAGTCATTTCCCCTTTGATTTTTTGGTAAACCCTAAAAAAAATCCATACTAATTGCATCCCATGGTCGGTCGGGTATTGGTTATGGTTGATACAATCCTGTATTCTGATTTTTCCGCTTAGCATGCTGACAAATCCTGCATTTTTCCACAAACCGTTTAACATCAGTTTGCATCTTTGGCCAGTAATAAAAATTATTTACCTGGGCAAAGGTCTTGTCCTGTCCAAAATGTCTGGATAGGCCTCCACTATGTTTCTCCTTGATTATGTTTTCCCTCATAGAACATTTAGGAATACATAATTTATTACTTTTGAATAGCAATCCTCTTTGGGTAAGGTAATCCAACCACTGGCTTCTATTATGGACTGCTGGATTTTTTACAGCTGCATAAATTTCTTTGAACTCTGCATCTTCTTTATACATGTCAACCATTTCCTCGAATCCTACAACACCAACTTGTAATTCCTGCATAATTAAGTTCACTTTGCTCAAAGCATCAACAACTTTGTTCAATTTACCACTCATATATTTGATTACAAAAGTGAAACTCTGCAAATATTCTACCCATTTGGCATGCTTCTGATTTAATTTTGGCTGGTTTTTTATAAACTGTAATGCATGATTATCAGAATATAACACAAACTCTTTTGGCAACAAATAATGTATCCATTTTTTTAAAGCATGTACAATAGCATAAAACTCTTTGTCATAAGATGAATATTTCTTCTTTGCTTCGTTCAGTTTTTCGCTGAAGTATGCTATTGGTTTCTGCTCTTGACTTAAAATTGCTCCAATCGTAGTTCCACTAGCATCAGTTTCAACCTAGAAAACCTTTTCAAAATTTGGTAAAGCTAAAACTGGTTTTTCGGTAATTTTTTTCTTTAGCAATTTGAAGTTTCGATCTGCTGCTTCTATCCACTTGGATGGCTAATTAATTTCTCTAATTTTTTCAATAATGGGTGAACAAATCTGACTAAATCTTCAGATAAATTTTCTGTAGAAACTTGCAAGACCATGGAAGCTTCTTACCTCAAATATGCTTCTAGGATTTGGCCAATTCACGATTTCTTGGATTTTTTCCGGATCCATTTTCAATCCTTCCTTAGAGACTACAAATCAAAAATAAATTAGTTCTTCCTTCATAAAACTACTCTTCTTCAAATTTATTAGAAATTTTTCTTTCTGCAAAGTTTTTAAAAATAATTTAAGGTGTTCCAGATGCTCTTCTTTACTTCGACTAAAAATGAGAATATCATCAAGATAAACAATTACAAACTTGCCTGTGTATTCCTTCAAAACCTCATTCATCAACCTCATGAATGTACTAGGTGCATTAGTAAGTCCAAAAGGAATTACTAACCATTCATACAAACCACTGTTTGTTTTGAATGCATTTTTCCACTCATCCCATTCTCGAATTATTATCTGATGATACCCACTCTTCAAATCTATCTTAGAAAAATATGTTGACCCACTCAAACAATCCATTAAATCATCCATTTGTGGTAAAGGAAAACAATACCTGATGGTGATTTTGTTTATGGATCTAGAATCTATGCACATGTGCCATTAACCCCCTTTCTTTGGACTGAATACTTTTTGTATAGCACATGGACTGAGGCTTTCTCTTATTAATCCTTTATCCATTAACTCTTTCACTTTTCTTCCAACTTCAACATTTTCCTACGGGGTTAACCTGTAGGCTTCTTTCTTCAGCAAACTTGCTCCAGGGACTAAATCAATGTGGTTACTAATACTTCTGATTGGCGGTAACGTATTTGGCAACTCATCCACAATAATATCAGCAAAATCATTCAACAGATTTTGAATTTCTTCAGGTAAATCTTCTAAATTTATAGAAGTTAAAATTACCTTGGGTCTCCCTACAATATAAAAATGCATCTCCTCACCTTTCTCGACTTCTTGTAATAGGGCTTTACCACTCAACAACATAACATTGTTTCCAGGCACTTCCTCATCAGCTTCAGCTTTCAATGGAACTAGTGTATGTTTGTTCCCATCTTTCTCAAGAGTATAAGTGTTTCTTCTGCCATCATGTTTGGCTTTCGGATCAAACTGCCAAGATCTTCCTAACAATAAGTGACATACATCCATTGACATTACATCACATAAAATAACATCCTTATAAGTACCAATCTGGATTTCGACCTTACATTTTTCAATTAAAATAATTTGATGGCCTTTTTGGAGCCATGATACTTTATAAGGAGTGGGGTGTATTGTTTTCTCTAACTTCAATTTGTCCACCATTTCTGTAGAAACAAGGTTATCAGTACTTCCACTATCAATTACCAATTTGCAACATTTACCTTTTGACTTACATATAGTTCTAAACAGATTCTTTCTTTGAGATGGTTCTCTAGCCTCCTTAGCAACTTTAAGCAATATACTCTTCAACAACAAGGATTCTTCAGCTTCAGGTGGTTCTTTTTTGGCTGCAGTCTGAGGAATTTATTCTTTTGTTTCAGCAACATTCACATTTCGTTGGGTTGTTGGTCTATTGTGAGGACAATCCCATGACCCATGTCCCTACTCACCACATGTAAAGAACCAAATATCTCTTCCTTGGCCTCTACCCCTGGGCACAAACCTTCCACGACCAGAGTCTCCTCTCTATGGTGATCTATTACTCGAACTCCCTGCTTCATTCTGGGAGTGTTGAAATCTGGACTTAAATGTTCCTCTTCCTCTTGCCAGACTCTTGCCTCTATTCCTCTGGTTTTGTTTGCGCATCATTTTCTCTTCTTCCCTTAAGGCTGCTTGATAGGCATCCTCGATCGTCTTCAAATTTAATAAGCTAATTTCATCCTGTATTTCATATCTTAAACCATTTATATATATAGCTACCTTTTCTATGTCATATTCAACATGTCCCACTCTAATACTCAGCTTATAAAATTCTTCAGTATATTCTTTGATAGTCATTCCTTTCTGCTTTAAATTTTTCAATTGTCTAAAAATATTTAATTGATAATGTTTCAACATGAACATACCTTTCAGTTTACTCACCATTTTATCCCATTTCCTGATTTTGGGTTTCCCTTTTCTTTCTCTCGACAATTGTAGTTCATCCCACCACATGGCTGCATGACCCTTCAATCTCATGGCTGCAAATTTCACATTCTCTTTGTCATCGATTTATTCATAGTCGAAGTATTTGTCTAATGAACTGATCCAATCCATTAGTACTTCCACACTAAGGTTTCCATCATATAAAGGTACTTCTACCTTTGGTCTGCCACTGGCCTTTGCTAGAATCTTGATAACTTTATTTGCCTCACTTTCTTCCTCTATCTCTTCTTCGATGGTTTCTTCTTCATCTGAACTGGAAATTCCATCATTTGTTGCCCTCCTTTGAGCAGTTTCTATTGTTTTCATCCTTATACGCAGGTGTCATATTTCTTCTAGCAAAACTTCATTTTCTATAGGTATGCCTCGACCTATTCCAGCTCCCCTTCTGGGTGGAATTCTCTGCAATTCTCAAGAACAACTCAATGGCTCTGATACCAAAAATTGATGTAGTGAACAAATTCACACGTTAATATTCAATGGAGCACCAAATTATATTATACAGAAAACCAAAATTCGAACACTACACATGTGATGGAGTTCATATCCTCTACACTTGTCTTTATAAAAAATGTATACATCTGTTACTTTCCTTTTTAGTGCGCAACTCTAATTCTAAAAACAAAACCAAATGTAGAGGCTGCAACCTATATTGGCCGAAGTCTATATCTCTAATTCGCGATTTGCATTATTACCTTCATACTTAATCAACGTAGATCGAATTCTGATGCAAATATCAACACGATATTTAATAAAATTATTACCATACAGGAAACGTTGCATAAGGGAGCTAACGTAAGCCATGTGTTACTGCTAATAGAATTATGAATTGGTAACCACTGTTATAGCATCATAAATCACATAATACATAATGCAGTTTCGGCAGTAAGGCTTTGCAACGTCGACACCGGTTGGAGTGTAATACATACTCCAGTTTCCCAATTGGCCTTTACAGCATTATACCAAGTAGTCTCCAATGTTTTTATTCAACATTCCACTGCCTCCGCACTCCTACTGGCATTCTAGTCCATAGAATTTTATTGCCACCTACGCTGGCCCAATTCTAGATTGTGCTTTCATGCTGAAGTCATGCCTTTCACCTGCCACACACAATCTGAGATCTTTCAATATGAGATCGATTCACCATTGATGTTGGTACCAGTTGCACACATGTTCCTGCAATTAACACACTTATCTATTGCATATATATTATTGCAGAGTCAATAAACAAAAGAAAACGTGGAATGATAGAGTAATAACTATATTGATTTCGCATGGGCCAAATATTTCATTAGTTGCCCCTTTGCGTTTGCAATCTTCACACTGTCAAACTCACTCTAGCACTCTCGCTTATTTTTTTTCTCTCTATTTCCCTATTATTTATACTTAAATGTGAAAATTGTTCTTCTTAGAATAGATTTCTTCTCGAACTACTCCAACAAACCAATGCCTCCCTATTTTTAAGTTCTTATCCCTACTTGGCCCTATTTCCACGTAGGGAAGGAAACCAATTTATAAGTTTACTCCTAATTAATTAACAAAATACAAACAACTAAATACTCTCATAAATAAATTAAAAATAAAATATTAATGCTAATTTTTTTTAATTCCTCTCGAATTAGCCACAACATGTGAACATATTATCACATTGCTGGCTAATTTTAGATGCTCCTACATCAAAGCTAATGAAATGTTAGGTCCCTATATCACTAGTTTAGTCCCTTATTGTTATTAGTATAGCCCCCTTATTTTTATTGTTGTACCCCTATAACCCCAATATTGATATTATTATACCCTTACATTATTATTGTTAGGTTGTTTAGGATTATATTGTGGCCCCATGGACTCTTATATATAGAAGGACATTTTGGTCATTTGTAGCATCCAAAAATTGTTCATTTATGTAATGTATTGGAGGTTTCCCCCTCAGAGTGGTTGATTTCTAAGGCGTTGATCTCTCTTTTCTTCTATTTTTGGAGATGTTTTCACAACATTTGGTATCAGAGCTTTGAATTCTAGGGTTTTTCTGATCCAAACAGGTCATCATGGAATTTTCATTATAACTTTTTTTCTACGAAGGATCAGAAGCTGAAATTTTTAGAGTGCAAAGCTGAAATCCTGAGGAACATCGTCGCAACATTATTGAGCTTGGTTCACAATATTTTCAGAGATATGATCTCTGTAATTTAGGGCTTTTTGCAAGCTCTTGAATTTAACCTAAATAGGTGATCGCAAAATTTTTTCTATAAATTTTTTTTCTATGAAGTTTCAGAAGCTAAAATTTTCACAGAGTGAAGCTGAAATCCCTAGGAACATCGTGGAAAAATTGAAAAGATTGATTTGCATTATTTTGGGAGGTAGGATCTATGGAAGTTAGGGATTTTTCAAGCTCCAAAATTTCATCTCGAAGAGGTGATCATGGGAAAATATTCATAACTCTCTCTCTGAGCATCGGATTGGAATTTTGTAAAGAGTGGTCGCAATTACACAAACTTTAGCTTCTTTTCTATCAATTTCAGAGCCGAAGGAGGAAACAGTGACACATGGCAAGTTGTACAAGCTCACTCTACTGAACCAGTCCATAATTAGGTCTTTGTGGGAGATTGGACATAATTTTGCCTTGAAGAATCCAAATCAAGTCATACCTGTGGAATTCAAAAGAGGATTTATAGGGCTACCTCAGGGAAAAATTTCAGATATTGAAGATCTGAAATCACAGATATTATTCAGTTTCAATATCGAGCTCCTCAAAAGCAAGAAAAAGGTGTGTATTTTTTTTTCCAAATTGCATAAGTCTTGTGTAAAAAATCAGTTTGAAGTGATTCCAAGGGCCTATTGAGCATATATTTCAGTATTGGGTTCTAAAATTTCTCCTAAAAATAATTCAACACCCATTAAGCCCTCAGAATACTCTACTATGACTCATGAAGATGAAGAATTGCAACATGATCTATCAAAATTACAAGAGCAAGTGCAACAAATTGCACTCTCGCAAAGAGCAACAAAAAATGAAATGGAAATTTTAAAGAAAGGCGTGGAATCGAAGATGGATGGTTTGAAGACTAATATGGATGGTTTGAAGAATAATATGGATGGTTTGAAGAAAGGCGTGGAAGCTAAGATGGAGGACATGGAAGAAAAAAAGAAAGACAACATGGAAAACATGAAGAATGATCTAAAAGCAAACATGGAAGGTTCGACAAAGTTGATACAAGAAATGATTCCTAATGGTGAAAAGATAGTAGAGGAAATGCATGATGAGAACAAAATAGATGTTAATCATTATTTCATAAAATCTAATGTTGGATGGAAGAACCACCATATTCCAAAGATGGATATAAGGAAGTTTGATGGCAAGGATCCTGTAACATGGATACTACAGATGGAGCAATATTTTGATCTCAATAATGTGAAAAACACACAAAAGGTACACATTTCAACTTTACATTTAGAACATAATACATTTGTATGGTATCGATGGCTTTTCTCCTATAAAAAATTGTCACTTGGTCAATTTTTACGGAGGAAATGATAACACATTATGAGGATAAAAAGAGAAACACCTTCTTTAGGCAATTGATAAATCTCAAAAAAAAGGGTTCAATGGTGGAGCACATTGAGGACTTCCAAAAATTAAATCTAAGGGTAACTGATATTCCAGAGGAACACAGGATTGATGTCTTCATAGGGACTTTAAAGGATAACATCCAACATGAAGTTTGCATTTGGGAACCTGATTCATTGGAGAAGGCATTTAGGTTAGTAAGAAAAATTGAATGTAAAATTATGGCGACAAGGAAGCCTACCACTCACATCTATAAATATGGAAGTTTTCCTACTCCTAGACTTCAACAACCTACAAGGTTGACACCACAACAATTTGAAGAAAAAAGAGAAAAAGACATTTTCTACAGTTGTGACAAAAAATACACTAAATGTCATAACTGTGTTGAGAAGAAATGATTTTACATAGATTATGAAGAGGAAGAATAAAATGAACAAGAATCTTCAAAAGAACAGGATATACACCAGGAACCAACCCTAAAAGAGGAAGAAATGAGTCTGACCATATCGTGTAATGCATTGGCAAGAATTACCACTCCTCAAACTCTCAAGATAGAAGGACATATCAAGAAGAAAAAGGTAATAGTGTTGATTGATTTGGGTAGTACCCATAATTTTATTCATTGTAAGGTAGCCAAGGAATTGAATTGTTTCCTATAACCAACACTAGAATGTCGAGTGATGGTTTCAAATGGAGGAACTATAAATTTCTCTAGAAATTGCCATAATATCAAGCTAACCATGGGGGGATATATATTGAATATTCCAATGCTTTCCATTCCAATGGGAGGTGCTAATGTTGTACTAGGAGTACAATGGTTACAATATTTGAGGATGGTAGCTTTGAATTTTCAAGAACTTTTCTTGAATTTTTTTTTAGAAGAAAAGGAATTCAAATTACAGGGTATTGCGGGGAAGCCAGGAAGGATAATAAGCTCTAATGTCATGACAAAGCTTCTAAAGAAAGAACAACGAGGCGTAATTGCATAATTATGCTCACTAGAAGTTCCAACATCAAAATCATCTATTTCTGCAGATCTCCAAAAAGTCTTGGACAATCATTCCAAGGTGTTTGAAACTCCCAAAGGACTCCCACCTATTCGTGATCATGATCATGCTATTCATTTGATTCCAGGAAGTGTTCCTCAAAACATCAAGCCTTATAGATATCCTTATCTCCAAAAGAGCGAAATTGAACATATGATTGTAGAAATGTTAGATGTTGGTATAATTCAACCTAGTCAAAGTTCTTTCCTTGCTCCAGTACTATTGGTGCACAAGAAGGATGGATCATGGCGCATGTGTCTGAATTATAGGGAGCTCAATAAGCTCACTATTAAAGATAAATTTCCCATTCCTATGATTGATGAATTATTGGATGAAATACATGGAGCAATTTATTTTACCAAGTTGGATCTTCATTCAGGATATCATCAAATTAGAATGAAGACTGAAGATATCCAAAAACAACATTTCGAACTCATGAGGGTTATTGTGAATTTTTGGTCATGCATTTTTTCCTTACCAATCAACCTTCTACATTTAAAGGGTTGATGAATTCCATTTTCAAACCCTTCCTTAGAAAATTTGTGCTAGTATTTTTTAATGATATACTAATCTATAGCAGGTCTTGGAAGGATCATGTTCAACATGTTGACAGGGTGCTCAAACTATTACAGGAGAAACAATTATAATGCAAATGCATCCAAATGTTTCTTTGGAGTATAAGAGGTGGAGTATTCGGGTCATCTTGTATCTCACGAGGGTGTTAAGATAGACCCTAACAAAATTAAAGCCATTAAGGAATGGAAAGTTCCCACAACCATAAAGAAGTTGCGAGGATTTCTTGGGTTAACAGGGTATTATCACAAGTTTGTTAAGAATTATGGGAGAATTGCAGCACCTCTAACAACCTTATTAAAGAAAGATTCATTTTCATGGAATCCTAAAGCAACTAAGGCCTTTGAAAATCTTAAAGAGGCAATGTGCCTAGCACTGGTCTTAGCTATGCCAGATTTCACAAAAACCTTTATTGTGGAATGTGATGCCTCAGGAAATTGAATTGGTGTTGTTTTAATGCAAGAAGGAAGACCCATTGCTTTTGAAAGTCATCCAATCAAAGGAAAGTATTTACAGAAAGCTATTTATGAGTAGGGAATGTTAGCAATACTACATGCAATAAATAAATGGCGACCTTACCTAATGGGAAGACACTTCAAGGTAAAAAATAATCATGATAGTATTAAACACTTTTTGGAACAAAGACTATCTTCAGAAGAGCAGCAAAAATGGGTCACAAATATTTTGGCTTATGACTTTGAAATTATCTACAAAAAAGGGAAGCTAAATGTTGTTGCAGATGCACTCTCAAGAAATAATGAAGAGGTGGAAGCATCGCTTTGTGCCATTTCTATTATCCAACCGGATTGGATAACTGAAGCAAGAGATGAATGGAAGAAAGAAGAAGAAGTGTGGACACTCATTCAAAAGTTGCAGCAAGATCCTAGTACATCTGATACATTTAGTTGGAAAAATGATTCCTTATGGTACAAATATTGCGTATATCTTTGTAAGAGTTCCCAACTATAACAAAATATTCTTTTGGAATTGCACACTTCTCCTTTAGGAGGTCACTTAGGATTTTTAAAAACTTACCACAGGGTGAAGAAAATTTTTTTTAGGATGGCCTTAAATATGATATTCAAAATTTTTTAGTGGAATGTTTGGTTTTCCAGCAAAATAAATTTGAGACAGTTAAGACCCCAGGTCTTCTACAACCTTTATCCATTCCAAATCAACATTGGGAGGAGATTTCAATGGATTTTATCACAGGTTTACCCAAGTCCGAAGGAAATAGTGTCATCATGGTGGTAGTTGATAGACATACCAAGTATGCACACTTTTGTGCATTATCTCATCCATTTAAAGAAATTAAAATTGCTACCACATTTATGGACACAATTCAAAAGCTACATGGAAACCCAAAGATTATTATGAGTGACAGAGATCCCATTTTTACTGGAAATTTTTTGACAGAGTTATTTTCTTGTTTGGGTACTCAACTAGCTCATAGGTCATCTTATCATCCTCAATCTGATGGTCAAACTAAGATAGTGAATAAATGTTTGGAAGGATATCTTTGTTGTTTTTTATTTGATAAACAAACAAAATGGGTCAAGTGGTTACCTCTCGCTGAATGGTGGTATAACACTGCCTTCAATACTGCAGCAAAAATGATCACATTTATGGCACTTTCTAGATATCATCCACCGTCCATCACATCATATTTAAGAGAAAATTATAAGGTTCAAGTAGTGGAATATCACATCGAGCATCAACAAGAAGTTCTCCAACTCTTAAAGGATAACCTAAATTTGGCACAAAATCGAATGAAACAAAAATAAAATCAACATCGCAGCGAGAGAAGTTTTGATGTAGGAGACTGGGTATTTTTACGGCTACAACCATACAAACAAACGTCCATCAATCAAGCTAAGAAGGATAATAAATTATCGCCAAATTACTATGGTCCTTACAAGGTGTTGCAAAATATTGGTACTATGGCATACAAATTGGAGCTTCCTGCTTCTTCATGAGTGCATCTAGTTTTCCATGTTTCATGCTTAAAGAAGATTATAGGTGAAAATATTTCAGTTCAAACAATATTGCCAGAACTTGATGAGGAAGGAAAAATCATATTGGAGCCTAAAGTGGTCATGGAAACAAGAACTTGACAACTACGAAATCGATCAATTTCAGAGTATCTCATCAAGTGGAAGAACTTACCCACCGAAGATTCTACATGGGAGGATGAGAATTTTATACAGAAGCACCTAGACCTACTCAAGCATTGAGGAAAACACTTTTTTTTAAGGAGAGGGGCATGTTAGGTCCCTATATTACTAGTTTAGTCCCTTATTGTTATTAGTATAGCCCTTTATTGTTATTGTTTTACCCTTGTAACCCCAATATTGTTATTATTGTGCCCTTACATTATTATTGTTAGGTCGACTAGGATTATATTGTGGCCCCATGGACTCCTATATATAGAAGGAGGTTTTGGTAATTTTTAGTGTTGTACCTTAAGAGACAATCCCTTAGCTGTGATAAGGAAACAGTCCTTAAGACATTTATATGATTATGTCACAAATATATATATGTCTTTCTTTTATTAACCCTCAAGTATTTATGATTAAACCCTTAAATGTCAAATAAGATGAACGATTCATAATGCTACCATCTATTAATGTTGAATGAAGTGACTAGAAGAATATGAAAGAAGAAGTCCAAACTGATATGCTGCTTTATACAGAAGATATCATTTCCAACCCCAGAAGAAATATATGAAAGAAATAGTTAAAACAAAGGAGCGCCAATTAAGGTTTTAAACTCTTATGTACAGAAGTAAAAAGAGACCTGCTGCTCATAACTTTGTTTTATTCATAGATAGAAAACACATAATGTAAACTTGGATACATTTCAACATAAATATAATGCTAGAAACTTGCTTACCCATTCATTAATCTTTGAATCTCTGAGTACAAAAATAATTGTCTGAAGTTCCAAAACTAGGAACCTTTCCTTCCCTTGAAAATTACATTAAATACAGTAAAAAGAATTTTGGAACTGTTGTAACCAATCCTAACTACCAAAACTACTTTAATACTTCGAAGGTTGTCTATTACATGCCTTGAAAATGTCTTATTACAATTGCATTGTCTTCATAAAATAACATAAAATAACTATCCTAATCTATAGGAATTACTGATGATGTGGCTTCTTTTCCTTGGTCAACTGATTTGTCTTTCTTTACTACTGATCCTTTTGGCAGGTCTATTGTCCAAGCTCTGCACTTTTTCCATATTTCTACCTTCGTCCTGGATGAATGTGTCAGATTGTGATATTCCAATCTAAATGCAGTAATTCGATCATAAGAAGGTCTCTCCATGAAAAGAGTCTTTACCATCCACAAGAGTTGAAAATGTCTCTACAAGAAGTTGGCCATTGCCTCTACTTTAAGCACCTGAGTCTTTTCATGCCTGTTATCAAATTTCATTTTTGTCATCACTAGTAAGTTCTCATAAGAGCTCCATGGAAAAATATTTCCTTCAACTCCCTAACATGATAGCAAGCCTACTCTTGTCATTTTATCAAAAGACTTATCAAACTGAATTACTGCTTCCTTGATTTCCATTAGCTTCTTTTCTGCAGCCTTTCTAAGATAATTTCTGACAATCATTTTATTAATTTCTACTACATACAACATTTTTTCCTGCATATCATTCGCCTCTAATTCCCAATCTGATTTGGAATTAATAAAATCATTAAATCTTCTGGCCCAAATGGCTCTATTAATTCCTTTTTGCTTATCAGACATGATTGATTCTTCACATTTTAAAATAAGGCTTTTCTCTTTTGCAATTATCATCAGGAAACACCAAATAGATTTCATTTCTGAGATGATATCTGTCTAGATGATATCTTTAGCTTGTATCAATGAGAGATTTCGTTTCAGTCTTTCTTTGAGAATTTTAATCTCAGCTTCAGCATTTCGGAAATCCATTTTATACTTATCAGCTTCATTTTCCATGACTTTCATCAATTTTTTTGCAGTCTCCAGATCCGTTTGAGCCTTATTTCGATCTCTTTCAGCCATCTACAACTCAGTATTTAACTGAACAACTTCTTCTTGACGGTCTTCATCACCTATAGGAAAAACAAAATTACAATTATGATTATCAATATGATTTTGCAATGAAATTGCAGTCTTCTTTATTTTGGAGAGTTCTTCATCTTTCTACATGAGTTGCTGCAATAGTTTTTCCTTTTCCTTCTCCACCTCTGCAACTTCTGTGGCCATTGAATGTTCTCCAGTAGGTAACTTTAACTTCTTCCTTAATGTGGATATTTCTACCTTCGTCCTTTGCATGAATTTTTGCACATTCTGATATAAGAACAAATATACAATCAATGAAGGAAATTTGAAAGAAACTTTTAATGAAAGGCTCATCAGCTGTGAATACATTGTTTCTTGCCAATATGATGGAATATATAGCACCATTCCTAGCTTCATAATCTTGGAAAACATCCCTATGACTGATTTATCCATTGCATTATCATCATCTTTACCCAGAATTTTTGCAATATTACTCAATACTGGACGAGTCTCGGCATCAAAAACCCCCATAGAAAACTCTTTGCAATCTGGTTGAAACTGCTTCGTGTTAGGCTTCAAATAAAACATGAACTGATTGAATTTTTCTCCTACAAGATTATCATAATATTGTACCAGCGACTCGTCATAAAATTGGATGGCTGACTCTTACTCAAGATAGCAAAGGGATTGGTGGATAAACAGGTTAGAAACCTATAGAACGTTCTCTCCCTGGGAATTCATGATGAAACACTTCCCTGTATACATGATGGATACCAACCAATAGATAAATTCAGGGAAAAGATGGGTTTTTGGTATGCATGCAAACAAAACTCCAGACTTGACCATAGCGGAATACACAGGGGAAGCATTATCATTCAAGATAGCTTGCTGGTAGAAAGGGAGGTGAATTATTGAACAGAGGGTATCTTGAATATCCCTCTCAGTATCCATGAGAGGGATATGGCTAGATGAACCTGATAAGGACGACCGTTTAGCCATGTTTGAAAATTTACGTGAGAAAATTTCACAGGGTGGTCAAATATGCAGGTGGCGGAAAAGCTTAAAACAAGGTGCAACACAACAAATCACAAGTAATTTTGAAAAAAAAATAAAAATATTCTTTAAATAGGTGGTGCGGGTTTTAAATTTAATGCTGACAAGACACGCTAGCAAGCCGTTAACTCTACCCGACGTGGAAGACAGTTGTGACCAACTCAGCATCTTACGTCACTACGGGGGCTCTTGGGGTACAAAGGAAAACTTCGGCAGGTGCCCCCGCACTTAATCTCCACCATTCATCTCTATTGTCCCCAAAGTCAACCCGATCAACTGCGGAGACACTCATCACGATATCCGGTGCGCCAGTTGTGCCCGCGAGCTGGGCCTTTTGATAAGGATTTTATTTATCAATGCCTTCCGCCAATTAAACTGATCAATGTTTAACATCAAATGCTGAACCCATTATTATAAAGTTTAAATATTTAAACTTTAACTCAGATTTTGGAAAACATACATATTTTTTTCATGCTAAAGTATAAGATTTTGATACTTTAACATATTTTCCAACAATTTCTTATTTTTATATTTTCAAATATTTGAAAAGTAAAAGGATATGCAGATGATCCACAACATTTGGCTCCACCTGGGGATAATTTTTTTTGCCACAAAACACTAAGAACCTGCGGATCAGTGCCTTCACTTCGAGCATGGAGTCAAAATTGCTTGATGAGAAATATACAATGAGAGGAAACTGAATATGTACAATAATGAACAAATTGCCTTTAGTGCTGGAAATAATGTTTCAGATACTTCTCATTTACAGGAAGTTCTACTGCTTCTCCATCAAGATCTTCCAACATGAAAGTATTATTTGATCTGGCTTCAGAAATCTTGTACGGACCATACCATAAAGGATCAAATTTACCATGTTTCCCTTTCTCTTCCCTTCTGGTATCCCATCTTAATACCAGATCTCCAGCCTGAAACATGATTTCTCTTGCCTTTCTTTCAAAAATAGATTTCATTTTCTCGTGATAAGTGACAAAATTGTCTCTGACTTTATTTCTTCTTTCACTCAATTCTATCACCTTGTTTAGTCTTCTAATCAAGGCATTAGGTTCCTCTTGACAGTCTTGAAGAAAAGAAATTATTGGTCTTGCTAGCTGAGTGGGAAACAAAGCCTGAACACCATATACCAATTCATAAGGATACTTACCAGTGGATATTTTAGTAGTCATCCTCACTGCACATAAAGCAAAAATCAGCTTTGAATCCCAATCCTTCTGGTTCTCATTGATTGTTTTCTTCAAGATTTTCACCAATGTTTTATTAGATGATTCTGCTAACCCATTTCCTTGATGATGATATGCTATAGAGTGAGACAATATTACATTATAAGTCTGACAAAAATTTATGAACCTGACTGAGTTGAAAAATTGAGCATTGGTTGTTACAATCTTTACTGGATATCCAAATCTGCTAAAAATATTCTCTTCTAAAAACTTCATCACAACCAAATCATTTTCTTTTCTAGTAGGAATTGCCTCTACCCATTTTGTAAAATAATCAGTAGCAGTTAGAATCCATTTAAACTACCCACTTGATGGTGGATTAATCTCTCCATTTTTCTTCCTGACTGGTACCAGATTGGAAACCCAATATTAATATCTTAGTGGAACTATGATTTTTGCTTGAAAACGTTTCTTCACCTCTTTTTCAATTGGAGCCAGCAAAAATGGGTTAATTTGTCTAAGCTTCTACTTGTGTGGCTTAACCCCATATTTCAGTGGTATTTTATGTTGAATAATATCTAGATCATAAGTTTTCAAATCTTCATATGACCATGCAAATACATCCATGAATTGTTTAAAAATATCTACATACATTTCTTTGTACTCCTTAGGAACTCCTCTAAACAATTTGACTAATTTAGGCTCATGTTGAGTTCCTAAATTGTAGTCCTCCATTTATCCATATTGGGATACCTTTTTCTGGTTCATTGACACATCATTAGCATAAAACAATCTTTCAAGAGGTGCCAAACCTTTGGGAAAAATATTATCTTTCAATTGAATTATCTTCTGAACACCAATTGAATGTTTTAGATTTTTAGACATATCACTTTGACCACTTTCATCAACTTCTAAATCAATTTAACTATCTTCAAAATTTATGATCATTGTTAAAAACTGATTAATTTGTTCATCATTCTCAAAAACCTGCCAATGTTTTACATTATCAGGGATTGAAGGCTTGTATCTCAATTCAATTTCGTATCTCAATCTTGCATTAATTGGTGGCTTAAATGTGCTAGCTGCAACTGCCAATGAATCTTCCATTATGTTCTCTTCTCTTGGAATAAATTGTAAATTAAAAGCTTCAAAATAATTTTCAACTAAATCCTACACCTCATTTCTATAAGACCTCAATCTGGGATGTTTATTCTAGCACCAATTCTTAATTTGTCTTATGATTAATTCAGAGTCACCAAAAACAAATAAAAACTGAATTCCCATCTGTTTAGATGTTTGAAAACTTAGAATCAATGCTTCATATTTAACCACATTATTAGTGGATTCAAATTCCAATTTGAAGGAAAAAGGTAAGAAGTTACCTTCAGGAGATATAAATATGAATCTAGCTCCAGTGCCCTCCTTAGAGAATGCACCATCAAAATAACACTTCCAAATTTTATTTGAACATAGCTATTTATGTACATTGGCTGAAGTGAGCTACTTTTGTGAATCTTCAGCAAATTATGCATCTTCATGCAGCATGAAATAACAGAGATCCTCCTTCTCTTGACCATAAATGGGGGAATTACCTGCATCTTTCTTGGTAGTTGTTTTAAAAAATCTAGTTTCTCTGTATAACCTCCTTTCCTCCCCATTAAAAACAGGAATAATAGCATATGTGAAATCCAATTTCAAAACTCTTCCAAGCTTTGCCCCCCAAGATCTAGATAACAACATACCAAATCTGGCTGGAATATTTGCTACTACCACATCCATCATAATACTCTTAGCTGTAATTTGAGCCAAGGAAACAACCATATCTTTTATAAGACCCACACACTTCACCATTTTTGAATCGAAGGAATAAAGGTCTCTATATGGTTTGGTGATTTGTAAATTTAACTCTTTCATCACAGACAGGGGCATTAGATTATGTGATGCACCAGAATCTAGCATACAATTATGTAAAATAAAATCATGTAACATAACTGATATATAAAAAGGTGGAACAGAAGAATCTACCTCTTCAACATGAGGTCCAAAAGTAACCATTGGTTTCTCTTCTTGAAAATTCACTATATCACCCACCTCATCAGACTATGATAAATTAATAAACTCTGCAATTTCTTTCTTATAACCAGGTGTTTTAACCAACTCAAGAAGTGGTACTTGAATCTTTACATTTTCTAATTCTTTAGACAAACTAAAGTTTTGATTTTGTTTTATTAACTTTTCAGGTTCTTCTTGGTTTTTGTTTGAATTTGTATGTTGATCAGGAACCGTAACAATTTTCTCCAACATATTAGGGTCATTAGGCTTTTCTTGGAAAGCCTCAACTTGATGCTTTTCTTTTTATTTTTCTTGATTCATGGGCTGCTTCCCCTTATCTGGTTTTTTGATTGAATTCTTCTGTGGTGGAGTCGCCATTTGAGTAGGTACTGATTCCTCTTCTTCATCATCCTGAGTCCTCAACCTCTTTTTTGACCTCAAATCATATTTTTTATGCAACTCTACTTGCATAAAATCAGTAAATTGTTTGCAATAATCGTCCATTTCTTCCTGGTCAAATGAGACATTATCTTCTTTACATTCCTCTGCATATTCTTTCTCACTCTCTTCTTTTGTCTCACCATCTTCCATATACACAGCAAAAATTTGATCTTCATCTTCTTTTTGATCATTATCAACAGAATGTGATGGTGCTGCCTCTATATATAAAGGTGCCTGGACTTGATCTTGATCTTTTCTTTCTCTCTATAGAAACTATAGGGGTTGTTTTCTAAATTGGGGATTGAAAACCCCTCTGTTTTGTTGTGTAGGTTTCTTGTTATCTAATTCCAACTTTACTAATTTGTTTGACAAATTTTTAATGACCTTAGTCATGTCATCTATCCTTTGATCTTATGATGAATATTCTTCTTTAGCTTTTCCTTTGTCTTGAACCTTTCCAACAACAGTCATGTTTGCCTCAATCTCTAAGGCATCGATTTGAATCTGTTCAAGAGTGGATGCTATTCTTTCTCTCAAGGTAAAACTGAAATCTAATACAAATGCCCCAGCAAAAACAACCCTTGCTCCAATAGGAAGAGGTTTCATTTCCACAGGCAAACTATTGTACAAATTATTAAATCTTTTGATAAAATCACTCATACTTTCATTTGATTTTTTCTTTATAGCATTAAACTCTGTTAAGGAATAACCATGGTCTATTTTTTCACCCCATCTCTGGATGAATTGTCTTTCTAATTGATCCCAATCATTGATTGAACCATTTGGTAATCCTTTGAACCATTTTCTTTCCTCTCCATTTAGAGACTATACAAAAAGTCTCATTACAACATCAATATGCTCTACATTAAAGTTTTCAGCAAAAGTGAAAAACAAAGGCAAGTGTTGTTCTACAGTTATTTCATCTTCACCAGTAAATCTAGGAATCAACTTAAGGTACTCCTGACGCATTGGATTCATTGGTTGGGGAAGATTTAATGGTGCATACCTATTCATCAAGAAAGCAGGGGTTGCCATTTTTATGCCCTGATTAATTGCTCCTTGAGCAGAGGTAAAATGACTACCAGTTGTAGGTGGGAATAAAAAGGGTGGAACAACTGATATGGGAAGGGGTATATGAACAATAGCAGAAGAACTGGAAACTGAATTAAGTAGAGATTATGTGAATGAAAATGATACAGACTCAAAAGATAGTTCTTCTAATGTTGTTTCTTCGAAATGAATGGGTGAGGATAAGGATTCTTTTTCAGGGAAAATGAGTTTCCGAGAAATTTCCTTGGATGGCAAGATATGAGAACTGCTGCCTGGTGCAAGCAGTGTGGCATCAGGTGTAGAAAATATTTTTGTTTTCTAACCCTTCTTTGAAACTAACTTTTCTGGATCTGACAGAATAGGGAATTTTTGCTGAGAGGTATCTGACCTCGGGTGAGGCCTCTTAGGAGCCAAAATTATTTAAAATAAAGCACATCTTAGTATTTCCTCCTCTTTGAACAACCAGAGGAAATATGAACAAAACCCAGGCAAAACCTTCGAATCTTCGCTCCCTAGCAATGATGCCAATTAATATTGTACCTTAAGAGAAAATCCCTTAGCTGTGATAAGGAATCAATGCTTAAGACATTTATATGATTATGTCACGAATATATATATATGTGTCTCTATTGTATTAACCCTCAAGTATTTATGATTAAACCCTTAAATGTCAAATAAGATGAATGCTTCACAATGCTACCATCTGTTAATGTTGAATGAAGTGACTAGAAGAATATGAAAGAAGAAGTCCAAAATGATATGCTGCTTTATACATAAGATATCATTTCCAACCCCAGAAGAAATATATGAAAGAAATAGTTAAAACAAAGGAGCGCCAATTAAGGTTTTTAACTCTTATGTACAGAAGTAAAAAGAGACCTGCTGCTCATAACTTTTTTTTATTCATAGATAGAAAGCACATAATGTAAACTTGGATACATTTCAACATAAAAATAATGCTAGAAACTTGCTTACCCATTCATTAATATTTGAATCTCTGAGTACAAAAATAATTGTCTGAAAGTCCAAAACTCGGAACCTTTCCTTCCCTTGAAAATTACATTAAATACAGTAAAAAGAAATTTGGAACTGCTGTAACCAATCCTAACTACCAAAACTACTTTAAGACTTTGAAGGATGTCTATTACATGCCTTGAAAATGTCTTATTACAATTGCATTATCTTCAGAAAATAACATAAAATAACTATCCTAATCTATAGGAATTGCTGATGATGTGGCTTCTTTTCCTTGGTCAACTTATTTGTCTTTCTTTGATGATGATCCTTTTGTCAGGTCTATTGTCCAAGCTCTGCACTTTTTCCATATTTCTACATTTGTCCTGGATGAATGTGTCATATTGTGATATTCCAATCTGAATGCATTAATTTGATCATAAGAAGGCCTCTCTGTGAAAAGAGTCTTTACCATCCACAAGAGTTGAAAATGTCTCTGCAAAAAGTTGACCATTGTCTCTCCTTTAAGCACCTGAGTATTTTCATGCCTATTATCAACTTTGATTTTTGTCATCACTAGTAAGTTCTCATAAGAGCTCCATGGCAAAAGATTTCCTTCAGCTCCCTAACATGATGGCAAGCCTACTCTTGTCATTTTATCAAAAGACTTATCAAACTGACTTACTGCTTCCTTGATTTCCATTAGCTTCTTTTCTGCAGCCTTTCTGAGATCATTTCTGACAATCATTTTATTAATTTCTACTGCATACAACATTTTTTCCTGCATCTCATTCACCTCTAATTCCTGATCTGATTTGGAATTAATAAAATCATTAAATCTTCTAGCCCAAATGGCTCTATTAATTCCTTTTTTCTTATCAGACATGATTGGTTCTTCACATTCTAAAATAAGGCTTTTCTCTTTTGCAATTACCATCAGGAAACACTAATTAGATTTCATTTCTAAGATGATATCAGTCCAAATGATATCTTTAGCTTGTATCAGTGAGAGATTTCCTTTCAGTCTTTCTTCGAGATTTTTAATCTCAGCTTCAGCATTTCGAAAATCCATTTTATACTTATCAACTTCATTTTCCATGACTTTCATCAATTTTGTTGCAGTCTCCAGATCTGTTTGAGCCTTCTTTCAATCTCTTTCAGCCATTTGCAACTCAATATTTAATTGAAAAATTTGTGCTTGAGGGTCTTCATCACCTGCAGGAAAAACAAAAGTACAATTATGATTATCAATGTGATTTTGCAATGAAATTGCAGTCTGCTTTATTCTGCAGAGTTCTTCATCTTTCTGCATGAGTTGCTGCAACAAATTTTCCTTTTCCTTCTCTACCTCTGCAACTTCTGTGGCCATTGAATTTTATCCAACAGGTAACTTTAACTTCTTCCTTAATGTGGATATTTCTACCTTCGTCCTTTGCATGAATTTCTACACATTCTGATATAAGAAAATATATACAATCAATGAAGGAAATTTGAAAGAACCTATTAATGAAAGGCTAATCAGTTGTGAATTGACTGTTTCTTGCCAATATTATGGAATATCCAACACCATTCCTGGCTTCATCATCATGGCAAAAATCCATAGGACTTATTTATCCACTGCATTATCATCATATTTACCTAGAATTTTTGCAATATTACTCAATACTGGACGTGTCTCGGCATCAAAAACCCCCATATAAAACTCTTTGCAATCTGGCTGAAACTGCTTCATGTCAAGCTTCAAATAAAACATGAACTGATTGAATTCTTCTCCTACAAGATTATCATAATATTGTACCAGCGACTCGTCAAAAAATGGGATGGCTGACTCTGACTTAGGATAGAAAAGGGCTTGACGGATTAATAGGGTAGACACCTTCAAAACGTTCTCTCCCTAGGAATTCATGATGAAACACTTCCCTGGATACATTACGGATACCAACTAATAGATAAATTCAGGGAAAATATGGATTTTTGGTATGCATGCAAAAAAAACTCCAGACTTGACCATGGCAGAATACACAGGGGAAGCATTATCATTCAAGATAACTTGCTGGTAGAAAGGGAGGTGAATTATTAAACAAAGGGTATCTTGAATATCCCTCTCAGTATCCATGAGAGGGATATGGTTATATGAACCTAATAAGGATGGCTGTTTAGCCATGTTTGAAAATTTACGTGAGAACAGTTCACAGGGTGGTCAAATTTGCAGGTGGCAGAAAAGCTTAAAACAGGGTGCAACGCAAAAAATCACAAGTAATTTGAAAAACAAATAAAAATATTCTTTAAATAGGTGTCGTGGGTTTTAAATTTAATGCTGACAAGACGCGCCAGCAAGCCGTTAAATCTGCCCGACGTGGAAGACAGTTGTGACCAACTCAACGTCTTACGTCACTGCGGGGGCTCTCGAGGTACGGAGGAAAACTTCAGCTGGTGTCCCCGCACTTAATCTCCACCATTCATCTCTGTTGTCCCCACAGTCAACCCGATCAACTGTGGAGGAACTCATCACAATATCCAGCGCGCTAGTTGTGCCCATGGGTTAGGCCTTTTGATAAGGATTTTAATTATCAACGCCTTCCACCAATTAAACTGATCAATGTCTAACATAAAATACCGAACCCATTATTATAAAGTTTAAATGTTTAAAATTTAACTCAGATTTTGGAAAACATACATATTTTTTTCATGCTAAAGTATAATATTTTGACACTCTAACATATTTTCCAACAATTTCTTATTTTTATATTTTCAAATATTTGAAAAGTAAAAGGATATGCAAATGATCCACCACATCTGGCTCCACCTGGGGATAGTGTTTTTTGCCACAAAACACTAAGAACCTGCAGATCAGTGCCTTCACTTCGGGCATGGAGTCAAAATTGCTTGATGATAAATATACAGTGAGAGGAAACTAAATATGTACAATAATGAACTAATTGCCTTTAGTGTTGGAAATAATGTTTCAGATACTGCCCATTTACAGGCTGTTCTACTGATTCTCCATCAAGATCTTCCAACATGAAAGTATTATTTGATCTGGCTTCAGAAATCTTGTAAGGACCATACCATAAAGGATCAAATTTACCATGTTTCTCATTCTCTTCCCTTCTATTATCCCATCTTAATACCAGATCTCCAACCTGAAACATGATTTCTCTTGCCTTTCTGTCAAAAATAGATTTCATTTTCTCCTGATAAGTGACCAAATTGTCTCTGATTTTATTTCTTCTTTCACTCAATTCTATCACCTTGTTTAGTCTTCTGATCAAGGCATTAGGTTCCTCTTGAGAGTCTTGAAGAAAAGAAATCGCTGGTCTTGCTAGTTGAGTGGGAAACAAAGCCTGAGCACCATATACCAATTCATAAGGAGACTTACGAGTGGATATTTTAGTAGTCATCCTCACTGCCCATAAAGCAAAAATAAGCTTTGAATCCCAATCCTTCTGGTTCTCATTGATTGTTTTCTTCAAGATTTTCACCAATGTTTTATTAGATGATTCTACTAACCCATTTCCTTGAGGATGATATGTTGTAGAGTGAGATAATATTACATTATAAGTCTGAAAAAAAATTATGAACCTGACTGAGTTGAAAACTTGAGCATTGGCTGTTACAATCTTTACTGGACATCCAAATCTACTAAAAATATTCACTTCTAAAAACTTCATCACAACCAAATCATTTGCTTTTCTAGTAGGAATTGCCTCTACCCATTTTGTAAAATAATCAGTAGCAATTAGAATCCATTTAAACTGCCCACTTGATGGTGGATAAATCTCTCCATTTTTCTTCCTGACTGGTACCAAATTGGAAACCCAATCTGAATATCTTGGTGGAACTATGATTTTTTCTTGCAAACGTTTCTTCACCTCTTTTTCAATTGGAGCCAGCAAAAGTGGGTTAATTTGTCTGAGCTTCTGCTTGTGTGGCTTAACTCCATCTTTGAGTGGTATTTTATGCTGAATAATATCTAAATCATAAGTTTTCAAATCTTCATATGACCAAGCAAATACATCCATGAATTGTTTAAAAATATTTACATACCTTTCTTTGTACTCCTTAGGAACTCCTCTAAACAATTTGACTAATTTAGGCTCATGTTGAGTTCCTAAATTGCAGTCCTCCATTTATCCATCTTGGGATACCTTTTTATGGTTCATTGACACATCATTAGCATCAGACAATCTTTCAAGAGGTACCAAACCTCTGGGCAAAATATTATCTTTCAATTGAATTATCTACTGTTCACCAATTGAATGTTTCAGATTTTTAGACATATCAAATTGACCACTTTCATCAACTTCTAAATCAATTTGACTATCTTCAAAATTTCCGATCATTGCTAAAAACTGATTAATTTGTTCATCATCCTCAAAAACCTACCAATGTTTTACATTATCAGGGATTGAAGGCCTGTATATCAATTCAATGTCATATCTCAATCTTGGATTAATTGGTGGCTTAAATGTGCTAGCTGCAACTGCCAATGAATCTTCCATTCTATTCTCTTCTCTTAGAATAAACTATAAATTAAAAGCTTCAAAATATTTTTCAACTAAATCCCGCACCTCATTTCTATAAGACCTCAATCTGGGATGTTTATTCTGGCACCAATTATTAATTTGTCTTATGATTAATTCAGAGTCACCAAAAACAGATAAAAAATGAATTCCCATCTGTTTAGCTGTTTGCAGACTTAGAATCAATGCTTCATATTCAGCCACATTATTAGTAGGTTCAAATTCCAATTTGAAGGAAAGAGGTAAGAAGTTACCTTCAGGAGATATAAATATGAATCCAGCTCCAGTGCCCTCCTTAAAGAATACACCATCAAAATAACACTTCCAAATTTTATTTGAACATATCTCTTTATGTACATTGGCTGAAGTGAGTTTCTTTTGTGAATCTTCAGCAAATTCTACATCTTCATGTAGCATGAAACAAGAGATATCCACCTTCTCTTGACCATAAATGGGGGAATTACCCGCATCTTTCTTGGTAGTAGTTTTCAAAAATCTAGTTTCTCTATATAACCTCCTTTCCTCCCCATTAAAAACAGGAATAATAGCATATGTGAAATCCAATTTCAAAACTCCTCCAAGCTTTGCCCCCCAAGATCTATATAACAACATACCAAATCTGGCTGGAATATCTACTACTACCAAATCCATCATAATACTCTTAGCTGGAATTTGAGCCAAGGAAACAACCATATCTTTGATAAGAACCACACACTTCACCTTTTTTAAAATCAAAGGAATAAAGGTCTATATATGGTTTGGTGATTTGTAAATTTAACTCTTTCATCACAGACAGGGGCATTAGATTATGTGATGCACCAAAATCTAGCATACAATTATGTAAAATAAAATCATGTAATAGAACTGATATATAAAAAGGTGGAACGGGAGAATCTACCTCTTCAACATGAGGTCCAAAAGTAACCATTGGTTTCTCTTCTTGCAAATTCACTATATCACCCACTTCATCAGACTAAGATAAATTAATAAACTATGCATTTTCTTTCTTATAACCAGGTGTTTTAACCAACTCAAGAAGTGGTACTTGAATCTTTACTTTTTCTAATTCTTTAGAAAAACTAAAGTTTTGATTTTGTTTTATTAACTTTTCAGGCTCTTCTTGGTTTTTGTTTGAATTTGTATGTTGATCAGGAACAATTTTCTCCAACATATTAGGGTCATTAGGCTTTTCTTGGGAAGCCTCAACTTGTTGCTTTTCTTTTTCTTTTTCTTGATTCATGGGCTACTTCCCCTTATCTATTTTTTTGATTGAATTCTTTTTTGGTGGAGTTGCCATTTGATTAGGTATTGATTCCTCTTCTTCATCATTTCGAATCCTCAACCTCTTTTTTGACCTCAAAACATATTTTTTATGCAACTCTGCTTGCATAAATCAGTAAATTGTTTGCAATAATCATCCATTTCTTCCTGATCAAATGAGACATCAGCTTCTTTACATTCCTCTACATATTATTTCTCACTCTCTTCTTCTGTCTCACCATCTTCCATATACACAGCAGAAATTTGATATTCATCTTCTTTTTTATCATTATCAACAAAATGTGATGGTGTTGCCTCTATATATAAAGGTGCTTGGACTTGATCTTGATCTTTATTTCTCTCTGTAGAATCTGCAGGGGTTGTTTTCTAAATTGGGGGTTGAAAACCCCTCTGTTTTGTTGTGTAGGTTTCTTGTTATCTAATTCCATCTTTGCTAATTTGTTTGAAAAAAATTTTATGACCTTAGTCATGTCATCTATCCTTTGATCTTGTGATGAATCTTCTTCTTTAGCTTTTCCTTTGACTTGAACCTTTCCAACAGCAGTCATGTTTGCCTCAATATCTAAGGCATCGGTTTGAATCTGTTCAAGAATGGAGGCTCTTCTTTCTCTCAAGGTAAAACTGAAATTTGATACAAATGCCCCAGCAAAAACAACCCTTGCTCCAATAGGAGGAAATTTCATTTCCACAGGAAAACTATTGTACAACTTATTAAATCTTTTGATAAAATCACTCATACTTTCATTTTATTTTTTATTTATATCATTAAACTTTGTTAAGGAATAACCATGGTCTCTTTTTTCACCCCATCTCTGGATGAATTTTCTTTCTAATTCATCCCAATCATTGATTGAACCATTTGGTAATCCTTTGAACCATTTTCTTGCCTCTCCATTTAGAGACTGTACAAAAAGTCTCATTACAACATCAAGATGCTCTACATTAAAGTTTTCAGCAAAAGTGCAAAACAAAGGCAAGTGTTGTTCTGCAGTTATTTCATCTTCACCAGTAAATCTAGGAAGCAACTTAAGGTACACCTGAGGCATTGCATTGATTGGCTGGGGAAGATTTAATGGTGCATATCTATTCATCAAGAAAGCAGGGGCTGCCATGTTTATGCCCTGATTGACTGCTCCTTGAGTGGAGGTAAAATAAATACCAGTTGTAGGTGGGAATAAAAGGGGTAGAACAATTGATATGGGAAGGGGTATATGAACAATAGCAGAAGAAATGGCAATTGAATTAAGTTGATATTTTGTGAATGAAAATGATACAGACTCAAAAGATAGTTCTTCTAATGTTGGTTCTTGGAAATGGATGGGTGAGGATAAGGATTCTTTTTCCGGGAAAATGAGTTTCCGGGAAATTTCCTTGGATGGCAAGATATGAGAACTGCTGCCTAGTGTAAGCAGTGTGGCATCAGGTGTAGAAAAAAAATTTGTTTTCTGGCCCTTCTTTGAAACTAACTTTTATGGATCTGACAAAATAGGGACTTTTTGCTGAGAGGTATCTGACCTCGTGTGAGGCCTCTTACGAGCCAAAATTATTTAAAATAAAGCACATCTTAGTATTTCCTCCTCTCTGAACAACCAGAGGAAAAATGAACAAAACCTAGGGAAAACCTTCGAATCTTCCCCCCCCAGCAATGGCACCAATTAATGGTGTACCTTCAGAGACAATCCCTTAGCTGTGATAAGGAATCTATGCTTAAGACATTTATATGCTTATGTCACAAATATATATCTGTCTCTATTTTATTAACCCTCAAGTATTTATGATTAAACCCTTAAATGTCAAATAAGATGAATGCTTCACAATGCTACCATCTATTAATGTTGAATGAAGTGACTAGAAGAATATGAAAGAAGAAGTCCAAACTGATATGCTGCTTTATACAGAAGATATCATTTCCAACCCCAGAAGAAATATATGAAAGAAATAGTTAAAACAAAGGAGCGCCAATTAAGGTTTTTAACTCTTATGTATAGAAGTAAAAAGAGACTTGTTGCTCATAACTTTTTTTTATTCATAGATAGAAAACACATAATGTAAACTTGAATACATTTCAACATAAACAGAATGCTAGAAACTTGCTTACCCGTTCATTAATATTTGAATCTCTGAGTACAAAAATAATTGTCTGAAGGTCCAAAACTCGGAACCTTTCCTTCCCTTGAAAATTACATTAAATATAGTAAAAAGAAATTTGGAACTGCTGTAACCAATCCTAACTACCAAAACTACTTTAAGACTTCGAAGGCTATCTATTACATGCCTTGAAAATGTCTTATTACAATTGCATTCAGAAAATAACATAAAATAACTATCCTAATCTATAGGAATTGTTGATGATGTGGCTTATTTTCATTGGTCAACTAATTTGTCTTTCTTGGCTGCTAATCCTTTTGGCAGGTCTATTGTCCAAGCTTTGCACTTTTTCCATATTTCTACCTTCGTCCTGGATGAATGTGTCAGATTGTGATATTCCAATCTGAATGCAGTAATTCTATCATAAGAAGGCCTCTCTGTGAAAAGAGTCTTTACCATCCACAAGAGTTGAAAATATCTCTGCAAGAAGTTGACCATTGTATCTCCTTTAAGCACCTGAGTATTTTCATGCCTGTTATCAACTTTGCTTTTTGTCATCACTAGTAAGTTCTCATAAGAGCTCCATGGAAAAATATTTCCTTCAGCTCCCTAACATGATGGCAAGCCTACTCTTGTCATTTTATCAAAAGACTTATAAAATTGACTTACTGCTTCCTTGATTTCCATTAGCTTCTTTTCTGCAGCCTTTCTGAGATCATTTCTAACAATCATTTATTAATTTCTACTACATACAACATTTTTTCCTGCATATCACTCTCCTCTAATTCCTTATCTGATTTGGAATTAAAAAAATCAATAAATCTTCTTGCCCAAATGGCTCTATTAATTCCTTTTTGCTTATCTGACATGATTGGCTCTTCACATTCTAAAGTAAGGCTTTTCTCTTTTGCAACGATCATCAGGAAACACCAATTAGATTTCATTTCTGAGATGATATCAGTCCAAATGATATCTTTAGCTTGTATCAGTGAAAGATTTCCTTTCAGTATTTATTTGAGATTTTTAATCTCAGCTTCAACATTTCAGAAATCCATTTTATACTTATCAGCTTCATTTTCCTTGACTTTCATCAATTTTGTTGTAGTCTCCAGATCTGTTTGAGCCTTATTTTGATCTCTTTCATCCATCTGCAACTTAGTATTTAACTGAAAAGTTTGTGCTTGAGGGTCTTCCTCACTTTTAGGAAAAACAAAAGTACAATTATGATTATCAATATGATTTTGCAATGAAATTGCAATCTGCTTTATTTTGGAGAGTTCTTCATCTTTCTACATGAGTTGTTGCAACAGCTTTTCCTTGTCCTTCTCTACCTATGCAACTTCTGTGGCCATTGAATGTTCTCCAATAGGTAACTTTAACTTCTTCCTTAATGTGGATATTTCTACCTTCATCCTTTGCATGAATTTCTGCACATTCTAATATAAGAACATATATACAATCAATGAAGGAAATTTGAAAGAACCTATTAATGAAAGGCTCATCAGCTGTGAATTGACTGTTTCTTTCAAATATGATGGAATATCCAGCACCATTCCTAGCTTCATCATCATGGAAAACATCCCTATGACTGATTTATCCACTGCATTATCATCATCTTTACCCAGAATTTTTGCAATATTACTCAATACTGGACGAGTCTCAGCATCAAAAACCCCCATAGCAAACTCTTTGCAATCTGGCTAAAACTGCTTCATGTCAGGCTTCAAATATAACATGATTGATTGAATTCTTCTCCTGCAAGATTATCATAATATTGTACCAGCGACTCGTTAGAAAATTGGATGGCTGACTCTGACTCAAGATAGCAAAAGGCTTGGCATATTAACAGGGTAGACACCTGCAGAATGTTCTCTCCCTGGGAATTCATGACGAAACACTTCCTTGGATACATGACGGATACCAACCAATAGATAAATTCAGGGAAAAGATGGGTTTTTGGTATGCATGCAGACAAAACTCCAGACTTGACCATGGTGGAATACACAGGGGAAGCATTATCATTCAAGATAACTTGCTAGTAGAAAGGGAGGTGAATTATTGAACAGAGGGTATCTTGAATATCCTTCTCAGTATCCATGAGAGGGATATGGATAGATGAACCTGATAAGGATGACCGTTTAGCCATGTTTGAAAATTTACATGAGAACAGTTCACAGGGTGGTCAAATTTGCAGGTGGCAGAAAGCTTAAAATAGGGTGCAGCGCAACAAATCACAAGTAATTTTGAAAAAAAAAAAATCTTCTTTAAATAGGTGGCGCGGGTTTTAAATTTAATGTTGACAAGACGCGCTAGCAAGCCGTTAAATCTGCCTGATGTGGAAGATAGTTGTGACCAATTCAGTGTCTTACGTCACTACGGGGGCTCTCGGGATATGGAGGAAAAATTTGGATGGTGCCCCTGCACTTAATCTTTGTCGTTCATCTCTGTTGTCCCCACAGTCAACCCGGTCAACTACGGAGGCACTCATCACGAAATTCGGTGCACCAGTTGTGCCCGCAGGTTGGGCCTTTTGATAAGGATTTTAATTATCAACGCCTTCCGCCAATTAAACCGATCAATGTTTAACATCAAATGCCGAACCCATTATTATAAAGTTTAAATGTTTAAACTTTAACTCAGATTTTGGCAAACATACATATTTTTTTCATGCTAAAGTATAAGATTTTGATACTTTAACATATTTTCCAACAATTTCTTATTTTTATATTTTCAAATATTTGAAAAGTAAAAAGATATGTAGATAATCCACAACATGTAGCATCTAAGAATTGTTCATTTATGTAATGTATTGGATGTTCCCCCCCGAAGTGGTTGATTTCTTAGGTGATGATCTCTCTTTTCTTCTATTTTTGGAGCTGGTTTCACAACATGAAATGTTGTATTCTACCATGACCAATAAATACATGAGTGTACAGAAGCTGAAAAATACCCTTGAAAACATCAAAGGTCAACTACAACTAGAAAAAACATCTTCACAGGCTAAAGATAACAGAATTAAGTCACTAGAAGATTTGGTTATTGAAGTAGGATATGATCCCAAGAATGTCAAGGTTGCAGAAGAACTTATAAAGAAAAATAATGCAGACATTGTTGCAATGAAGAAACAGCTCAAATTACCTCCTATTGCACATCCATAGGCCAAAGAAGTACTACATGATGCAAGCCAAAAAGATCAGATGATGAACCTCATTCTTTAGTTAACTGCCTAATTAAAAGAAATGGAAAATGAGATGGATAAGTTACTGCAGGAGAAAAAGGCCAGCTTCGAAGCAATACCTGCCATTGTTATTCCTACAGTCACTATAGCAGTTCCTTCTACTTTAGTAGATTCATTGGCCCATCAGTTCCATTAGCTACAACACTTCCTATTTTATCAGCAACTACTTCAGCTACAAAGTCATCTACAATAGCAGCACAACCTAATGCAGGAAAACTAGTTAAAGAAATACAGGAAATGTCCATCTAGACTAATGAAATAAATAGACTTAAAGAACAATTAAAAATTCTAGAGGATGAGAAAAAACTAGTTCAGATCATGCACAAAAATGAAGTACAAAAGACAAACAGATTGAATGAGAAATTGCAAAAGTTAGAGAAAGAGTTGACATTGAAAGAACCACTTGCTCAAGCCAAGCAGCAACTGTGGGCCAATATCATTGAATCTGTCAACGATATTTGGCCATCCATTCAAGTTATTTATGAGCAGAAAGATCTTATCAAAGAAGCAAGTGAAGCCATTCATAAGATCAAGGAAGAATTTGGTAAGAAGCCAGAGGAGGCCAATGAAATCATTAAGTTTCTTAATTCCAAAAATAATAAAGTATCAGAGGAAATTGGAATTAGTGACAGGACAGAAACAATTGTTGAAGTTAGAAAGGTGATTTCTAAAAGGAACTTAACGGTTCAACTTGAAGAAAAATGTCAGAACATGGATCTTTCCATAACTAGATTCATGATGAAGTTTGATAATTTGAGGCAGAAATGCCTACCAAATCCATTGGTTATCAATGACAGATTGATGAAACAAGAAGATTATGATAAGAAAATTAGAGAAGTGGCAAAGGACCAAGCCAATAATTCAGTTATGCAAGGAATTCCAACAGGAAAAGTACTCTATAAGAGTTTTGAGAACCTCTTTTACCTACAACATGAGGTAAAACATCTATTCATTAACAAGCCTACTTGTGAAAAATACACAGAAGCAGATGAAATGTTCAGAAGGATGGTGAAAATTAAATTACCAGATGTAGAGGATTGGGAGAAGTTGACTGATTTACTATGAAAGATAAAAGTAAAACAGATCAGCCAGGATTAAAGTGAAAAACAACAGTAATAGTAAAGAGTATCATAGTTTAAAGTGTATCAGATGAAAGACAGGTTTAAAGTCAAAACAAAAATTACAAAGCAGATTTAAAGACATCCAACGTAAAGGACACTCAATAGCCTAAAATACAGCCTTCGTTGAGCAACAGTCAGAAACAAATCAGCAAAAATATCAACAAACAACAGCAAATCCATATAAAGATGGATAACTTGCATCAGTTAGATAGTTGTCTCTATCTTCTTGCATGAAGATATTTATTTTTCCTTGAATAATTCATACGATAGTTTAGAATATTTTGTATTATTTTTTGTATAAATGCTTCACAATTTGAAGTATTGTGTGGTTTAGGGATTACTAAACATTTCTAGAGAGGTACTGATATGAACCAGAGGCTTCTTTGTATCATTTTCAAGTCAGCAGATTGGATTGAGCAATAAAGGGATTATATTATAGGATTCATGTGTTGGGCCATTTTAGCGAAGTACTCTCAATTGTTTTTTGTTATTATTTGAAGTTTTCACATACTTGCATGTTTTCTAAATCTAAATGTATAACAGGAATATTATTTCAGAACTTGTTTAAAAACACTCTTTCTTGAACTGTTATTTCATTTTCATGTTTTCTACTAATATCCAGATTAGGGAATTCTTCATTGCTCCCTATTTTCGATAGACCTCTGTCATTTCCCTCATTATCCAAATCTGAGAATCCTTAATTGCTCTCTCATCCTGATTGAAACCATTTCATCATCCAACCTGAAGATCTGAATCAGCTCAGCTATCTTTCCCTGTGAATACTTCCCTTTAGAACCTTGATTCTTCTTTGTTGCTTGATACTTTGACTCCAATGGCCCAATGGAATACAGACCTACATCTATCCATCTGAATCAGTGATTCCAGCACCAAACCAAATCAAAATAAAAAACCCAATCAATTTTACATAACTAGCCTAAAATCAACTAAAGTCAACAAAGATAAATCATAAAGAGAGAGCCCTCTCTGAGCATTAGGAAGGCTAGATCCTAAAGCTTAAAAGTAGGTCTGTGGTTACCTCTAATATTCTTTAAAACAAAAGACTAACAACCCTAAGAATTATTGGAGTGATAACAATTTCAAAATGGGTTTCTCCTAACATCAACATCATTGGACTTCTTGGCAGCTTGCGAGAAGTGTCAGGAGAACTTTCCCTATTGTTTTAAGCTATGTGAATAGGGTATATTCCATGCCAAGAATGGTGTAACCCAAACCTATCACCTTTGTCGAGAGAATCGTGACCCACAAGGTAAAGTTCTAGAGCACATGATCTTATCTATGTCAAAAGTTGCAGCTTGGAGGAACAATCCTAAAAGCTTTCAACTTTGATGAAAGAAAATAAAATAATGGAATAAAAATTAGTAACTACTTTAACCCTAACTACCCTACAAATTATGCAAAAGAAAAAATTACAATACTTCTTCACGCAAGAAAAATAAAGTGAACCCTCACTTATTTAAATCAAAGTAATTGAAATGCTTGAATTGATTGGAATAATCAGAATGAGCATTTGTTTTAAAAAATAAACAATTTTCTTGCAAAGTTTAGTTGTTGATTCATATTCTTATTTGTAAAATCAAAATCTTAATCAATTATAAAGTTAAATCATGTTGAGTACAAAAATTTAAAACATCAATCAAATACAAGAAATATTATAAATAAAATAAATTCAAAGTTAAAACATAACAAACTATATAAAAAATAGTCTACAAGGCTTTGGATAGATGGTGATCGAGTGCTCTATTAAAGTACTCCTTTATGTGAAGTTATCAATTTAATTCCCCATCCAATCAAATTAATATATTAAAAAACTATTAAATAAATAAATAAAAATAAAAATAAAAAAATATATTAAAACAAAATAAGAAAACCTACAATATTGATATGTCATCTACAATGTTAAAATAGTGAAATAAAAGACGCATTAGAAGTTATTATATATGTGTTGAAATCTTATTATATGCCCCATTAATTGTATGATAAATAAATAAAAAAGAAATGCACTTTATTATCCGAAAGCTTTCTATTTCAACTGTAGGTGGAGGTAGCCACTACTTACTCTATAAAGAATATTCATCGTCTTAACATCCATCCAATCTACGGTACACACTTTAGGAGTCCCTCTTCGTCTTAACATCTCATCTACGGTACACATTTAAGAAATTGGTTACGTGTTCACTCATTCATCTTCATGTCTCTGTGCATGTTGAAGATAATGGAGTGCAGTGCACTCGTGCCTTTGTAACCATCGAGGAGCTGTACCACGCTCAGGCTTTGGGTATTCGCTTACATGAAGAATTGAAAACTTAGCTCTACGATACAGCTGTGTATTCTTTTCTGTTAATGGGGAAACTTGTACCTCATGACATTCTGAAGCAAATACACATTCCGTCTAAGATCCAGACTTAAAGTCTTGTTGGAATAAATAGGCGAGAAATATTGTGACTAAGTAAGGAAATGGAACACGCCACCACCGTAACAGTTTTTTTTATGTTATGTTATGGGATGAGAATGAAAGCTTAGCTCTACATTCAGAGCAAGCCTGAATTTTATTCTTTGAACATAATTATCTTTGATGGGTATCTTCAATGTTTCCCTCTCATGAATGTAATTGTGATAATGAAAGTGAACTCGAAGGAAAAGTGCAAGTACACACATTTAAATAGAAGTTTTGTTATTAGTCCCTGTCGCGCATGTGGAGGGACTATTGTAATAAAAAATTGGCATATAGTATTAATTTTTTTTATTTGCAAATAACTAAATTTTTGTTTTTTCATGTGGTAAATAATCAAACTTAACTAAACTTTCATTTTTTCATGGTTATGGCTTTTTCTTGAGGCGGGGAGACAAAAACATAAGGTATAATCTCATTTTTCCATCAGTGTTTCGCTAGAGTAAACTAATGCTAGCATTAATTCAAATCTATTAAATGCTAATTCATATCTATTAAATGGTAAAGCTGCTCTCATTGCCTTTTAGAAAATACAGCCATATAAGGTTATACACATGGCTGACACATGTTGTGCCTATCATCTTTGTAGCACAGTTGTGCCCTTCACATGTAGACATGCATTGTTAGCCATGCAAAATATATCTACCTTTGCCTTCTTTGGGTTAACCAGGAAATTAGATGTGGCCCTTTCTGGATAATGCATTTCAAAAGTTCAATTCTATGTGCTTGTGAGCTTCAACACAAGGGTTTCACCCATGGTGCTTTGGATGCTGGGGTTTCATCTGTCGGATTGTGGCATGCAACTTAGATTGGCCAATGTGTTCTGGAGAGCAGGGGGAAGTCTAAGAAAGGTCACTAGATGACGGGGTACTGCTTTAGGTACACAAGCGTCTTCGGCAAGCCGGGAGGAAAGCTCAAAGCCCTCCAACCTATTTAAGAGCCGCATTACCATCGAGGGGTCACGCCACCTACGGGCCAGTACCGGAGCCACTTTGAGCTGTGTATGGTTCGGGTAGACGAGGTTGAGCTTCGCACGGGATTGGAACCTTAACGGATTGCATACTTCCGGAACACCCATCCATCTAGCTAGCGTTAAGTCCAGGTAGCGTTGAGAGAACAAAAATTATGAAGCTAAAACAAAGTAGTCGGCAATGTTCTTATAATTTAATTTTCATTTTAATGCCTTTACCTGTGCTTGGTTATGGCATTATTTCATTCTTTTGTATTCAGCCCGTGCCTGAGATGACTCTTACATGGCTTGGACACGTGTAATGGATTTTTCAACTCGTTCCTCGGCATATTTCCTTTCGATTTTGAAGAAGTCTTCTTCGCCATCACTTTTAGGTTCAGGTTATGCATTTTCATATGAAACACCGTCCCCGTAGATTTAGTCTGGGGCCACATACACCAAGTGACAAGCCACATCAAAGCCCTCGGCAATTCTCTCTAGTGTAGGATCCCAATGGCAATTTGTAGCAGTAGAAGTAGGCTCTCTGGCTATTGCTGGAAGCCGAACCATCAGATTCTCTGACAAAGAAATGTTGTCGGTGGGAACTTTGGCTAACAGGGCCGCCCGTTGTTGTTTCGAAATAAAAACTTTGAATCTCACTGCTCCACCTTCCTTATTCTTAACAATTGAAGCAACATTTGTTCAATCGGGCTATGGATGATATTCTGATCCAGAATGATCTGCATCTTCTAATCTACTGAAATTGAAGCGGGTACGAGGCCCAGAGAATCAATAACCGGACCCATGAGGCAGGGAACAAAGAACCCAAGGAATCAAGCAAGGACAGCAGGGACAAAGCCCAGGAAGCTAAAACAACATTTTGTCCTCATCATATTTGTGAAAGCATCTTTTCTAAACTGGTCTAGTGATAGCATCTTGTCGTTTCCCGTTTTTATTCTAGCAACTTGACATGCAGCGAGATAGCTCCTTGAACAATCATTTTGATCCAAGCAGATCCGAATAATCCTAGTGTAGAGCTTTCAATTGGAGATTGATCAGAGCTAGCTGTGGAAAATCCAATTTATTGAGTTCCGCCCACAGTCGAAGGGGACCTAGTTTCCCCCACAAATGCCAAGGTTCGAGATTGAGTTTTCCCAGAACGAAACGAAACGAAGAAGATAAAAGAGCTACCCAGGAAAATTATTCTTGCTCCCACACTGTCTTAGTACCTGGTCAATTAAAGAGTGAGAAGGTTGGGTTACTGCATGCAAAACAAATGGCAAGGTCGTGTGCCCACAATGACAACTGGGCAAAAATTATGGCCCTCCAGAGTGGGACGTGGTGATTCACATTTCACCATCTTGCCTGAAATGGTGCCTTTTGCTATTTACCTCTTTCATTCATTCGTAATTGAAACTTTTTTATTTCTATTAAATGAAAATGGAATTATGTGAAACACACTCTACCACCCACCTTATCACTTTGGCTTAAATGAGATTGCTCTGATTTGCTGGTGTATTTGCCATTTCCAGTTTTTTATTTCTAATATATGGAAATGCCATTGCTGTTCTTTTTTTATGTGTTTTGAGTATGGTGTTAGCCACCGATAAATTTTTGCATACCAAATGGTGGCTAAATGATTTTGGAGCCTTCAAGAAACAGATTTTATTGCAAAAAGTGTTACCTCTTGAAGTCTCATGAAGACATCTGGTCATTAATCTTAAACTTTACTATTGTTTCCATTTCATACTCTGAAAATTCTACTATTTTCATAAGTCAAAACACTGCTGCAAAGACCTTTTTCCTCCTTCCACCACTAAACTAACCTTCACTTTTTACCTCTTTCATCCACATAAACTCCCTGGTTTTCATGATTTCTCCTCTTCCCTTCATGAAAATCATTTTTGCAAGGTTAAAAACTCACTTTTTAGGCTTACCGAAATCCCCAAATCCATTGAAAACCTTGAAAATTTTCATAAAAAATACATGTTTTTGCATAAAGCTTTAGCCCCTTTGGCTAAGCCCCCTAACCACTTCCCCACATGTGCCCTTGCCATAAAAACTAGGCGCTAGTCTCATCAGCGCTTATTGCATCGGAAATTTTCAAAATGCGCAAATTCTTTACCCTGCTCCGAAGTTCCGATGCGATTAAGCTTCGCATCATATAAAATACGATGCGATTAGCCTTTATATAAATATACCGTGGACCTGCCTTCACGCTTAAAACATTGAATAAATCATGCCCGATCCATTTTTTCCTTTGTAAAACCCGAAAACCCATTTATCCAAAGTTTGTTTTAAAAATTCCAAATCACGTGTTAAATATCAAATGGGTAGATTAAAAATACCGATCGCAATCACATCGGGGAATTACAATGGGTAGATTAAAAATCCCGAGCCCGAAGGCCCGACTCCGATTAGCCCCTATATACATGAGCGCGGGGCCTATCAGATGGTCTATATAAAACAAGTCCCACAACCGGGTGCTCAATCGCATCGAAACTTTTCCTTTGGTGCGGTTTAAATGTTTTACCACCGCCGATTGCGATGGCCCGATCACGCAATCGCATCGGCCCTTCTCCCGATCGCACACATCACATCGGTCATTTTCCCTAATCACACACATCTCATCAGCCCTTCTCCCAATCGCGCAATCGCATCGGCCCTTCTCCTGATCGCACAATCGCATCGCTTCACTTCTGACTTTCGATTACGATCCGCCGATTAGATCTGGATCATCCACTTGTTCGAATCGAACGACCACGCTCCTTCCCCGCCCTTTGAATTAGTTTACCCAATAAACACAGGATTTTATAATTTTTGTGTGTTTTTTGCAGGATCTAAATGGATTTCGAAAGTTTTAAAGGGAAGATCAAAGCCAAAGGATGACGATCCTTCAGGCTTTGTTTATAAAAAGGATCCATTTAAAGGTTTCAACACCACGCTCAGGTCCCGCATCATGAAGCGTTGATACCATAAAAAGACCTTCGCGGATCTGCACATCAACAAGAAACCGTGAAGAGTAATATGATTAAAGAGTATCAGACCGACAACTCAGAATCAAAGTGGAAAATTGATGGATTGTAGATTTATGTGGTGTAGATTTTTAGAATCAGGGCTCGGAATCTCCACAGTTCTCATTTTTTTGTTAACACAGTTTGGAAGGATTAAGACATAAATTTGACTGAATCAAGCATATGATTCACGTTTAAAGAAATTTTGAAGACCAGAAGACAGAGGTTAGGCTTCGTTGAGCCTGAAACACAGAGTTCAAGTATATTAAAGGTGTTTTTAGGTTAAAATAAAAATATCTATCAGTTCAAAGAGCCTACGTTGCCACATCAGGGGCAAATTGAATCCCCTAGCTACCACAGAGCCACCTACAGCCTTAAAGTAATCAAAGGGAGGCCGAGTTATTACCAGACCAAGAGAATTTGCATCAATGCAGCCGCACAGTTAATTCCACCAAAGGAATTTATTATAAACTGTCAACAGAAGTTATGTTAAGGATAACGCAGAGCCTTAAAGTCAACAAATTCTTTCCATCAAGCTTAAATATTTAATGTAATCAATTAATACAGGAGAAATATCAGAATGTTCTCCATCGAGCCCCTCAAAGACCGAGAGACAGCGAACTGTATTAATTCAACTTAGAATATATTTATCCCATTCCACCTCCTCATTCTTCTATATATACTTCGTGTAGAAGATGAGAAGTTGTTGGTTGTTGTTTGATCACCAGTTGTAATACTGAAACTCTCTTAAATAAATACATAGTCCGTTGAAGTTGAAGAACAAATTGAAGTCTTGGAGGTCTTGATGATGTTGTTGCATGCTTGTTCCTGAGAAGGCTCTATCATTGGATCCATGAGCTTGGTTGTTGGTGAAGTATTCTGAACTGTTTGATGTTTTCTCTTGTTTTCATTATGTTCCATAATATCTTACTACAGTAGGTTGAAATTTTTAGGCTAAGAAATGACTCCTGGAAGCACCTTAGACCTGTTCATCCTTCACTGTTTAAATTTTTTCTTCTGCTGAAGTATTTTAGAGTCTTTAATCTCTCTCTTTAGTCTTCATGCTCGTTTCTTTCCTTAATAGTTCGAATAGTTGGTTTCAGCATGATTTATGGTTTTCCCTTCTTGTCTGCTGCCACTTAAAAACTGTTATTGAAGTCTCCCTTTGAAGTTTCTTTTTTACAATGAATCAAGGAGGTCTGTTTTGATCTTGCCCTTTGACCTTGCTTAAACATTTGTCTTAAAGGTCGTTATAATTATGATCATAGATTTTTTTAGGTGTTCCCTCTTCTATGACTGCAATTATTAGTGAATCTTTTATGTTTTCTAAGTCATTTGAAATAAAATCTTTGAGGAAATAGGGTGTTCCCCAAATCTTAGATTTCATTTTAAAAGTTGTTTTGAAATCATTATTTGCTTAAAGTTGTTATTTGTAGAATTTATGGTTAGCCCTGTCTATCAAAGAGCTCTTTATTGTTCAAATTATGCTTTCGAATTCCCTTTGTTGAGAATTAAAACTCTCTTTCCAAATCATTAATGTTCATCTCATTCCAAAAACAAAAGGATCTTGTGGCCAAGTTAGATTTTCCCTTTGATATCCCATATCCATTGATGAGTTTTTTATGACCTTTTATTGACTCCATTGTCCAATGAACCAGATATTTTTTTGTCGTATATATCTTTCCTAGGCCTTTCATGTTCTGTTGTATCATTCCAACCAAACAAACAAACAAACAAACACCTGCACTTAATAACTAGTCTAAAACCAATACTCAAAGAACACAAGATAAACCTTTGCAAACAAACTTTTGAGAGATCCCTCTCTGAGAACAGGAGGACTAGATCCTGTAACTCTAAATATTGGTTCTGATGTTGCCTTGTCTTTTGATTTGCCAAACTATCAAAACACGGGACACCAACATAATGGCAATCACGGTGGGACCTACTAAGAATATAGTGGTTTGAAAACCTTTCTTCAAACTTTTTAGGCCCAGTATAACATAAGTAACCTTCTTCAAGCACTACCAAGCAATGGTAATCATGATAGGACTTAATTGAATCAGTGACAAACTAAGTAAACCTTAGGATTCTCATTAAACCTTATCAAACCTTGAAGGAAGCAGTCACCAAGCCATACGAGTGAAATTTGTATGTTTTGACACCCTAGCTAAGTGTTAAGTCAGATTTAGGACACTCTCATAACCTGTAAGATCATAAAACTCAGAAAAACACAAAACATTCCAGTCTGGCTTCATAATAAACATGGTGGTGGAACCTTCATAAAAACTAAAAGTTTCCACCTGGCGACTCCACTAGCCCCAGTAGGCCTATTACACGTCTAGGTTCCCAAATCTCTTTAAGAATGTGTTAACCAGCCTTGAAGAAAGTTTAGAAGCCTGGTCCCATTCTAGACAAAACATCTTAAGAGGTGAAGCTTCCAAAAACAATCCCTGAAAATCTCAACCTCTCTCATTTTTGAAAATCAGTCTGGCTTCACATAGGATCAACACTAGATCCCATCCGGACCCAAATCCTCCTTTAATAGTTGACAATCCTGAGAGAATTATGTGGCAGACTTCTGACTCTGGAAAATCAGCTGCTAATAGGAGCCTCTTAAGAACAAAATCTTCCACTGAAAACTTTGTTGTGTTGGAGGATTCACACTTTGATTTACATCATAAAAAGAACATCTTTAGAACTAGATCTCAAGGTGACTTCAATAAAACTGATCTTAACATTGCAGATTTGCAACAAAGCTTAAGTAGAGAAGCCTCATCTTCTACTCCTCCTGACTTCCAGCTTCTTCACCACTTTAGTCTTTTTCATAACAAGTCTGCTCAAAATAAGTTTTCTGGCCCAAGTACTTCTTCCACTCCAATTCATACTACGACTGTGCAAAACACTCCTGTTCAGCCCACTTTCACTACTATAAATCCACCTCTGGTAAATCCACCCTTATTTCTAGCCATGGCAACATGGTATGCCCCATTAGTGTTACCACAACCTCTACTTCCCCTACCAAACGATTACCAATCCAAAATTCCTCATTTCACTGGAAAAGAGTCTACAACAGCTCAAGAACATGTAGATAGGATGGAAGATGCATTTGATTACATGGAGATAGAAGAAGAAACTGTGAAGATGAGGATCTTCGCTCAAATTTTAGGAGGATATGTAAAGAAATGGTTTAAAAAATTACCTCCTAACATCATAAATGATCTCCCTGCCTTGCATCAAACATTCATCAACAAATGGGAACTCAAAAATAATCCTCTCCAAATACTAGCAGAGTATAGCAGCCTCAAGAGAAATCAAGGAGAGAGTATTCCTGACTACTCCACTAGGTTTAATAGCATTTACAATGCTCTTCCACCTCACATGAAACCTCCTCAAGGCATGGCCTTAGTAACATATCCCGAAGGCCTTGATGTTGACATGATGTATCAGTTAAGGGAGAGGGATTACTTGACCTTAGAAGACATGCAGAAAGGAGTTGTGAACGTAGAAGCAAACATAATTGACAAAAGAAATAGGTTGAGATTAGAGAAGAGGGTAACTTATAAATATGACACTACACCCTCCACATCTAGCTCAAAGACAAAACAAATGTTGGAAGAGATCATGAAAAGGATGAGCTTACTTGAGATAACACAGCCAAGAGACAATCAGAACAACTCCCAAAACAGAAATAGAAATCAGAATTATAGAAGGGACAACAATCAAGATAAGCAAAAAGAAAGTGACCAACAAATTAGACCTCCCTTTCAACAGAACTATGTAGATCAATATGAAGAAGATAGGGAGTTGGAAAGGCTAGAAGAATCTCATGTAAACTTGATTGGATCGGACAGTGGGGATGATGTTTTCCTCACCGAGGAAGAACAATATTTCTTCTCTTATGATCAAAATACAAACACCTATGAAGACTCTAATGACTATAGATTGGGTTTTGAAAATGCAATCATGGAGGTACACAAACAGTATGATCTTAGGAGCAAGGGAAACATAGATCCAACATCACATTGTGACAATCATGGTCATGCATGGTAAACCATAGTCTGACATGGCATTGTGACAAATATCGTCTTAATATGAAAATATACCATGGTCAACCATGGTGAGCTATTGTCCAACGTCACATTGTGACAAAGGTTGTCTTAATATGAGAATCATTCATGGTGAACCATAGTCCAACGTTGCATTATGAAAAAGTTGTGGTGATATGAAAATGAACCATAGTCAACCATGATCAAACATGTTTATTTTAGGGTTTATAAAATTTATCTTGTGGTTTATATACCTTGGGTTTATAACATTTATCCCTCGGGTTTAATATTATTCCCGTGGGTTTATAATCCCTTTGGTTTTTTGTATTAATCCCTTCTTTTTATTATTCGTTTGGGTTTATAATATTTATCTTAGGTTTTATACACCTTGGATTTATAATATTAATCCCTTAGGTTTCATATTATTTCCTTAGGTTTATAATACCTTGAGGTTTTAGAATTAATCCCTTAGTTTTATAATATCAATCCCATGTGTTTATCAATATTACGGTCCATATTCCTTGGGTATAATATTATTCATCACGTTTATAATATTGATCCTTGGGTTTAATATAAATCCCTTGGGTTTATAATCATGTTCAACCATGTGCAACCATGGTCCAATGTTACATTGTGACAAAGATTGTATCAATATGAAAATCAACCATGGTCAAGCATGGTCAAATGTCACATTGTGACGAAGAATGTCCCAATATGAAAATAAACCATGGTAAAACATGGTTAACCATGTCAGGATTTATGTTGAGATTTTATTTCTTATTTTTAATAAATCTGGAGGAACATCTCATGTAGGTGACAACAATAGGATTTGTTGCTACATTGGCTCCATCAGTTTCTGATGAGGAGTTAATGCATCCTATATATATTGTGAGAGAATTTATGAGTTTGTTTTCATTCACAACTATAAAATGTAAGCCCGTAGAGGCAAGTGAGGATGATGAGGAATGTGTAGTGAGGAAGAGCTGAGCAGATGAGAAACTCTGCAATTGTATTTTCTCCAGTTGATGAATGAGATTGCCGATGCCCTGTTAGGTGATGTAGCCCAGATTGGTTGGGTGAACCACGTTAAAATCTGTTGTCTTTATGTTTGGTTTTTTGCTGTGTGTGTTAGTTGTTTAATGTTTTCCGCTGTGATAACTCCAACACTTGGTATCGGAGCGTGAGTGTGGGCGGCCGATTACAGAAGCCGGGAACTGTTTATTTATAGCTGTGGAGGGCCGCGTTCATAAGCTGCAAGCTGTCGAATTGATCTGTGTGAAAACCGGCTCTGGTTTTGTTGAACGGTGGTTTGGAGAATATTTTGTCCGTGTTGAAATCTTCTGTCCGTGTGGAGAGAGCCGAGTTTGGAGAAGTCTGGCAGCATTGAACAGTGTGGTGGACTGCGTGCAAGGCAGCGTTGAACAGTGTTGCATTCAAATGCCAGAGCGTATTTGAAGGTGTTGTTGCATTAAGTTTTTCACAAATCGATTTTTTTTGCATTAAAGTATAATGGAGTGAACTCCGTTTTAATGGTATTCGAATTGCCGTTCAAATCAATTGCCATTCATTTAAAATCGATTTTTTGCAAATTGAAAATCAATTGCAATGTTTAAGGAAAAAACAAATCGATACATGAAAAAAAAGGATTTGAGTTTATATTTAATCGATTTGTATTCTTTCAAATCATTTTACATTGAATTGTAATAATTCAATGTGTATTTAAAAAATCGATTTGCATTGAAGTTTTTTTAACATCGATTTATATAAATCAATTTGAGGGGTGATTTTAAAGTTAAATCGATTTTGTTAAGAAGGGTGGCACTTAGAATTCCATTATATGGAGTTTAGAAGGTGGAATTTTTTATTAATTTGAGAAGTTTATTTTATGCCATGATATTATAAGGTGAAGGGCATTTAGAAATTGATTTGAATATTAAATTGCCATTTTCACATGGTATTAAAGAAGGAAAGGCATTTTATAAAGGTGAAGGGTATATTTTTTTTGAAGGGCATTTTTTATTAAAAAGGGCATTCTTTATTAAAAAGTTGCAATTGGAGATTTTGTGACACGAGTTACTAAACATTGAAAAAACACAAAGTGCCCGTTTTGAGATCGAGAAGTTCAATGACAAAAACAATTTCGAGATCTGGAAGGTGAAGATGTATGATCTACTTGTGCAACAAGGCGTGGCGAAGGTGTTGTTGGGAAAATCCAAACAGCCTTACACCATGACAGATGATGAATGGAGTGACTTGGATGAAAGAGCACTGAGCGGCATTCGACTGTGTTTGGCGGATGATGTTTTGTTTAACATCGTGTCAGAGAAAACTGCTGCTGGTTTGTGGACAAAGCTTGAAAAGCTGTACATGACAAAATCCTTAACCAATAGGATTCTTCTAAAGCGACAGTTGTACAGCTTGCGCATGAAAGAAGGTACGACGATAACTGATCATCTGAATACCTTTAATACTCTCCTGGTGCAGTTAGAAAGTATAGAAGTAAAATTTGAATCATAAGATAAAGCTGTAACTTTATTATACTCGTTGCCCGAGTCATGGGATCATTTTGTTACTTCTATAAGTCTTAGTTCATTAGAAACCCTTGAATTTGATGATGTTGTTGGAGCTTTGTTATCCGAAGAAACAAGGAAGAGGTCAAATTCAGAAACCTCTACATCAGAAGCAATGATGGTCAGAGGTCGTTCCAAAGAAAGACGCTTCAGTAAGCACAACAACTCGCGTTCAAAATCGAAAGGGAAGAAGAGTAAGGTAAACTGCTGGTTTTGTGGCAAATCAGGACATTTGAAGAAGGACTGTTGGAAGAGACAGCAAACATCCAAAGGAGACTCTTCGACAGAGAAGAAAGAAGCAAACATGACAGATACATGTTCGGCATTGATTTCAGGTATGAGTGATGAAGTGTTATCAGTTAGTTTGTCTAATCATGATCAACATTGGCTGTTAGATTCTGGTGCGTCAAATCACATGTGCATTCATAGAGAGTGGTTTAAACTTATAAATCAATCAATGATGGAGTGGTTTATATGGGAAATGATGCCTCATGTAATATTGTGGGAATTGGAAGCGTCCAGATTAAAATTTTTGATGGGATAAATCAAATTCTAACTGATGTAAGACATGTACATGAACTAAGAAAAAACCTCATTTCACTAGGAGTACTAGACACTAATGGATATAAAACCTTTATTCAAGGTGGAGTAATGAAAGTTTATAAAGAAATTTTACTAGTAATGAAAGCAAATAAGGTTGGAAATATTTTCCAGTTAGAAGGAAGAACAGAGTCAGATCATGCTTCTACAGTATCTGAAAACAACAGTAATTCTATTCGTTTATGGCATCAAAGGTTGGGCCATATGAGCGAAAGAGGATTAAAATTTTTATCTGATCGTAAGTTACTTCCTAGTTTAAAATCTTCTAAGTTAGATTTCTGCAAACATTGTCTGTTTGGGAAACAAAGCAACCAGAAATTTAAAACTGGAAAACATACTAGTAAGGGAATCCTTGATTATATCCATTCTGATGTTTGGGGTCCATCTCCTACAACCTCATATGGAGGATCGTCATATTTTGTATCTTTTATTGATTATTTCTCTAGAAAAGTGTGGGTCTACATGTTAAAGAAGAAGTCTGATGTATTCACAGTTTTCAAACAGTTTAGAGCATTAGTTGAAAACATCACTGGTAGAACCATTAAATGTTTAAGAACTGACAATGGTGGTGAGTTTACCTCAAAGGAATTTGATATTTATTGCAAGGATGATGGGATCGAAAGACATAAAACCACTGTATATACTCCTCAGCAAAACGGAGTTGTTGAACGCATGAACATGACTCTTTAAGAGAGAGCTAGAAGTATGCTTAGTAATTCCAATTTGCAGAAGGAATTGTGGACAGAAGCGGTTTCTACAGCTTGTTACTTGGTAAATCGATCACCATCAACTGTGATAGGATGCAAAATTCCTCAAGAGGTATGGAAAGGTTATCCGTGTGATTATTCTAAACTAAAAGTTTTTGGTTGTGATGCATATGCTCTAGTTTTGAAACATCAGCGTTCTAAGTTAGATCCTAAATCAAAAAGATATATCTTTGTTGGATATGGTGATGGGACTAAGGGATACAGGTTGTGGGATCCTACTACTCACAAGATTATCATTAACAGAGATGTTAAATTTAATGAATCCTCATTTTAAAATCCAGATGTAGATGATGAATTGAAACAGGATATTGAACCTAAGCTTCAACACATTCAATTTGAAACTAGTTCAAAAACTGATGATAGTCCAGGTGAACAAGTTTCAGATTCAGATCATGAACGTATTTCAGATGTTGATCATGAAGAAGTTCCTACAGATAATAATCAGCAAATTGTGGAAGTACCAGAAACATCTTTAAGGAGGTCTACAAGAATCAGACGACTTCCTAAAAGGTATGATGATTATGTTACTTCAGTTGCTTTAACTGCTAACGATGATGAACCTTTGTGCTATCAGGAAGCTATAGAAGGTTCAAACAGTGGTAAGTGGAAAGAGGCTATGAAGGATGAGATGAAGGCGTTAGTGAAGAATGCCACATGGGATCTGGTAGAACTTCCTAAAGACAGAAAATCTGTGGGATGTAAGTGAGTTTACAAATTGAAGAAGGGTGTTGATGATACAGAAGACAGGTACAAAGCGAGGCTGGTCGCAAAAGGTTTTTCTCAGAAAGCAGGCGTTGACTTTCATGAGATTTTTTCACCAGTTGTGAAAATTGTTTCAATTCGGTTGTGTTAGCATTAGTTGCTTTACTTGATTTAGAATTACATCAACTAGATGTTAAAACTGCATTTTTACATGGAGATTTAGATGAGGAGATTTACATGGAACAACCGAAAGGGTTTGTTCAAAATCGCAACAGGAAATTTGTCTGTAGGCTCAAGAAATCATTGTATGGTCTGAAGCAGTCGCCTCGACAGTGGTACAAGAAATTTGATTCTTTCATGTTGAGTCAAAATTATATAAGAAGTGAATATGATCATTGTGTTTACTTTAAGAAATTAAGTAATGGCATGTTCATTATCTTAGTGTTGTATGTTGACAATATGCTTTTAGCAAGCAAAATCATAACAGATATCAATAGGTTAAAGGCTCGGATGGCTAGGACGTTTGATATGAAAGATCTAGGAGCAGCAAGACAGATTTTGGGCATGGATATTTTCAGAGACAGGAGTAATGGTAAGCTGTGGCTATCACAACAGATGTATATTGAGAAGATACTCTTGAGGTTTGGTATGAACAATGTGAAGCCTATTTCAGTCCCTTTTGCTTCCCATTTTAAGCTTTCTTCAAGTTTATGTCCTAACACTAATGAAGAAAAGGAATATATGTCTCGAATTCCATATGCCAATGTAGTAGGTTGTTTGATGTATGCGATGGTTTGTACTTGACCAGATATTTCACATGCAGTTGGGGTTGTCAGCAGGTATATGGAAAATCCAGGAAAAGAACACTGGTCAGCAGTGAAATGGGTGCTTCGGTATCTAAGAGGCACAAGTGATTATTGTATCACTTATAACATAAGCAGTGAATATGTTTGTGGATATGTTGATTCCGATTTTGCAGGTTATTTGGATAAGAGAAGGTCAACTTCAGGGTATGTCTTTACTATTGCAGGTGGAGCTATTAGCTGGATGTCAAAGCTACAGAACATTGTTGCTTTATCCACTACAGAAGCAGAATACATAGCTGCTTTGCATGCTTGCAAAGAAGCGGTTTGGTTGAAATGTTTGTTTGGTGAGTTTGGTAGGTTGCAGGACAGCATCAAGTTATTTTGTGATAGTCAAAGTGCAATTCATTTGGCTAAAAATCCCGCCTATCATAGTAAATCAAAGCACATACCTATCAAATACCATTTTGTAAGACAAGTTATCACTGAAAGGGGAGTCTCTCTTGAAAAGGTGCATACAAAGGTAAACTGTGCAGACATGTTCACAAAACCAGTTTTGTTAGAGAAGCTACGATGGTGTCTGGCTTCTCTTGGCTTGCAGAAAAGATAAAAATAATAATGAAACAGGGTATCAGGCTAATTGTTGTCAAGGTGGAGATTGTTGAGATTTTATTTCTTATTTTTAATTAAATCTGGAGGAAAATCTCATGTAGGTGACAACAATAGGATTTGTTGCTACATTGGCTCCATCAGTTTCTAATGAGGAGTTAATGCATCCTATATTTGTTGTGAGAGAATTTATGAGTTTGTTTTCATTCACAGCTATAAAATGTAAGCCCGTAGAGGCAAGTGAGCATGATGAGGAATGTGTAGTGAGGAAGAGCTGAGCAGATGAGAAACTCTGCAATTGTATTTTCTCCAGTTGATGAATGAGATTGCCGATGCCCTGTTAGGTGGATGTAGCCCAGATTGGTTGGGTGAACCACATTAAAATCTGATGTCTTTATGTTTGGTTTTATGCCGTGTGTGTTAGTTGTTTAATGTTTTCCGCTATGATAACTCCAACAATTTAAAGTATTTATATTAGGGTTTATACACCTAGAGTTTATAATATTAATCCCTTGGGTTTATCCCTTCGATTTAATATTGCTCCCTTGGGTTTATAATCCCTTGGGTTTTTAGTAATAATACCTTTATTTTATTATTCCCTGGGGTTTACAATATTAATCCATTGGTTTTATTCATCTAATGGTTCATTTTCCTGGGGTGAGATATTATTCATGAGGTTTATCATATAAATCCTTGTATTTAATATAAATCATCCTTGGTCGAACGTTGCAATATGACAAATACTATCTCAATATGAAAATCAATAATTCTCAATCATGATCAACCACGATTCAATGTCTCTTTGTGACAAATACTGTATCAATATGAAAATGAACCATGGTCAACCACAGTTAGCCATGTTTATTTTTGGGTTTATAATATTTATCTTAGGCTTTATATACCTTGCATTTATAATATTAATCTCATGGGTTTAATATTATTCCCTTGGGTTTATAATACCTTTGGGTTTTAGAATTAATCCTTTTGGTTTATTATTCCCTTAGGTTTATAATATCAATCCCTTGGCGTTATTAATATAAGAATTTATATTCATACAGTATAATATTATTCATAGGGTTTATAATATTATTCCTAGGGATTAATATACATCCCTTGGGTTTACAATCATGGTCAATGATGGTACAATGTCACAATGTGTCAAATATTGTCTCAATATGAAAATCAACCATGATCAACCATGGTCCAATGTCGCATTGTGACAAAAATTGTCTCAGTATGAAATTAAATGATGGTAAACCATGGCCAACCATGTTTATTTTAGGGTTTATAATATTTATCTTATGGTTTTTATACCATGGTTTTATAATATTTATCCCTCGGGTTTTTTATTATTCCCTTGGGTTTATAATCGCTGGGTTTTTAGTATTAATCCCTTGGGTTTTTTATTCCCTTAAGTTTATAATATCAATCACTTAGGCTTATTAATCTAATGGTTCATATTCCTAGCGTATAATATTATTTAAAGGGTTTATAATATTATTCTTTGGGTTTATTATAAATCCATTGGGTTTATAATCATGGTCAACCATGATCCAATGTCACATTGTGATAAATATTTTCTCAATATGAAAATAAACCAATGTCGTATTGTGACAAGGATTGTCTCAATATGAAAATCAACCATTTTCAACCATGTTCCAAAGCTGCATTATGACAAAGGTTGTCTCGACCATGGTCAACCATGGTCGATAACCATGGTCACATTGTGACAAAGATTGTCTCTTAGTCCAACATAACATTGTCACAAGCATGGTCATCCATGGTCCAACGTCGCATTGTGACAAAGACTATCTTAATATGGAGATCAACCATGGTCAACCATTGTCCAACATCGCATTGTGACAAGTTTTGTCTCAATATCAAAGTCAATCATGCTCAAGCATAGTCCAATGTCGCATTGTGACAAATATTGTGTCAATATAAAAATCAACCATGGTCAACCATGGTCAACCATGTTTTTTTAAGGGTTTATAATGTTTATATTAGGGATTATGTACCTTTGGTTTATAATATTTATCTTAGGGTTTATATAATTATGTTAATAAATATATATTAATTATATGTATATCAAGATATATCAACCACATTTACTAATGTGGTTGTACATGTGCTTCATAAAAGCATATCTGCATAAATCAAAAACATTAGTCAATGTAGTTGCGGTTTATAATATTTATCTTAGGTTTATAATAATAATCCCTTGTGATTGATATTATTTTCTTGGGTTTATATTATCAATCCCTTGGGTTCATTAGTGTAATGATTCATATTCCTAGGGTTTATAATATAAATTTCTTGATTTTGTTGATGCCTTAGGTTTATAATATAAATTACATAATTTTTAATATTATTAATAATATTAAAATTTATATTAATAATATTATATAATATGTATTATTTTTTTAATATTAAATAATAAGAAAATGTATAGTTTAGGAAATTTGATCTTTTCAATGTTGGATATATCTAAGTTTAAAATAGATTTACATTAATGGTGTTTATGTTTTTTTTTCCCATGAAAAATCATAACTTTCTATTAATTATAAAAAGTTACATAAGTAGATGCACAAAGTGCATTCTTGAACTGTCCCAAGCTGCACCACTCAAAAAGTTGGTGCCTCTAGAAACAAAGTCAAATAAAATAAATTAAAAAAATTAAAATTAAAAAATAAAAAGTGGGGCTAAGCTTAAAGTCTTAGTCATCATTTTCTTCTTTTTTTCTTTTCTACTTTTCGTCATCCTTGATCAGGAGTGGTTGTTACAATAATTAGTTGGTTTTATTCTATCTTCCTCAGATGTTCCTTGTCTGAGTCTGAACTCCCCGATGTGTAAGGACGTTTGAATCATGTTATCTCTTTTTCCTTCGATATTTCTTGGGTTGAATGTCCTTTTGCACTTGGATTTTGCGACGTTGGTCCCCTTGTTCTATATTGGCTCAAATATTCATTTGTTGAAGATTTCTGTCGATTTGGGATTTCCTCTATGTTGGGTGGTCCCAAGTCCTCCTCTTCCTCTTCTTCATTGGGTTGTGGTGTTGGGAATTGACATCCCTTTGGATTTTTGAAACATTTATTTTCCCTCCTAGGATCTTTCTTTGCCAAAGGACATGTAGTTTGTAGATGTCCAATTTGGAGACAAAGACAACATCTAAATGTTGTGTTCTCATAATCTAAGAATTGGTTCTAGCATTGGTTGTTGTGTGCCAAAAAGATATGATGGGGTATTCCTTTGTTGAGGTCTACCTCAACACATATCCTAGAAAAAGTGTAAATTGTTTCTTTAATTCTTTGTGTATCCATCTTGATGTATCTCTCCATAATGGTGTTTATGTTAATAGGTCTCATTACTTCATAAAAAAAAAAGATATTTCATGCTTATCAATGGAATAAATGAAAAGACTTTATTAAATCTCTAGATTTAATTATTAAATAATAATTAATTAAATAAATAAATGTGGTTGTGCTAGAGATTTAAGGTATAGCCTAACTTATTGACGAAATAGTCTTTTTCATCGGAATTCACCAAAGTCTCACAATACACTTTTCAAGAAATTTTATTGTTTAAAATGCATTTTGAATGCATAAATGGATTAGCACCATGAAAAAACCATAGTCCTTTTCTGCAGATTAAACAATTTAAACTCAAGTTTTTAAAAATCTTTGTGAAATTAACTAGAAAAAATATCATGAAAAAAATCATTTATTTCGTCTATAAATTAAACTACGCTAGGATTTAATAATTTTAAATTATTTAATTTTAATATTATTATTATTATTATTATATACTACTTAAATATTATTATATTTAAGTAGTATATTAAATATATACTAATTAATATACTCTTACAAAAGTAGTATATATTAAGTACTATATATATACTACTACTTAATTTTTTAAATAATTAAGTACTATATTAAATAATTAAATAATTATTTAATTATTTTAAATTATTTAATTTTAATATTATTTATTATTTTTATTATTATTATTATTTACTAAAAATATTAATTAATTATTTTTAATAATTATAATAATAATAAATTAATTTTATTAAAAAATATTATTTATAATAATAATATCAATAGTCTTTTTTTAATCAATGTCTTGTGTGACAGAAACAAATAAAATTTTCAGCCTATATCAATTACATTTTAATTAATTAAATATAATTATGCTTTTATATATATATATATATATATATATATATATATATATATATATATATATATATATATATATATATATATACACTTCTTTGACTCATGTGCCGCCTTATTATCAATCAAATATTGAAGAAAAGCACATTAAAGAGTATGTGTTTGGAGAAACCACATCACTGATACACAAATAAAAGAAAGATTAAACCTGTGCAAAGACGTAAGGTGACGGATTTATACACTACCAAGGAGATGTATTGATATACATAAATTAAACAAAAGAAACCCAAGATATTGTGACAAACGTGAGTCGGAATGGCGATAGTAAATACTGGCACGATGCCAAGAGCCTACATTTCGGGTAGGAAAAATAGAGGTAAGACTATAGAACGCAATTTTCCATGGTCCATAATGGATGTGGGTAACTGTAGGTTAACCATGGTGTTGGAAAGGCTTCAACATGATACTCATTTAACCAAGGTGGCAATACTCAAACGATGGAAAGTAAAGTAATCATCCAATATTATTCTTACAACAAATCCACACGAGGGAAATATACAATCCTTGTTGGATATGTGTGCTCTTCTTTTGTTCCTTTTTGAAATATTGTGACACTTGTACTCATTTGAAAAACCATCTTTCGTACCCTTTCCATTCAATGAATTTCTTTGGTGACAATTTTTTACTCATACAATGTCTCGTACTAAGAGAAGTCGTTGTGAACAGTTTGGATCTTTTTATGAATGTATTACAAAAGACTTTGGGTATTAGCAAATTGCTAACGATGGTACATATCATATCGTCCCCACGCATTTATTTTGGAGTATGTAAGACTATTTTGGGTGGTCTCGGCATTCGTCGATGTATATGGGGATTTAATAATAATAGGCACGAAATGATACCTTTTACAATAAGCACTTTACATGAAATTTGAAGATTTTGATAACATGATGGACTTAATCTCTGCATATTGAATCATATGTTGGGATAACTCAGCAGTGCCACGGTCACATTACACATTGGACTTTAATAATAATGATATACTGAAGGCTGAAAGCAGCTCTTACACAGAGACAATGCTTTTTCCACTATGTCACTTTTTACGCAAACTTTTTACCCCTTTGTCACTAGGAGGACCTAATTGACTCGAATGACCACATCATGAATGACCTTGTGGGTTTCATAATACACATTTGCCTTTTATAGTATTGTCCCATGAGCATCTAAGGGTTTGAGGAGAGACTATAAACCTTTGTATTATAAGGCATGAACGTAAGATATACCATGTAGAGTGAATATACATTTAACTTCATAATACAAAAAGACGCCGAGGACATGGTGAGGGAGATAACCAATTTTATAACAAAGGGTTTCCACTAATGCAAAACAACTCTAAAGATATTTTGAAATTCAGGTTTCAACCTGAAGCAGTGTTTTTAAGGAAAGGGGTCGAGTTCCTTTTTTTGTAGGTGTAGGAAGAGGGGAGTCCTTTTCTTTTTCTTTCCAAGAAAAGGGAGGGAATCGTTTTTATTTACCTTTTTTTACTACAATAAAAAATTTTGAGGCAGGCGTGTTATATAAACACAAGCAGGAAATACAAGCATGGAAGTGCTCAAAGTGTTGATTGAGATACTTCTGGAAAAAAAATGGGTGTTGTGAGGCCAGAGATGTAATTGAGCCTGCATTAGCAAACATTGACAAAAAATGTCGTCAACGTCACTATTTTATCATACTTTCACGAATGAGTCACATGAAGGAAATGTCTTTGCTCTACTTCAAATCCCACGCCAAGCATCCAAATTTGAACCTCATCATCATCTATGCTTTTGTATTAAGGTGATGTCTAATGGCATGGTACAGGGAAAACATCACACCCTTAAGTGAACCTCAAATGGCAAGAAAAGTACCCTGCCTCCCTTATGAACATGTTGAGCCATGTTCTTTGCACGCATATTCCTGTTGTGCATGCCCTTATTTGATGTGCTTAGGAATACTAGCTATGGGATGATTTCCTCCCTTACAGTTCCAATAATTAACATTGTTGGAAATACTGAGAAGGGGGGTGAATGAGTATTTATTTTCAATTGCTCTTTTTACCACTTAGATCACTTATAAATAGAACACAACATGGAAAATAAGAACAAATACTTTTATTAATCAAGAATAAAGAGGACTTCAATCCTCTTCTTTACAATAAATCAAGTATAAATTAGTATAGGGCTTCAACCCTAGATGAAGACACCAATTTTCAATCTCCCAGGCTCCAACCTGTACTTTGCCAAGCACCAACTTGAACTTTACGAGGCTCCAACCTCTATGGCTCCAACCCTATCTCTGTTACAAGAACTAACCTGATCTTCTTGAGGACTCCTATCCTCTAGGGATCCAACCCACAACTTCAATTTGTCAAGATAACTTAACTGATTTTTCACGACTTCCAATATCTTCTTCAACGAGTCCTATTAATATCTTCATATTCGTCTTCAAAAATGCCTTCACTTAATCTCCAAGACACTTCATCGAAGACAACTTTGTCTTCACGTGAAGGTGTATCCATTACTCTTCAGGTTACCCAAACACTTCTCTTCAAGGTTGCATCATGAAGACATTACCCATTGCATCAGGGACTCCAAGGGGTGCCTTCAAAATGTCTTCAAGAAATCTTCAAAGTTCCTACAGATTTCTTCAATAATGCCTCAAGGTGTGCTCAAGAATATCCCAAGACTACTCCAAATCCTCTTCAAGATGTATATCGAAATATCCACCAAGAAGTCTACACCAAGATGTTAAAATTATCTTCAAAGGTTTCTCTAATGGACTAATAAAATTAGTCGTCAAATACTCTAGATGTTCTTCAGGGCTGCTTCAACAAAACTTCAATGATCCTGCTTCAAGGTTCTTCAAAGGTTGTCCCTAAAGGTCTTTTGAAGTGCTTCATGTGATGCTTCAACACAGGTCTTCAAATGGCTCCAAGATATGCTTGCAAATCCGAGCGTTATCCAAGGTGAATGTCCCTCTGGGATCTTCAATAGGATGCTCTTGTTGGAATATTTGAAAATTCCAGAACAACAAATGGAGAATAAAACTACTCTCTTTAACACAGAGAAAATATTAAAATTTCATTCACAGTGACAGAGTTTCCACTTGAAAACAAACTTCTATTCCATAAAAAAATTGTTACAAATTCTTCCTCAAGAGAGGGCTTACAAAAATAGTTTGACTGCTGCAAACACAATGCAAAACTATCACTCTGTCATTCACAAAATATACACTGCTGTGTTTTTTTCATTCACTATCTCTGTCTATTACAAAACAAAAACAACTCTCTAATTTTTAATGCTCACGGCATTCCCTTTTTATATGAAACATTACATAATATATATATTATAAATATCATATATTTATAATATATATTTAACCAAAAGTAAAAACTTAAATATTACTGCTGTAATAAAACATTAACTTATGTAAAAAGTTAAAACAACATTGCCGTGAATAAAAAAATTTAAATCAAAAACTATAACATAATGGTTAAAACATTATTTCCCTTTTTGTTTCTTTTCATTTATATATTCTGGGGGCTTCGTGAAAGACTTTCACGTGAGCTCTCATACTCCCCCGAAATCCTTTGGCTTGGTGAAGTGGTGGACTTGCTTGGCTTTTCTAACCCCCACGAAAAGGTTTGCCGCCTCAACTCTGTTGTATTAAATATGTTCGGTGGGTTTTTGATGTGGTTGTTGCTGCAGATAGGATGGAGTTCTTCCACCGCTTCTGCATTCAAATCGCAATTGTTTAACTTCACATCTACCTTAACTCCGTCGTTCTGTTGTCTCTTCATTCCCTTCTCAATTAATTCTGTTGTCTGCTGAGCTATGTGGGCAGTTGGAATTAATTTCCAACAGCTCTCTTCAAGCTGTATCAAGCATGGCCCAAACTGTCCTCAAAATTTCTTCAATAGGTTTCTCCAAGGTACTTTCTAAAATCTGCAAAGTTCTTCACAACATTTGCTTCATCTTAATTCCAAAATATCTTCAATTTCACTTCATGATTATCCTCAAGACTGCTCCAAGTGATATCACTAAACTGCTCACAAATAGGAATTTTTACAGGAGGTTTTGTCTTCCAAGATCAAGTATAGAAGGTTGATCAGTCAAGGAAGTTCCAAGGTTTGGTCCAAATTCTTTCAATATTTCAACTGTGTCGCCAAGTTGCTGACCAATAGACTACTCTACATTTCCAAACAACAAATCACAGTTCTATTCACCATAGGCCCAAAATGTCCAAGTCTGAATAACCCAATTGTAGAAGAATCAAATTCTTCAGATAATAAATTACAAGCATCTACTACAGGACCGAGCATACAATTCTGCCGCAGCTCTGAGCTTTTCAGGCACAAGTCTGTCAAGGTAGGTCCGAACTCTATATTTCATTGGTCTGAGATTATGATCACAGGACCTAGACCAAAAACCGAGCCTTTGCAATGGTCATTGTTCTGAGCTGATTATTCCTCCACATATCCGCAATTGAGTGTCACTTCAGGATTCCCCAAATACAATGATAAAAAATTCATGCCACGACCTTCAACTGGCCCACACTATGCCAAACACAATATAATAGTCGTGCTATAGCTCTCGGCTCACTAGCATGATGTTCAAAAGGAATTGAGACTCCAGAGACTCCAGACGCAGTCAAATAGTGTCATGCCACAGCCTTGCATCTTGCCCACACAATGCCAAACGCAATACAATATTCGTGCTACTGTTCTCGTGATGCTCTCTGTAGAACTTTATATCTCAGCTTTGATTCACCGAATTCACCGAGTTGATTTTGAGCTCAATCTGCTAAACGAGCTGCATGTTATTGTATATATGTGTTTAGAAAAATCGACTTGAATTCGATGGAAGCCCACTGGTGGAGCTGACCTCTCTACGTCTAGCATGGAGCTGATATCATGAGCCGAATCTTACAGGTCGACTTTGGTGGAGGGGAGCATAAATTAAATTATTTTAATATAACATAAAGATAAAATTTTAACTTTATATTAAAATTTAAAGTTTTATTAAATTGAAAATTTTGTTATAATGTAAATTTTAATTAAATTAATTTAAGACTTAAATTCTATTAAATTTGTTATAATATTTAGGATTAAGGTTTTAGGGTTAGCGTTTAGCTCTTTAATTTATTAGGAGAAGGATTTTAGGGTTAGGGTTTCATAGTCTAAGGTTCCATAAAAAAAATATGGTTTCTAGGTCATTTAAATAATTAGGGTTAGGGTGATTTTTGTAGGTTTTATCTTGTACAAAAATTATTTGCAAACAAACTCTTAAAAAAGAAAATAAATAATAGCGAGAGCATAAAACACAAAGGAGATATGCAAAGAGATTTTCTCGTGAATTCCAAATCTCGGACTATCAACTTGATTTTTCATTATATTCCTTTAAATGTTACAACACATATATATACATGTCGAAGCATTATAACCCCAATCCATTAACCCTGGATTAGAACATAACAGTGGTTCCCTTCACCGGATCTACAAAATTCCATGGGAATAAAACCATCATGCCAAAAATCATCTGAAAACCCATGCACAAAACCATAGGCAGGTTATCCCACCTAATATAGGGTCCAAAACAAATTTCTCGGGGCATTGTCCCGGCCGCAGGGGGGCTAACGCCCCCTGTTGCTCCCAATGCAAGCATATGGGGGTTGGCCACCCCCCCGCTTCTCACCTGCATCTAGTCGTGGAAAGAATAAAACACACACCAAAAATTCTCCCACTTGTTGTTTTCTTTCCACGAGAGATCTTAGTCATTGGTCCAGCCCTACAACGCCCATCGTTTCTCTACACCAAGAGAACTTCTTAGTGCTCACAGAATTTGTCAATGCATCTGCAACATTCTTCAAAGTGTCCACCTTTACCAGCAACACCTTTTTTTCCTAAACCATATCCCTCAAAAAGTGATACTGAACATCAATGTGCCTTGTATTTGAATGATAAGCAGGGTTCTTAGCCAAGAAAATTGCACTTTAGCTATCACAATATATCCTTATAGCTCGCTGCACCAACCCCATACTTTAACACAATATCTGCGACCAAACTTCTTCCTTGCTTGCATGAGTGGTTGACATGTATTAAGCCTCTGTAATTTAAAGAGCCACTACAAATTGTATTTTACTCATCCAACTAATTGCACCTCCAAATAGGCTAAGCACATACCCACTTGTAGATCTTCTCTGATCTATACCACCAGCCCAGTTCGCATCAACAAATCTAGGAATATCCAAAACTTGGTCATATCCTAGTCCTCCTTGGTAGCACAAAACATAATCACTAGTGTCATGCAATTACCTGAAAACCCACTTCAATGTTGTCCAATGCTCCTTCGCTAGTTTTGACATAAACCTGGTCAATACTCCCACTGCATGTGCAATGTCTGGTCTAATAAACACCATTGCATACATCAGGCTACCCACTGCACTTACATATAGAACACGAGACATGTCCTCTTCTTCTTCTTGTGCCTTAGGACATTGTTCAACATATAACTTTACACCTACGAGAATAGGAACCTTTATCGGTTTACGATCCTGCATATTGAACCTCTGCAATATTGTCTGGAAACACTTCCTTTGGTTTCACCAAAGCTTCTTCTTTGCCCAATCTCATTTAATTTCCATGCCCAAAATATAGTTTGCAGCACTAAGATCATTCATGTTGAATTTGGAGAATGAATTGGTCTTCAAATCCTAGATAATTTCATTTTCATTTCCAACCAGAAACATATCATCCACATACAAGACCAAATAAATAACATGGTCACCAATTAATTTAAAATATGCACAATGATCCTCTTTTCTTATGGTGAAGCCAAGTCCCCGTATATATGTATCAAAATTTTGCTACCACATCCTTGGTGATTGTTTTAACCCATACAAATATTTTTTTAACCTTCATACCAGTTCTTTCTTACCCTTCATAGCAAAGCCTTCAGGTTACTTCATGTAGATCTCCTCTTCTAGATCCTCGTGAAGAAATGTCTTCTTCACATCCATTTTTTCTACCTCAAAATAAAATGTAGCAGCAATAGATAAAAGTAATATAATGTAAATTACCTTGGCAACAGAAGAAAAAAGTATCACCAAAATCAATTCCCGACACCTAGGAATAACATTTTTCTACCAACCGAGCTTTGTATTTCTCCGCCTTACCTTCTACATTCATCTTCTTCTTAAACACCCATTTGCTTCCAATGGGTATCCTTCCATCTGACAACTCCACTAGATCCCATGCCTCATTTTTGTGCAAGGATGCCATTTCATCAACCATGGCCTCCTTCCAGAGTTTTCCATCCTCTGAATCCAGTGCCTCCCTGACAGTTACGAGATCATCATCAGTGATAGATAAAAAAAAAATTGAACAGAAAATAGATGGACTGTACCTTTCTGTCTGCCTTCTTTCTCGAACAAATCTTCTCATAGCTGGAGTTTGTGGCTCTTCCTCTTCTTAATATTATTCTGTTGTAGATTTTTATTCTTATTCCTTTAGCTCAAACTCTATCTTCTCAGGTTCCTTTGGTAGAACTTCATGTTTAACAACATCTTTCACCTCTCTAAACACCACATCTCAGCTTTACACATCCTTCATTTTTTTTTGGGTTCCAAAGCTTATAACCTTTTAAACCATCCTTATACCCAATAAAGATGCACCTTTCAAAATTACTATCCAATTTGGTTCTTTTCTCCTTTGGAACATGTACATATGCATCACATCAAAATACCCTAAAATGTGAAAGGTAGGGTTTCTTACCAGTCCATACCTCATGTGGCGTCTTATCCCCCAACATTGATGAAAGTGATCTATTAACTAGGTAGCATGTAGTCTCCACTGCCTCTGCCCAAAATTCTTGTCCTAACCTGGTACCAATGAGCATGTTTCTTGCCTTTTCCATCAACGTCCTGTTCATTCTTTCTACAACTCTGTTTTGTTGAGGTGTGTATGGAGTAGTATTTTGTCATGCTATACCACACTTCTTACATAACTATTCAAATTCCTTGTTGTAGAACTCTCCACCATTATTTTTCCTCAACAACTTTATTTTCTTCTTTGTCTAGTTTTCTACCAGAGCCTTAAATTCTTTAAATCTGTCAAAGACTTCATATATATTCCTAAGGAAATATATCCATGTATTCATTTAGAATTAATCTATAAATGAAACATAGTACATAGACTTACCTAGTGATGTAACTGACACAGGCCCAAACACATCATTGTGCACAAACTCTAATATCTTGTTTGCCCTCTTAGCACCATAAGGAAAACTCACCCGATTCTGCTTCCCATATACACTATGTTCAAAGAAATCGAAATCCAGAGAGAAATTAGACATATCTTCTACCATGCCATTACCATGCAATATCTAAAGGCTCAGCTTCTCTCCAATATGTCCAAGCCTTTGATGCCATAGCATGGTATTTTCTCCAGAGATCACTAGGATTTCTGCTCAACTTTCAGGAACCACAGAACTGTTACACCCATCAATAACAGTGCTAACTAGAATTTTGTACATAGTTCCAATATGAACTCCCTGCATCAATACCAGTTTTCCCTGAACCATCTTGAAGGTATCTTTCTCAAACCTTGTTTTTACACCTGCATCGTCCATCTTGCTTACAGAAATCATATTTATGGCCAATGCAGGAATATTTAGAACACCATGAATTTTTCTTATCCTTCCACCTTGCAACTTCAACTTTAATTTTCCATGTCCGACGATTCTAGACTTCCTACCATCCCCTAGGAATACATCACCATCATCATATTTCTCATACTCGCAAAACCACTCCCTATGGGAAGTGAAGTGAAAGGATGCACCTGAGTCAATCAACCATGCCTCATGATCTACATGTGTGTTTGAAGAAGAAGCCAAATACGCATCCCCACCTTGATCTGAGGTGTTTTTCGCCTCTGTAGAAGGAGCATCATCAGATCCCTTTCATTTCTCAGGAACCTTAGATATATAGTCATTTTTGAATTTCCCTTCCTTTCTACATTTCCAACACACCTTTACAAGCTTTCTTGGAGATTTACATCTCCCTCTAGTTTTAGATATCCCACTTGAGAACTTATTTTTGTTTCTATTCTAGGACTGTCCGCATACAAACAAGGCATCTCCATTCTGGCCCTGCATATTTTCTTGTCTTATTTTCTCCGAAAGCAAGGATGAGAAAGTTTCATCAAAATTCAAGGTAGTTGTATTGCTACCTATTGCAACAACCATATTGTCCCACAAATATGGTATAGAACACAACAAACTAATACACTTATCTTCATCTAAGATTTTAATATCAACAAATAACAATTGATTTACCACAGTATTGAAGGCGTTCAGGTGCTCTATCACCGAGTGTCCATCCTTCATCCTCGGGTTATACAATTTTTTCTGCAGGAACCATTTATTCACCAAAGACTTAGATTGATACAAAGTCCCTAACTTGTCCCATAAAGCCTTTTTCGTAGCTTCTCAAGATACATTTAACAATGCCGAATCTGAGATATACAAATGTATCATGCTCTTTCCCTTCCGATCCAAATTTTCCCAATATTCATGTGACATTGTCATTAGTTTAGTAGCTGGATCTACCGTGATCCACGGATATTTATCCACCAGCAAATTCTCCATCTTGAGCTTCCACAACTCAAAACTCTGACCTTTAAATTTCTTGATCTCTATCTTTCCATTTCTCGCCATCTTCTTTCATCGCAAAAATCGATCCCACAGATATCACACTAAACAGAGTCTACCACAGGTATGCGAAAAACCCCTCAACAACAAAGGTGTCCCCTTGAAGTTGAAACAACTTTGATACCAAATGTAGCTTTTACCGTGTACATAAATTATCTGCAAACAAACTCTTAAAATAGAAAATAAACAATAGCGGGAGCATAAAACATAAAACAGATATACATAGAGATTTTCCCCTGGATCTCAAAACCAAGACCACCAGCTTGATTTTTCATTATATTCCTTTCACTTTTACAACACATATACATGTTAAAGAATTCATAAACCCCATTCCATTAACTTTGGATTAGAACATAACCGTAGTTCCCTTGAACGGATCTACAAAATACCTTGGGTAGAAAACCATCATGCCCAAAACCGTGTGCAAACCCATGCACAAAACCATAGGTAGGTTCGCCCACCTAATATAGCTAGTCATGGAAAGAATATAACACACACCCAATAATTTTAGGGTTAGGGTTTCATAGTCTAGGGTTAGGGTTCCATAAAAATTAGGGTTTCTAGGGCATTTCAATCATTAGGGTTAGAGTTTTATATGAAGGGTTTCATATTATGGATATAATTAGGGTTTACACTTAGGGTTGGGGTTTCATCAACCATTTGGGTTTCCATCATCTTCAAAAATTCTCTAGCATATTGTCATCAATCACAACTTTGACCAACAATCTCCCCCTTTGTCATTGATGGCAATATTCTTTCCCCTTCTAACATTCTCTCCCCCTTTGACATCAATGGAAAATTGGGTGTCCTGAAAATGCCTTTTTCCATCAAGTTCTCCCACCATCATGCTTCTTATTTTCATGTTTCTCCCCCTTTTCAAGGTTATTTCCTTCTTCTGGAAATGTAGTGCAGGAGAAATGCCTTAGTTTGCATTTCTTCATGCGATCACCCAACTCCCCCTGCCTGCATAAAATTTTCTTGCTCTACTTTTATGGAACCCGAGACAAGAAAAATTATAGCCTTGTGATCAAGTGGAAGGAATATTCATTGACGAATATGTAGTGAGGGGAAAATATCATCCCTTTATTTAATTTATTTTCTCCCCCTAAACCTTTGCATGCTTTCATGGAACTGAATGAGGTAGATGATGTCTTTATGCAGCTTGTCAAACAAGATTTTCCGCACCATTTCTTAGAGACAATCTATCAAGAGATATATCTATGTATATGATTGTCCATATATGACTTTGTCAAAGGTTTCATAGGGCTCTTTACAGATAGCTTATGCAAGAATGATCAAGAGTCACAACTTCCCCCTAAAAATATGCATGGTCTCCTTTTTGGAAGAATTTCATCATCAAAACTTGGAATATCATATATGCCAAAGATGTCTTCATCAAATCAACATGTGTTGTTGGATTGAGTGTTCAAGACACTTTCTAATCCAATCTGATTTCTTTTCCTTTTTTGGCTTGGTAGTCATGGTTTTATCTTGTTTAGGGACCTCAGTCAAATCACTAGCCATATGTCCAATTTTATGACATTTGAAGCACTCCATCTTGTTCATGAATGAGGAAACATGAATTCTTCTTGAAAATTTTATTCTAGGGAGCCGATGAGGACCATTATATTTTTCCCTATGGTATGTCCTACAATATTTTGCCATGTGCCCAAAATTTGTACAAGAATAGCAATAACCAAAAAATATACTTTGGTACCTCGAGGTTGGAGATTGCATTGATGTACTTCTAAAGTCATTATGTCTTGGGATCCTTTGATCTGTTACATCTTCATATCTTCTTGGAGTAGGGTTTCTTCCAATGTCATATTGACTCTTCTCCTTGTTTTTGTTAGAACTGGGGGCCTCGATATTTCTTCCAAGCTTCTCCACATCCTTTTTGTTTGAAGCATTAGGGCTTGAATCATTTTTATTTGAGGGTTCACTTGCATACCCAAGACCTGATTTATCAAGAGAAGATCTTTGATGACTTAGGATGTCATCTAAGGTTTGAGAGCTCTTTAAACTCTTATTCAAATTATCAACTTATTTATTTAGGAGATAAAATTCTTCTTTCATAATCTTGCATTCTTCATCCTTTTTTGCTAGATGATTCTCCATTTCTTCCTTCATTTTCGTTGCTTCACATGATTGGGCCTTAAGTGAGGTGATTTTTTATTTTAACTTGGTGATGTCTTCATCCTTTTCTTATAGTTGGCATGTCATGGAATTTCTTTCTTTTTTTGATTCATCAACTAGTCCTTCTAGGAGGGCTAAAGCTTCCATCGCCTTTTCAGCTCCTTGTGCTTGTTTCTTTGCTTCTTCTAGTTGAGATTTAAGAGAGGAGACATATTCATTATATTAACCAATTTTCTCTTTAAGTTTTCTCAAGATGAATTGACAAAGTGTCTTCCCTTTTATTTGCTTTATCAAATTTATTTGTCATGGATATAACTTTTTCATGATGCCTTCTCTTCTTATGATGAAATTCCTCCTTAAGCTTGGTGAGCTCATTCTTTTCTTCTATTTGATGCTTGAGAATGTCAACTTAATTTATTGCCTTGTTAAGGTCATGGTCACCATCTTGTGCTTGCTTCTCGAGCTCCTCATTTTACTTTTTCAAACTCCTTATCTCTTCTAGGGTAGCTACAAATTTTTCCATGAGATCTTCTGTGAAGTCTTCTTCATATTCTAGGTTTTCCTTGGTATTAATATATTCACTCTTATTTCCAGCTACCTTTATGGGTTGTAGTTTTCCTTTTTTCTTTTAATCATCATCATGAATAGAGTTTATGGTCAACGCTCCTTTGGATGCTCCTGATATTGCGTTATAATCAATTTGGCAAACAACTAAAATTAAAAAAAACAGGTTGCATGGATGCCCAATCAGAAGTCTGTATGCTAAGTGGGAAATGATTGGGCAAGGTGATTGTGTCTTCCAACAGCCAACGGGATGACGACACGTTGCATGTTATGATTTTTTGGAATTTTTTGGTTTTATATTAGTCTGAATTGTAATTGGGTGGACTAATTAGGATGAGCCACATGGTCTAATCCCTGGCTTCCATGTGGCCTCAAAATGGCCATATAAAATTTTGTTGGAGGCCGACTTTCCTTCGCAAGAATCAAACAAAATACAAACCGCATACCATCCAATCCCTCCACCAGCCCTGCTATGTTAGTTCTTAACTACTATGGTTTGCAAGTTTAATTTAAACATTATGGGTGACAAGGTCAGAGGTAGGGAACGGGGTTAACGCCAGACCCCGATCCACCAACCACCCCACGTGGAGGTAGACGAGGTATGGGTTTAACCCCAACCCCAAACTATTTGTTATACGATACAACCAAAATTTTAGAGCATGTATTATAATCCACAATGGGATATGTATTAAATGCCATTCAAACCATATAATACAATTTTATGCCAAAGTCTAGAGCAGACAGGTAGCATGGCGGTTAGGTTCTGCACCAAAAAAATGTGATGACTCTTCAACGGTTTAGTGCCACAGTTAAGGTTTGCGGATAAGAGTGGAACTTTTCCTAGTGCAGGGTTCCTGCTAACCCAAACCACGTCATAACTAACCCCACAGTTAACCAAAATTCAAAAATCGACGAGAATTTTTTATTTAAACATCGAATTCGACAGCGATGGACAAGCCACTTGGCGTATTTTTATGCGGTTAAATGCCAACATAGTCAATTTAAGGAGGTGAAAATTTGCACCAATTACGGTGGGAATCTCACCCACACGGGGCGAATTTGTTTCTCCACGTGGCCACAAAAAGTGGAATTTGTAGAAAAAATTGCAGGAAAGTGTGAATTGTAGGACAGTTAGCATAAAAACTTCTATGGAGCATAAATAAATTACTTTTTTACCTTTTTAAGTGCAGAAACAGACCAGCTAGGGGATTTTTATTGTTCCTGAGCCATTGGAGACATTTTTTTAGCATTCTGAGAACTGTAATTTGATGCAACCACATATTTTTTAGCATAATGAAAGAAGGCCAACATTGGAAGTTGGACCAGGATATGTGGCTCAGGAGGGGTGAACTCCTTCATCATTTTTTGTCTTGTTTATATTGTTATGGTATTGATGTCTTCTTTAATTTATGCAAAAACTAAGTATTAAATCATGTTAATGTGGTAATGAAATTGACAAGTGGTTAAAAAACCCTAAACATTTCCTTGTGATTTTCACCATAATCACCTCAAGTTTTCATATACATATCAGTTTGGTATCAAAGCTTTGGTTCTTAGTTTTCTTTGAGGGTTTAATTTTGTTGCAAGTGTTTCTGATGCTTACAAGTTTGAAGCTCAAAAGAGGAGAAGGAAAACTTGTGGTTGCAAGTTCTCAAGTTATATCAAGGACAAGGAGAGCACATTTTCCACAATATCCACCTCAAGTTTCACTAGAATCTTCACCATTCATGGAACATGAAGAAGATCCTGAAAATATGTCAGAGGATGAGAAGGATTTCAGAATTTTTTTTTTTGACATGACACAAATGTTGAAAGCTCTCTGTGAAGAGATAAATACAAGGTTGCAAGGTGAAAGCTCCAATCTTCTAAAGGGAGATAAGCCTCCAAGAGGATATGGAGGATATGGGAACAAGCCTCCAATACGGAATGGAGGGAATGGTAATAAACCACCTTTAACTCCACCATTCTCTTCACCTCCCTTCTCACCTCCAATTTCACCATCACCATATTCTACATCAACCCTTTCACAAACACCTCCACATTCTCCAAAGGGACATGGTAAAACTCCTTTTTTGAAACTTGACATAAAGTTTGAATTGTCTATGTATAATGGAGAGGTAAATGTTGATAGATTAGATAATTTGGTTCTTAATATTGAATTTTATTGCAAGATACAAAGGATCAAGGATGATGACACCGAGATTCATCTTGATTCAATAAGGTGTGAAAGTCCAGCACTTATTTGGTGGGAAGCCAAAACCCAAGAGGACATGAAGACACATAGTAAGGTTATTTCTTCTTGGAATGATTTTTTTGCTGCATTAAGAAGATAGGTTTATCCATTAGCATACATGCAGAAAGTTGTAATGGATTGGAAAAACTTTAGGCAAGGAAAGGGTCAAAATGTGCAAAGTTATACCTAAGAGTTTAGAAGGAGAGCATATATTGGGTGTAGATTTTTCATCTCAAGATAATTTTCTCAAATAAATTGGATGTTTACATATCTACTTGAGACATATGATTCTCATGTTTAACAGTACAATTTTAGATGAAGTTTGTGTACAGGCCACACATCTAGAAGCAAGAGTGAAACATGTTTCTGATGAAACAAGTGAGAACATCTTTTAGTCTGGAGAAAAAGGAAAGGGTAAGTTTAAGGGAAAAAGAAGGAAAACTTCTTCCATAAAGATGAATTTAGAAAAAATTACATGCAAGCATTGTTACAAATATGGCATGATTAATATCATTGTTGGAAACTTCATCTAGACATGAGACCAAAAAATTTTAAAAACAAGGAGAAGGACTAGAAAGTTGCAACTACACAACATGATTTAAGTTCTGATTTTGGGGATGAAACAAAGATCACATCCATGAGTTTGAAAGGTAAGGAAATTGCAAGTACTAGTTATTCAAATTGTCTCAATGAAACTCGAAACTAAAAAACAATGATAGAGATTTTCCATATTAGAGTTGTTTCAAAACATACCAAGATAGGTGCACTATTTGATAGTGGTTCATAAGAAAATCATATCTCTGAAGACATTGTCAAGAAGTTGAATTTAGATACCATTCCACAGCCTAAACCTTATCCTTTATGTTTCGTATGTGAGAATGCAAAATTGCATGTGACAAAGAAGTTTATACTTAGATTTTCAATCACTGAAACTTTCTTGATGAAGTTGAACTTGATGTAATTCTGCTTGCTATATGTGGTATTTTTTTGGGAAGCCTACATCTGTATGATAGGAGAGCCATATTTCATCGCCATGAGAATAAATATAATCTGTTCAAGAATGGGATTGAGTACATTTGTAGAGCACATAGTAAGAAATTGAGTTTGTCTCTTGTTAATGTTGGACAAATGAGGTCAGAATTTTGCATCGTTAATGCTCAAGCTTAAAGATGTTGAGGAACCTAAATCCTTTCAAGGGTATAGTTCAAATGTGAAATATGATTTCATTGAGGTTTCTATTGAATGTAATAAGATGTTTCATAAGTTTAACATGTTTCCTCCTAAAATAAGTAAACAACATGAAGTGAATTTGCAGCAGGATGCATCATTGTTGAACATTAGTGTGAAGAAGATGCCAGTGTTAAAGAATGTAGGGGTCAAAGAGAAAATTCAAGAGAAATTTGACAAAGAGGAAATTGGTTCCAAAACTTATTCTTGTGGGTTTCATAATGTTTTGTCTTTGAAAAAGGATGTTGCATGGTGATGAAGATCACATTTGTTAAAGGGTCGATCCAAGTGTAAGGCTAGACATGGTAAGAATTTTCATGGTGAAAATGTTCAAAATGTAGTGAATTTCAAATTTCATATGTTTCCTTTTATTGAAGACCGAGGAGGGAATGTTCATATTCCTTCAAAGGTAGTTTTTTGTTCTACATATTCTAGGAAATTGCAGCAAGATGTCACTATTAACAACAAGACAAGGCCTCCAAAATCAAGGGAAGTGATGTATTTCCATTAAAATATCAAAGTGGGAAATTCAAGAAATTTTCAATTGATTGAGACCTGAAGGGCAAGGGAGTTGTAGCCTCATATATTTTTTGATCAGTAATGATATTTTGTAGGTCCAAAAGCTTCTAGTGGGGAGGAATGATCTGGTGGATCATTTTAATGCTCAAATTTCAAAGTGCTTGGATTGGCTTGAAACTATACCCAAAGAAAATATCTTGTCACCCTAAATCCAACGCAACTCATTTCATTCAAAACCGACATTGGATGCTCTTGATATCGTGTTTTGATCGATTTGGAAAACAAATGAAATTTAAAAAAAATGGGTTGCAGGGATGCCGAGTCAGTAGTTCATACACTGACTAGGAAATTATTGGGAAAGGTGAATGTGCCTTCTAACATCCAATCGGATGAGTACATGTGGCATGTTATGGTTATTTGGAATTTGTTGGTTTTCTACTAGTCCAAATTATAATTGTGTGGACCAATTAGAAGGAACCACGTGGGCCAATCCTTGGTTGCCATGTGTCCTCCTAATGGACATATAAAAACAAATTGAAGGTCAAGCTACCTCCATGAGGATCGAACGCAAGACCCAATTCATACCATCCAAGCCCTCCACCAGCCCCGTACATTAGTTCTTAACTACTATGGTTTTCAAGTTTAATTTAAACTTTATGGGCAGAAATGTTGGAGGTGGGGACCAGGGTTAACCCTATACCCTGCTCCACCAACCACACCACGTGGCAGCAGACAGGGTCCGGGATTAAACCCAACCACACCATATGGCGGCAGTCGGGATCTGGGATTAACCCCAACCCCAAACTATATGTTATACAATACAACCCAAAGTTTACAGCATGTATTATAATCCACTGTGAGATATGTATTAAACGTCATTCAAACCATATAATAAAGTTTTAAGCCAAAGTATGTAGCATATAAGAAACACAACGGTCAGGTTCTCCTCTGAACATATGTGATGGGTCTTCAACGGTTTAGTTCCACGGTTAAGGTCTGCGGACAGGAGTGGAACACTTCCTGTATAATGGTTCTCGCTAACCTAAAACATGGCATAAATAAACCCATAGTCAATTAGAGTTCAAAAACCGGTGGGAATCGTTGATTTAAAGCTCGAATCCGACAGTGATGGACATGCCACTTGTCATATTTTTATGTGGTTAAAGGCTCACGTAGTCAATTTAAGGAGGGGAAAATTTTCACCCGGTACAGAGAGAATCTCACCGACACGGAGCGAATTTTTCACTCCACGTGGCCGCAAAAGGAAAAATTTGTAGAACAATTTTCAAGAAAATGTGAATTGTAGGACAACAAAAAAATTCTATGGATCATAACTCAGTCAGGTTTTGACCTTTTTGAGTGCAAAAAGAGCCCATCTAGGGGTTTTTCATTGTTTTGGATCCATTGGAGACATTTTTTAGCCTTGAGCACTATAACTTGATGTAAACACATATTTTTGAGTGAAATAAAAGAGGTGCAACATTGGAAGCTGGACCAAGAGATGTAACCCAGGAGAGGTGAACTCTTTCATCATTTGCTAATTTATATTGTTATGGTATTGATGTCTTCTTTAATTTCTACAAAAACTGAGTTTTAAATCATGTCAATGTGTTAATGAAATTGAAATAAGTTGTTAAAAAACCCTAAAAATTTCACTTGCAATTTTCACCATAATCGCCTCAAGTGTTCATATACAAATCACTTTGGTATCAGAGTTTTGGTTCTTATTTTGCTTTGAGGGTTTAATTTTGTTGCAAGTTTTTATGATTCTTACAAGGTTGAAGCTCAAAAGAGGAGGAGGAAATATTGTGGTTTCAAGTCCTCAAGTTAGATCAAGGACAAGGAGAGCACATTTGTCACAATATCCACCACAAATTTCACTTCAAGTTTCACTAGAAGCTTCACTAGTTATGGCACATGAAGAAGAGCCTAAAAATATGTCATAATATGAGAAGGCTTTCAGAAATTCATTCTTTGACATGAAAAAAATGGTGAATGTTCTCTATGAAGAGATAAATACAAGGTTGCAAGGTGAAAGCTCCAATCCTCCAAAGGGAGATAAGCCTCCAAGAGGAGATAGAGGAGATGGGGACACACCTCCAAAGGAATGAAGGAAATGGTGATAAACCACCTTTAACTCCACAATTATCTTCACCTCCATCCTCACCTCCATCTTCACCATCATCATCTTCTACACTAGCCCCTGCACAAACACCTCCACATTCTCCAAAGGGACATGGTAAAACTCCATTTTCGAAACTTACCATAAATTTTTAATTGCATATGTATAATGGAGAGGTAAATGCTGAGAGATTAAATAATTGGGTTTGTCAACTTGAAGTGTATTGCAAGATATAAACGATCAAGGATGATGAGACCAAGATTCAGCTCGCTTCATTAAGGTTGGAAAGTGCAACATTTCTTTGGTGGGAAGCCAAACTAAATAGGACATGAAGAAACATGGTAAGGTTCTATATTATTCGAATGATTTTGATGTTGCATTAAGAAGATAGTTTTATCCATTAAAATACATGCAGAAAGCTATAATGGATTAAAAAAATTTAGGCAAGAAAAGGGTCAAAGTGTGCAAAGCTATACCCAAGGATTTAGAAGGAGAGCATTGATATTGGGTGTATATTTTTCATCTAAATATACTTTGCTCAAATAAAATGGAGGTTTAAATAGCTACTTGAGACATACAATTCTCATGTTTAACCCTATAAGCTTAAATACTTTTTTTGTACATGTCACACATCTAGAAGCAAAAGGGAAATATGTTTATGATGAAACAAGTGAGAACACCTTTGAGTCTGGAGAAAAAGGAAAGGGTAAGTTTAAAGGAAAAGGAAGGAAGAATTCTTCCATCAAGATGGAGAAAGAATAAATTACATGAAACCACTCTTCCAAAGATGGTCATGATAAAGATCATTGTTGGAAACTTCATCCAGAGATGAGACCCAAAAAGTTTAAAAACAAGGAGAAGGAGAAGACAGCTGCAACTACACAACATGATTTAGGTTCTTATTCTAGGGATGAAAGAAATATCACAACCATGGGTTTGAAAGGTAAGGAAATTGCAAGTACTATTTCTTCAAATTATCTCAATGAAACTCAAAATGAGAAAATAAGAATAGAGATTTTCCACATTAGAGTTGTTTCAAAAAATACCAAGATAGACACATTGTTTGATAGTGGTTCACAAGAAAATCTTATCTTTGAATACATTGCCAAGAAGTTGAATTTAGAGACCATTCCTCATCCTAAAGCTTATCCTTTAGGTTGGGTATGTGAGAATGAAAAATAGCAAGTGACAAAGAAGTGTATACTTAGATTTGCAATCACTACAAACTTTATTGATGAAGTTGAACTTGATGTATTTTTGCTTGATATATATGGCATTATTTTGGGAAGACCATATTTTTATGATATGAGAGACATATTTCAACTCCATGAGAAAAAATATCATTTGTTTAATAATTGGAATGAGTACATTGTTAAAGCGCATAGCAATAAATTGAGTTTGTCTCTTATTAATGCTAGTCAGAATTTTTCATTGTTAATGTTCAAGCATAAAGATGTTGAGGAACCTAAAGCCATTCAAGGGTATGATTACAATGTGAAATCTGATTTCATTGAGTTTTCTAATGAATGTGACAAGATGTTTCAGGAGTCTAACATGCTGCCTCCTAAAAGAGATAAACAACATGAAGTGAATTTGGAGCAAGATGCATCATTATTGAACATTGGTGTGAACAAGATGTCAACGTTAAAGAATGTAGGGGTCAACAAGAAAATCCAAAAGAAATTTGATAGATTAAATTAGTTCCAAAACTTCTTCTTGTGGGTTTCATAATGTTTTGGCTTTGAAAAAGGATGGTGCATGGCGATGGCGATCACATTTGGTAAAGGGTCGAGCCAAGTGCAAGGCTATACATGGTAAGCATTGTCATGACGACAGTGTTAAAAATAAAGTTAATTTCAAATTTCATAAGATTACTTTGATTGAAGACTGAGAATGGAATGTGCATATTCATCCAAAGGAAGTTTTTTTTTTCAAATTCTGGTAAATTGCAACAAGAAAAGGACTCCAAAATAAAGGAAAGTGATGTATTTTCATGAAAATCTAAAAAAGACAAATTCAAGCAAAGTTTAGTGGATTGATACTGGAAGTGTGATGGAGTTGTACCCTTGTCTATTTTTTGATCGATAATTATCTTTTGGAGGTCCAAAAGTTGTGGGGAGGAATGATCTAGTGCATTAGTTTAATGCTCAAAATTCAAAGTACTTGTCTTGGCTTGAAACTAGCGCCAAATCGAAGATCTCGTTGCCCTGAATCTAGCGCTACTTTTTTCACTCAAAAACCACATCAGATGCTCCTGATATAGGGTTCTCATCGATTTTGAAAATAGTTAAAAATTTTAAAAAATGTTTTGCAGGGATGCCTAGTCAGCAGTTCGTACACTAACTGGGAAATGATTGAGTAAGGTGATTGTGCCTTCCAACAACCAATGGGATGAGGACAAGTGGCATATTATGATTTTTTGGAATTTTTTGGTTTTCTATTGGTCTAAATTGTAATTGGGTGGACCAATTAGAAGGAGCCATGTGGGCCAATCTCTAGCTGCCATGTGGCCTCCTAATGGCCATATAAAATTTTGTTGGAGACCGAGTTTCCTACATGAGGATCGAACGCAATAACAACCCCATACTAGCCAAGCCCTCCACCAACCATGTTACATTAGTTCTTAACTACTATGGTTTGCAAGTTTAATTTAAAATTTATGGGCGGCAAGGTTGGAGGTGGGACCGGGGTTAACCCTAGACCCTGGTCCACCAACCATACCACGTGGGTGCATACGGAGTCCGGGGTTAATCCCAACCCCAAACTATATGTTATACGATACAACCCAAATTTTATAGCTTGTATTATAATCCACGACTAGCTATGTATTAAAATCCATTCAAACAATATAATAAAGTTTTATACCAAAGTCTGGAGCGGACAGGTAACACAACGGTTAGGTTCTACACTGAACATATGTGACAGGTCTTCAACAGTTTAGTGCCATGGTTAAGTTTTGCATACATGAGTGGAATTTTCCCACTAACCCAAACCACGACATAACTAACCCCATAGTCAACCAGAGTTAGAAAACTAGATAGAATAAATTATTTAAACCTCGAATCTGACGGCGATGGGCAGACCACTTGGCATATTTTTATGTGGTAAAAGGGTGACATCGTCAATTTAAGGAGGTGACAATTTTCACCCGGTGTAGCAGGAATCTCATCGATTTGGGGTGAAATTGTCGCTCCACGTGGCTACAAAAGGCAAAATTTGTAGAACAATTTTCAGGAAAGTGTGAATTGTAGGAAAGTTAGCAGAAAACTCTATGGAGCATAACTCAGTCATTTTTTGACCTTTTTGAGTGTAGAAAGACCCCATATAGGGGTTTTTTATTGTTCTGGAGCCATTGGAGACATTTTTTTATCCTTCTGAGCATTGTAACTTAATGTAAACACATATTTTTTTATCATAATGAAAAAGGCCCAACATTGGAAATAGGACCAGGAGATGTATCCCAGGAGGGGTGAACTCCTCCATCATTTGTTGTCATGTGTATAATTTTATGGTATTGATGTCTTCTTTAGTTTCTGAAAAAGCTGATTTTTAAAGCATGTTAATGTGTTAATGAAATTGACATAAGTGGTTAAAATCCCTAAATATTTCACTTGTAATTTTCACCATAATCACCTCAAGTTTTCATATACATATCTGTTTGGTATCAGAGATTTGGTTCTTAGTTTTCTTTTAGGGTTTAATTTTTTTTCTAGTGTTTCTGATGCTTACAAGGTTGAAGCTCAAAATAGGATAAGGAAATCTTATGGTTGCAAGTCCTCAAGTTAGATCAAGGACAAGGAAAGCACATTTGCCACAATCTCCACCACAAATTTCACCTCAAGTTTCACAAAAAGCTTCACCATTCATGGTGCATGAAGGAGAGCGTTATGAAACTAGCTCCCAAAATAGAAGAAAATATAGATCAATGCCTTAGAAATCAGTCACTTCGAGGGGGAAACCTCCTCTACATTACATAAATGAACAACTCTTGGATGATAAAAATGAAAAAACCTCCTCTCTATATATAGGAGTCCGTGGGGTCACAATATAATCCTAGCCGACCTAACAATAATAATGTAAGGACACAAAAATAACAATAGTGGCTTTTATGGGGCACAATAATAACAATATGGGGGCTACAGGGGTACAATAATAAAAATAAGGGGGCTACACTAACAACAATAAGGGACTACACTAGAAATATAGGGACCTAACATTCCCCTCTCCTTCAAAAAAGTGTTGTCCTCAACGTTTGAGTAGCTCTGGATGCTTCTAGATAAAATTCTCATCCTGCCATGTGGAATCTTCAGTGGGTAAGTTCTTCCACTTGATGAGATACTCTGAAATTAATCGATTTCGTAGCTATCGAGTTCTTATTCCCGTGACTGCTTCAATTTTCAATATGATTTTTCCTTCCTCATCAAGTTCAGGAAATATTGTTTGAACTAGAATTTTGTCACCCATAACCTTCTTTAAGCATGAAACATGGAAAACTAGGTGCACTTGAGAAGAAGCTAGAAGCTCCAATTTGTATTCCATAGTACCAATATTTTGCAATGCAATTGTAAGGACCATAGTACTTTGGCAATAATTTATTATCCTTATTATCTTGCTTGAGGAACATTTGTTTGTATGTTTGTAGCTATAAAAATACCCAGTCTCCTACATCAAAACTTCTCTCACTGTGATGTTGATCTTCCCATTGTTTCATTTGATTTTGTGCCAAATTTAGGTTATCCTTTAAGATTTGGAGAACTTTTTCTTTATTTTCGATGTGATCTTCCACTTCTTGAACCTTAGAATTTTCTCTTAAAGATGATGTGATGGATGATGGATGATATCCATAAAGTGCCATAAATGGGGCCAGTTTTGTTGCAGCATGGAAGGAAGTGTTATACCACCATTCAACCATAGGTAACCATTTGAACCATTGTGTTTGTTTATCAGATACAAAACAACGAATATATCCTTCCGAACATTTTTTTCACTATCTCAGTTTTCCCATCGGATTGAGGATGATAAGATGAGCTATGAGCTAGTTGAGTACCCAAACAAGAAAATCATTTTGTCCAAAAAGTTGAAGTAAAAATGGGATCTCTGTCGCTTACAATAATCTTTAGGTTTCCATGTAGCTTTTGAATTGTTTCCATAAATCCAATAGCAATTTTACTTGCTTTAAATGGATGAGATAATGCACAAACATGTGCATACTTGGTAATTCTATCAAGTACCACCATGATGACACTCTTTCCTTCGGACTTAGGTAAACCTGTGATAAAATCCATTAAAACCTCCTCCCAACGTTTGCTTGGAATGGATAAAGGTTGTAGAAGACCCGGGGTCTTAATTGTCTCAACTTTATTTTGTTGGCTAACCAAATATTCTGCTACAAAATTTTGAATATCAGATTTAAGGCCATCCCAAAAAAATTCTTTCTTTACCCTGTGGTAAGTTTTTAAAAATCCTGAGTGTCATCCTAAGGGAGAGGTGTGAAATTCCAAAAGAATCTTTTGTTTTAGTTGGGAATTCTTACAAAGATATAAGTGATATGTGTACCATAAGGAATCATTTTTCCAACTAAATGTATCATATATACTAGGATCTTGTTGCAACTTTTGAATGAGTGTCCACACTTCTTTGTCATTCTTCCATTCATCCCTTGCTTTGGTTATCCAATCTGGTTGGATAATACAAATAGCACAAAGAAATTCTTCCACCTCTTCATCCTTTCTTTAGAGTGCATATGCAACAACATTTAGCTTCCCTTTTTTGTAGATGATTTCAAATTCATAACCCAACATCTTTGTGACCCATTTTTGTTGCTCTTCTAAAGATAGTATTTGTTCCAAAAAGTATTTAAGACTACCATGATCATTTTTTACCTTGAAGTGTCTTCCCATTAGGTAAGGTCGCCATTTCTTTAGTGCATGTAGTATTTCCAACATTTCCTTCTCATAAATAGCTTTTTGAAAATACTTTCCTTTGATTGGATGACTTTCAAAAGAAATGGGTCTTCCTTCTTGCACTAAAACAACACCAATTCCATTTCTCGAGGCATCACATTCCACAATAAAGGTTTTTTTGAAGCCTTTTTTTAGCTAAGACTGGTGCTAGGCACATTGCCTCTTTAATATGTTCAAAGGCCTTAGTTGCTTCAAGATTCCATGAAAATTCATCTTTCTTTAATAATGTTGTATAGGTGTTGTTATTTTCCCATATTTCTTAACAAATTTGTGATAATACCCTGTTAACCCAAGAAATCCTTGCAACTTCTTTATGGTTGTGGGTAATTTCCATTCCTTAATGGCTTTAATTTTGTTAGGGTCTACCTTAACACCCTCCTGAGATACAATATGACCCAGATATTGCACCTCTTGTACTCCAAAGAAACATTTAGAGGTTTTTTCATATAATTGTTTCTCCTCCAATGGTTTAAGCACCATGTCAACATGTTGAGCATAATCCTTCTAAGATCTGTTGTAGATTAGTATATCATCAAATAATACTAACACAAATTTTCTAAGGAAGGGTTTGAAAATGGAATTCATCAACCTTTGAAATGTAGAAGTTGCATTGGCAAGGCCAAAAGGCATGACCAAAAATTCATAATGACCCTCATGAGTTCAAAATGTTGTTTTCGGAATATCTTTAGTCTTCATTCTAATTTGATGATATCATGAATGAAGATCCATCTTGGTAAAATAAATTGCTCCATGTAATTCATCCAATAATTCATCAATCATAGGAATGGGAAATTTGTCTTTAATAGTGAGCTTATTGAGCCCCCTATAATCTGGACACATGTGCCATGTTCCATCCTTCTTGTGCATCAATACTACTGGAGAAGAGAAAGAGCTTTGACGAGGTTGAATTATACCAGCCTCTAACATTTCTGCAATAACACATTCAATTTCGATCTTTTGGACATAAGGATATATGTAAGGCCTAATGTTTGGAGGAACACTTCCCGGAATCAAATGAATAGCATGATCATGATCACAAATAGGTGGGAGTCCTTTGGGAGTTTCAAACACCTTGGAATGATTGTCCAAGACTTTTTGGAGATTTGGAGAAATAGATGATTTTGATGTTGGAACTTATAGTGAGCATAATTGTTCAATTATGCCTCATTGTTATTTCTTTAGAAGCTTTGTCATGACATTATAGATTTTTATCTTTTCTAGCTTCCCTGTGATACCCCATAATTCAACTTCCTTTCCTTCCAAAAAAAATTTCAAGAAAAGTTCTTCAAAATTAAAAGCTATCGTCCCCAAATATTGTAACCATTGTACTCTTAGTACAACTTCAACATCTCCCATTGGAATGGAAATCGTTGGAATATTCAATACAAATTCCCCCATGGTTAGCTTTATATTATGGCATTTTCTAGATCAATTTATAGTTCCTCCATTTGAAACCATCACTTGACACTATGGTGTTGGGTATAGGAAGCAATTCAATTCCTTGGCTACCTTAGAATGAATAAAATTATGGGTACAACCCAAATCAATCAACACTATTACCATTTTTTTCTTTATATGTCCTTCTATCTTGAGAGTTTGACTAGTGGTAATTCTTGCCAATGCATTACAGGATATGTTCAGAATCATTTCTTCTTTCTCTAGGGTTGATTCTTGGTGTATATCCTCTTCTTTTGAAGCTTCTTGTTCATTTTCTTCCTCCTCTTCACAATCTATGTAAAATAATTTCTTCTCAACACACTTATGACCTTTAGTATATTTTCTATCACAACTGTATCAAAGCCCTTTTTCTCTTTTTTCTTCCAATTGTTGTGGTGTCAACCTTGTAGGTAGTGGAAGTCTAGGAGTAGCAACACTTCCATCTTTATAGATGTGAGTGGCAGGCTTCCTTGTCGCCATAATTTTACATTCAATTTTTCTTGCCAAACTGAATTCCTTATCCAATGAATCAGGTTCCAAAAGGTGAACCTCATGTTGGATGTTATCCTTTAAAGTCCATATGAAGACATCAATCCTATGTTCCTTTGGAATATCAGTTACCCTTATATTCAATTTTTTGGAAGTCCTCAATGTGCTCCACCACTGAACCCTTTTGTTTGAGATTTATCAATTGGCTAAAGAAGGTGTTGCTTTTTGTATCATCATAACATGCTATCATTTCCTCCATAAAAATTGACCAAGTGACAATTTTTTTACAGAAGCAAAGCCATCAATATCATAAAAATTTATTTTGTTCTAAATATAAAGTTTCAATGCGTACCTTTTGTGTGTTTTGCACATTGTTGAGATCAAAATATTGCTATATATGTAGTATCCACGTTATGGGATCCTTGCCATCAAAATTCCTCATATCGATCTTTGGAATATGGTGGGTCTACAATCAAACATTAGAGTTTATGAAATCACAATTAACATTTATTTTTTTCTCATCATGAGTTTCCTCTACTCTCTTTTCGCCATTAGGATCATTTCTTGTATCAACTTTGTCAAACCTTCCTTCAAACCTTCCATGTATGCTTTTAGATCATTCTTCATGTCTTCCATTTTTTATTCCATGTCTTCCATGTCATTATTCAAACCATCCATATTAGCTTCCACTCCTTTCTTTAAACCATCCATATTATCTTCCATGCCTTTCTTCAAGACTTCCATTTCATTTTTGTTGCTCTCTGCGAGAGCGAAAGTTGTTGCACTTTATATTGTAATTTTGATATATCATGTTGCACTTATTCCTCTTCATGAGTCATAATTTAGCCTTCTAAGGGATTTTTGAGGTGGTAAATCCCCTCTGCGGACAGAGGCGATCCCACTAGCCCTAGGGTGGGTCTAGCAACAATCAAATCACGCAATGATGTTGGTTCCTAGTTACAAGAAAGACAAAGATTGTGATAACTAACCTACCTCAAATCCCACGCTGTTTTTGTCGAAGAAGAAGCGATGCTCTTCGTCCCTTACCCGACAGATCACATTCCTTCTGTTTTCTTTTTCCGGACACCTGTACACATGTAGAGAAATGATAACATACAACGTAATTCTTAAAGCATGTAACTATATATCAATCAGAGAGGATATGATTCATTGCATTTCATAAAAGAGTAAACACATGAACGGAACCAAAATAAGATTCACTTATATTAATGAAGACAAAAAGGGAGATTACAACCAAATGCTCTAATGCTATAATCTTCCTTCGGTGGGGCTTGTAGTGGAGCACATCTCAATGAAGCCTGTCGGGAATTTCGACAAAGCTCTCTCTTACAGGGATCTTATCGGCTTTGCTTTCAATGGTTGCCTGGCTATATTTTTCTTGCTACAAGTTCAACTAGCTTGCTAATGGAGAGGGCAAGCTTTTATAGATGAAGGGAAGTTGGGATCCCTATAATCATGGGATAGGCCCTATCTCTTAGGAAGGTTCCATGATAGGTGGAAAACCACTTCCTATACATGGAGATCCAGAGCCAAACCACTAAACTTCCTTTGATGATTCATTCTGGAGTTTGTTAGAACCAAAATTCCGCCATTTATTTTTAAAATAAATTCCTAATGGGCTTGGTGCGAGTGAGACACAGGGATAGTGCGCCAATTGGCGCGCCCTCTAGTGTGGGACGAGGGATTGCAGGGACGGTGACAAAATAATGTGTAACAGATGCCCCCTAAAGCATGAAATCTGAGAGAGAGGGAGGGGTGAAATTATTTATGAGAACGTGCCCAACTGAAAACACTGTCATTGGAAAACCTGCGAAGATAAATATAACTGATATCTCAGATATAGAATATGTGGTATGGGCGCAGCCATCCATAATAGAGTGTACAAAAACTAGGATCCAAGGTATGGACATAGCCATACAATAGATAAGGATCAACAAGTAGACTCAGGTATGGTCGTAGCCATCCAAGTGAATGAGTCATTTAATACATGATAATAATCCACAAATAATCCGTAGCCTGGATGTATATCAGACAAAATACAGGGTCTTGCACTCCATCTCGACCCGAACAGAGTACAAATTCAAACATGCGAATATGTGAGCTGAAGTCAAACATGCAAGAACATCGTCTGATTACCAGCCAATAATGAAATCCATTAAAAAACACGAGAGAAACCACCAATAATGATGATGGCCCTCAAGGTACTTGAGGTACAATCCATGAAATGTGAACAGTGAGCTGGCGTCGAACAACTACAAAATCATCCAATCGAAGTTCAATAACGAAAACCTTATGTCGAATGCGAAGAACCTTCCATTGAGGCATGCAGGCTCCAAGGTACCAAAAGGGAGTCTCTAGACCAACTTCCTAGATAATGAGCTGAAGTCGACAAGAAGTGACCTTGATCGAAGGTGGGCCATAATGTTTCCCACATCATCGACACGAGACAGAGGGACATGATGTTTGTGAATCAAGATCGACAAAGAATCAGAGGGAGGTTGAAAACTGTAGAGGCCAACTTCTCTTGAACATATTGGTGGCACGACATTGTATTTGGCAGTATTTGACATCAAAGGATCTGAGGTCATGGTGACGTGGAAAAGAAAAAATGAGCGGTCAAAAGAGATTACCCAAACCCACGAAGGAAAGCAGATAACGAGATGAGATGTCCTCAACCCAACACGAATGCAGACAAGTGCCATGTTCAAGAGCGACATACTGCTGACATGACTATAATACTCATTCCATTTTCCCCCAACATTTCTGGCGAGTACCCCAATTATTTTTGAGAACAATCTTGAAGGGGATAGCATATTCTTGCAATATAAGTTTGTCCTTCGGAAAAATCCATCCTAGTACATTTAATGAGCCCTAGGAAGGAAGAACTTGAGTAACGTCATTACGACGGAGTCCGATGTCATCAGTTTTTAATGAGTCTGAAAAAGGAAGAACTTAGCGTCTTTTCATGTTTAGAGAGTTATAAAAGATAGCAGAAAAGAAAACTCCAACATTCCCTTTTCATAGATAGTCCCATAGACCCGAAAAGGTAGAAAACTATATCTGAGAGAACCTCCTAGTCATGATAGGCTAGGGTATTCCTTTTTTGTAAATAATCTATCCCAGCCCGAAAAAGGGGTAAACATATACTAGGTAGATATCGTTTCGCAACCAATTTAACGAGCTCAAAACAATAAGCGACTCAACGATCTTTTCAATTTTCGAGAGTCAGAAAAGAGCTAAAAGGTGACTCCAGTAGTGACTTTTTTGTGTTTTTACCGAGTCTGAAAAAGTATAAAATACAACTTGTCTCTTCGTCCTAGTCGGGTGAAAACCTGTCGCTGCACAAAAAGCAAGTGTAAAACCCATTTTTTGACAAAACATAGTGAAATATAGGAAAAATAAGTCTCAAAACCTAAATTTGAATTCGAAAAGTTATAAATATGACTAAATAGTAAAAAAATATTTACTTTTTAATTTTTTACCTCTTGTGCAGAACGATAGTGAGTTATTTCCCTGCGATCTTGCGGTGACGATTGTGGACGATCTAGTGCATCATTCCAGATCCCGTCTTTTCCAGGTAAGAGCCGCTTCCATTAGCTATGTTTTAAGCCATATTTAATAGATTTCCATTGTGATTTGACATCCCTGAGGGGAGGATTTTCAAATTTAGGTCTTACGGGGTTGGCGCGGGTATGAGGCACGAACCGGCGCCAATCAAGCTCTTTTTGCAAAGGGGTCACGCCAACTGCGCAACCTCATATTCCACTCAAATTTCACAAAAATTGAACCAATCAATTGAATTTTTGAATGCCCAATGGATCTTATGATGTGCTTATGACCAATTTGATGCAAGTATTAAGCCACAATGGTGATTGAATGGAAAGAAAGGGAGCATAATGATGAAGACGAATTGGCAATGGAGGATGAGCAATGCATGAATGCTCTTTGGAATTGCAAATTAAAGAAATTATTCTTAACACCATGTCTCAGGGCTCAACCCAAATTGTTAAAATATTTGATAAGTATCTAGGATGAGAATGAAGAGAAGTTTAAGCTTCGAGATCAAGTGCTTGAACTTGAAGTGTCTGATGTCTACTTCATCACTAGATTGTCTCGCAGAGGTCCAGTTCCGATTATGACAGGTACCAGGCCTTCTGGCAAGAAGATGTCGATGGTTATGGAAAGAGTTTGCCCAGGGGCACAAACAGGATCAGGTAGTGGCAAAGTTGACATTCACATTGTTCTCGATCTAGCACTCAGAGTGGTGCTACATACTATTACGCGGGCCGCGGGGTCACAAGCACTGCACGAGGCTACCAAAACACAGCTCCTCCTGGCGTCAGATTGTATGAACCCAACAGTATTTGATTGGGCCACAGTCGTAACCATGAATATCAAATGGAAATTGACTAAATGTAAAAAGGAAAAACTGAAGCCGTTTGGGTACAGGTTAATCTTGGTATCGTTCATCCTAGAATGATTGCCTATCTTCTAGGGCCAAGGGGCGATAGTCCCAGATCCACCTTTGAGAGAGCCACGGATGGCTCGATGGGTAGCATTAATTCCCAGGGCACGGGGCAGCCAATAGATGTCATGGTGGCCCGAGTTCTTCGGATGGCTCCGATGACATTTGATCGTCGTAGAGGACTGGCCCTATGCCGGTACTGATTTCACAGGAGACCCAGACCTTCCACTCTCGAAAGGAGAGGACTGGGATGAGGAGATGGGTAAGAATCTTTTTTATTTTTATGAATTTTATGATTTTTTGGTATACATGCATGTTCTAACAGCTGATCTTATATGTATGTAGATGTCCGCCCAGAGAGTCCTGCTGGGATGTCACCGATCGCGCGGAGGACCCCTCTCGCCTATGACCCTCAAGGTGATGAGGGTAAAGTCATGATGATAGTTGGGAGGATGTATTAATGGAGTGTTAATGAGCAATGTCTTAAGGTTGTCAAAATATTGCTGAGCAATCTCTTCCAAATGGAAGGGAACGTCCTACTTTAGAAGTCGCGTAAACCCTTTGGCCACCTCTGCATAGTTTGGGATAAAGCGACATAAGAAATTTTCTTTCCGCTGAAGACTCTAAATTTGATGCAATGAGGAGGGGGAGGGGAGATTAACAATAGCCTCGACCTTAACAGGGTTAAGGCGAATTTTGTCTTAAAGACAATGAATCCCAAAAGACGACTAGGGTCAACACAGAAGACGCACTTGTGAGGATTAAGCCTGATGTTGTAACGTCTGCAACAGAGAAAAATCTGGTGGAGATGTTTGGGATGGTCTTCACGCAGAGCTGAATGAGCCGACAGGTCATCTAGATACGGCTGAACAATATTACATATGTCATGAAAGGCGTAGAACATGGCACGCTCAAAGGTGGCTCCAGTGGTTTTCAAGATGAACGGGAGCTTCTTATAGGAAAATGTTCCCCACAGAAAAATGAAGGTGGTCTTATGTTGATCATATGGTAAAATATTAATTTTATTATAACCCGAAAAGCCGTCCATAAGGGAATAGATCTCACTCCCCGCACAATCATCAATGATCTGATCTATAAAGGGGGTGGGGTAGTTGTCCTTAGGGCAAGCCTAATTGATATCTCTATAGTCAACACAGATTCGAATTGTGCCCTACTTCATATCCACAGGGACAATATTGGAAACCCACTCTATCAGAGGGATCAGATATATGAAGCCCGCTTTAGGAAGTTTCTCAACTTCAGCATTTATAGCAGCGGCTTTTCAAGGATGCACTGGACGCAGACGCTGGCCCACAGGCTTCACACCGGGGTAGGTGGGAATTTCATGCAAAACGATACTTGGATCGATCCCAGACATTTCTTCATAAGACCACGCGAAAAAATATCAGAATTCATAGAAAAGGCTAGTGTATACTTGAATCCCATCGGGAGAACAAGTGACTCCCACATGGATGTTCTCGACAACCCCCGGTTTGATAGAGATGTCGATAGACATCGTTTGCGTGATATTACTCAGATTTCCTTTCGAAAATACTTCATGAGTCAATATCGGCATTTGGAGAGGTGGAGAGGGAACCTAACATGCAAAACGCTCGAGAAAATTAGAGATTGCCCCCAGGCTAGGCATGAACAAGGAGCGATGATGTCCATTGCTCCATGATAGATCTTCGAGAGAAATCGTCTCCATGATAGCTTCGTTAAAAGGAAAAACTTCTCTCAAAGGATCAGGCGAATCTAGATCGCCGAGCCAAGGGGATTGGGAATAAACATCAAGATCCATGCTCAAAGGAGCATTACCATCAGGAGGAGAATCTGATGCGGCAACAATCTCGTAATAATTGATTTCAACTGGGGTCAGAGGCATCGATTCTCCAAAAGAGGCAACCTATTGAGGAGAAGGGATGATCCATGGGTCATCTGACCTAGAGACCATATTGACTTGAACAGTGTTCGATGGTGGAATGGGAAAAATACCCATGAGAACGGGGTCCTTGAAAAGACCAGGTCCTATACTATCAGGGGGATTATGGATTTGATCCATGTATGGTACGTTATTCTCAGAGGATGAGGTGAATAAAGACAACTAATCGACAATAATAATCTTTCCCTCATGCAGAAATTTCAAAAGCTAAAAGAGGGTGGACGGAACGCATAGCATGGCATGGGTCCAGCTGCAACCAAGTAGAATATTGTATTTGAGTTTGGCATCAACCACTTCCACTTCGACGTTTACTGTCTTACCTTGTAATGTAATCGGTAGACTCACGAGAACACCCAAGGGTTTTTATTCCCTTCTATCGAATGCCTCAAGGGAATTGGGAGATGAGGTGAGGGCTGGAGAGCCAATGGCCTTCCAGCAGGTAGATGACATAACACAGGTAGAGGCACCTTCTTCCACAAAGGCTCTGTGAATGTTGAGGCCATTGATACCAACTTTTATAACAAGGGCAATTTGATGCAAAAGTCGGGGGACAAAATTCTCTAGATCGAAGGAGAGAAGGCTAGAATCAATAGGATCAATTCCGCCGATTGCAGATAACAAAGCTTTCCGTTGAGACAGAAAACTCTAAAGAACTTCCAATATGGACATCACGGAAGGTGCCTGTGCCAAATCTTCAACAATGCTGTAATACGGAGTAGCACGGGTGTTTGGATTATAGGAAGATTTTCGGAGAACACATTTGGAAAGCGGCCGTACAACGAGTTCAGCACTGGGCCTTTCAATCTCAAGAGGACCAGAGGTAGGTGGGGGAGGAGGGCCATAAATGACTTCCTTCCCAGCTGCCTGACGTGGTCTAGCATAATCCTTCAATCAAGTGGCAATAGAAACAGGTGCAGCACCATTCATCATGAAAACCTGAGACCCAAATGATGCAGAAGGTGAAGGCTGCTCGACCATCTGGGTCTGCTGAGATGGAAATGGTTCCTTAAGAACTGTTGGAGTCCCCTTAGAGCCCTTAAGAATTTTACTAACCTTGGATCGTCGAGGAAAATATTTGGTATAGTGGTCTTCATCACATATCAGGCAAGGGTACTTCGGTTTATGTTGCGAAACATCCTCAGTACATGGTTTGGAAGATTCTAGTTTTGGGGCATCGGATTTGGCTTTTCCTTTGCCCTTCTTCTTCCCTTTGGAAGTCTTGTCCACAGGATTAGCCTGAACGACATTGACCTCCATGGTCTTACCAGAATCTGGGGTAGCGGGAGGAGAAGAATTATTGGAAGGATTCGCTTTCTGCTTCCCATTTGAAGACTTACGAGAAGTCTAAGAGACGGAACCAATAACATCGTCTACTGATGGAGTAGCCGGTGCTTTAGAGGTCCCTGGTTGAGGGGCATCAGTCAAGATGTCATATAACATGCTAGACTAAGAGTACACTAAATCGAGGTACTGGGCACGAGCAATGGCATGTTCCTCGGTTACACATGCCCCCATAGCAATGTATTGTGCAATCTTGTTGACAAAGGAGGTAGTGAACCAGTGAGTTAGAAGTTGATCAAGAATGTCAAACTTGATCAGATGACGACGAAGTCTCCACTCGTGAATGTGATCTGAAATATGAGTGGCTTTATCTTGTTTCAGAGATGTCAGGAGATGTGTCTCGGCTTCATAACGAACCGGTAACTGGAAATGTGTCAGGAACGCCATGGCTAGAGTATTAAAATCTTGAAAAATACCACGGGGCAACTCTATATACCATTTAGCGGCAACACAAGTAAGAGTGCACTGGAAAAGACATAGACGAATCGAGTCATCTATCCAAGAATTCGAAGAACACCATAAGTGGTATCACATGACATGTGCTTGGGGGTCTTCACCAGATTTACCCTCAAACTTAGGACAGTCACCAGGCACCTTCGTCGGAACCAGAGGCCAATATGGATTATGAAGAATTGGATCATTGGTCAACTTGGACACGTCTGGTAACTCCAACATGGTGAGAAAAGGTAACTGAGGATTAAAAGGCATGCCAGGTCCTTGATAAGGACCTGTACTTGTACTCCATCCTATTTGAGCATAACTCTGCCCCCATTGGTTCTGTCCTGGAGGATTCTAACCATAGGGGGTATAAGTTGGATAATGAGGTTGATATGGCGGCTGATAACCAGGATACGGGGGTTGATAACCAGGGTACTGACTCTGATTATATGTGGGCCCCGTTTGAGCAGTGTATGGATTTTACTGTGGAGTATAAGTATATCCTAGTTGTTGAAGGTAATAACCAGAACCTTAGGGCGGGTTGTAAACTGGTCAAGGCTGACCTTGAAGTTAATAGCCGCCTTGGGGCCGAACGGGCTGTCGATAAGTGGGACCCTGTTGAGCTTGATAAGTTGGGTGCACAGGTGGATTCGGTTGTGGCATAGAATATATCGGTTGCTAAGCAGGGTTAATAGGTTGTGCAGGATGTCCTATTTGAATAGGTTGACCTGGCTAAACAGGTTGTCCTGGTTGACCTTGATGATGGAGGACACCAGGTTGCCCCGGTTGAGTAGGTTGACCTGATGGCGGGAGAGGGCTAGGTTGCGCCTGATGATCAGGTTGACCCGTGACAGGACCATAAGATGGCCCTGGTTGTGAAAAATTTTGACCAATTGGAAAATGAGGTTCCTAAGGTTGCACCAAAGGTTGAGAAGGATGGGTTGGCCCCCCAGGACTGTATGGTGGTCCCAGTTGATACCTCGGTTGCCCTGTCGGTCCTTGAGGTTGCCCTGGTTGGACCACAAGGTGAGGCTGTAGAGGTTGACCTTGAGGGTTGTAAGACTGCCCTTGCGGACTGTAAAACAATCCTTGCTGACCTGAAGGTTGTCCCTGTAAGGGTTGTCCTTGCGGGTTGTATCAATAACCTGGCTAGGCCAAAGGTTGTCCCTGGAAGGGTTGTCCTTGTGGGCCATAAGCATTTCCTTGCTGAAACAAAGGTCGTCGTTGTAAGGGTTTCCCTTGTTGATTAGAAGGTTGCCCAGCCTGGGCAGATAGAAAACCGTTAATGTACTGATAAGCCTCAAGAGCAGGAAAATGAAGGGGGTTTCCCTGCTCATCATATTGATATGGAAATACGTAAATCGGGGCACCATCTAGTCCATAATGGGAAAATTAAGGATTATTAAGGTCTTGAGAGGATGGACCAACCTCGGAGTTCGATGGCTGTAAAGACAACCAATACTCCTCAGGAGAAATATTCTCAGGAATGGAAGAAGCTATGTAAATTTCTTCACGAACTAACGAGGTCCTAGTTGACTGAGTAGTGACAACATGCATAGATGCAGCCACACAGACAGTAGGCCTAACAGGTGCTGATGTGACGAAAGGAGATGTCGTGAGAGGTGTCGATGGCGACATCCCTAACAAGGGAATAGTCGGCCTCATGAATGGAGTCGATACTCCCATAGAGGCCACAGCGGCCATGACCTGACTTAAAGACCTATATCTAGCTGGGAGCATAGGACCAAGTGAAGACATAACAAAAGGTTCAGGGATGTCTTCGAGAAAAATCTGGTAATCTTCTCCAAAAGTAGGAATTCCCTCACTAGGAGAAGGACTGGATGAGTCCATATCTGACCCTGCCGTGAGATATTCTAAAAGGCGACGGGGACTAGGAGGTATAACAGCAGCCAGAAAGGGTGATCCCAATGTAAAAGGAGGGAAGTATTCCCCTGCTCCAAATCCAAACCAAGTGTTGGACAAGGGCCAATTGAAGTCAACTGGTCCTCCAAAGGGAAGTTCTGATATAACCGGTCCCCTGTCGGGAAACTTGGATACAATGGGCTGTTGATACTCAGCAGAGGACTGGGAGACCTCTGATGAATCGTTTGTAAAATTACTACCAGCAGACGAAACTGATGGTTCCACCATTGTGACTATAGTAAAAAAAGAGGAAGAGATCACAAAACAAAACGCACGGGCAAAAACCAAGGCAAACAAAAACAAGCCAAAAAATCAATCTCTAAATGGGCGTGTGATCATAGGTGATTAATTTTACCACATTGAAATTGGAAATTTTACTGTTTCATGTTTTAAGAGTCTAGAAACAAGTAAAATATGACTCTATTGCTTTCAGTTTGGAAACAAGCGTGAAAGGACAAGCGCTTGATGATCTTTTCAAATTTAATGAGTCAGTAAAGATCAAAACGACTACTCTGATAATCTAGGTAAATGGGTGTACTAGATATCTGTGAACTTCCATATACACCTTGGTAAAAATGAAAGAGAAATCAACCAAGCACTTGACGTATGTGTAGGTAATCTCCCCGAATGCTGTGTCCGGTGTATCACGGGTAAAAGGCGGCAGACTTGGCTTCCTACAGATAAAGGATTGCAACCTAATGGGGTCTCCCTTTTTATATGCGATGGTACGGGGAGCACAAGTCCATACTAGCACTGTCTGTAACCAGACGGTGAGTGACAGTTGCTAGGATTAAAGATTTCGGAACACGTCTCTACCTTAGATTACTAGATATTTTGTTAATGTTTCAATGTTTCCTTACCTTAATTCAGTAAATTTTAAAGTTGATCTTCAATTTACATTTCAATTTCAGGCCCTATCGAATGTTGGATCTCATAAAACCTCTAAATGCACACTACATGCCACAAAATATCACTTTGTTCAGTGAAGAGCTATCTACGGGAGAGTTGAGAGCTTTTCAAATAACAAAAAAATGAGCACAAAAACATCCACTACTGTCTCTAATGCAAGCTAATGAAACTAGAAAACTTCTCTCTAGAGTTATATAACACTAATAATGCGAAAGAGATTTCAATTTTCACGATGCCAAACCAAATGCAAAAGATCTTGTTTTTGTATTTTTCAACATATAAGAGCAAATGCACTAAATGAATGAAAAACTAATAAAAACATCAATTTGAGGAATGACAAGGAGAGAGTTAAAAAAAACAAGTTCACTCAATCCAAACGCATACAAGAAAGACTCAAACTGATGACGAAATCCTTTAGAGCAGAGAAGAATCTCGAAAAAAACTCACACAAACCGTGTAATCTAGGCTTGGAGCGACACAAAGAGAAACTGAATGAAAGAGAGAAAAATCACTCAACTAACATAATGATACAATGGAATCCAGCAAAACGAATTCAAAGAAGTGAAAATGAAGTCGACCGGGAATGCAAGGACCTAAAACTCCCACGGGAGGCTCATCACATTGAAGCACCTAGAAGCCCTAGGGCTAGAATGAAAAACTAATAGTAAAGGGAAAAAAACCAGAGGAAAAGGGCCAAACACAGTAAAAAATGACTTCAAGGCACTCAATCAATCAGAAAAATGACACCAGGAACAAAACTCAAGCTCAGAGAACCCAAAATCAAGCAAACCCTAACACTAAACAGAGTTAGCGTTGCTTTTTTGGTTGTAATCTGCTCCAAAAAAGCATTGGCATAGGAGCCTAACTAGCAACGAGCACCAGTTGGCACGACTGTCAGGAGCTAAACTGCGCCAATCGATTTTACTATGGGAAAAAGATGAAAAAGGACAAAAAAAGGCTGGGTCTGGTCTTTTGGGGGCTAAACAGGGTTTGACACCAAGGGAGGTGAACTAGAAGAGAAAATAAATCAATCAAAAGCCAAAGAAAACAATCCAAATTGAAGGCGGACTAACTCCCACTGATCCCCAGCGGAGTCACAAAATTGTTGAGGCAGTAAATCCCCTCTGCGGATAGAGGCGATCCCATTATCCCTAGGGTGGGTCTAGCAACAATCAAATCATGCAATGACATTGGTTCCCAGTTACAAGAAAGACAAATATTGTGATAACTGACCTACCTCAAATCCCACGCTGTTGTTGTCGAAGAAGAAGCGATGCTCTTCGTCCCTTGCCCAACAGATCACAGTCCTTCTGTTTGCTTCGTCCGGACACATGTACACATGCAGAGAAACAATGACATACATCGTAATGCTTAAATCACGTAACTATATATCAGTCAGAGAGGACATAATTCATTTCATTTCATAAAAGAGTAGACACATGAATGTAACCAAAATCAGAGTCACTTAAATTAATGAAGACAAAAAGGGAGATTACAACCAAATTCTCTGACGCTATGATCTTCCTTCGGCGGGGCTTTCAGCGGAATGCATCTAAACGAAGCCTCTTGGGAATTTGGACAAAGCTCTCTCTTACGAGGATCTTCTCGGCTTTGCTTTCAATGGTTTCCCGGATATAGTTTTCCTCCTACAAGCTCAACTAGCTTGCTAATGGAGAGGGCAAGCTTTTATAGATGGAGGAAGGGAAGTTGGGATCCCTATAATCATGGGGTGGGCCCTATCTCTTAGGAAGGTTCCATAAGAGGTGGAAAACCACTTCCTATACATGGAGATCCGAAGCCAACCCTTCTAAACTTCCTTTGATGATTCATTCTGGAGTTTGTTAGAACCAAAATTCCACCATTTATTTTTAAAAAACATTCCTTAATGGGCTTGGCACAAGTGAGACACAGGGACAGTGCACCAATTGGTGCGCCCTCTAGTGTGGATTCCCCCATTGGCATGAGGGATGAACTGACTAGTCGTGCCAAGGCTAAAACACCTATTTTTAGGGTTTTCCAGAGGAAATGTTCTTCAAGAGAATGTTTATCCTTAGGCAGGAGGATTTTATGAAGGTGTTTTCAGGACATGTTACTACTCACAGGAATAGTTCTCCAATGTGTGGGATGAGGGATTGCAGGGATGGTGACAAAATACTGTGTAATAAATCTTCATGAGTCATAATTTAGCCTTCTAAGGGCTTAATGGGTGTTGAACTCTTTTTAGGGGGCGTTTTAGAACCCAATACTGATATCTATGCTTCAATATTCCATTGGAAACACTTCAAACTGATTTTTCAAACAAGAGTTATGCAATTTGAAAAACAATACACACATTTTTCTTTCTTTTGAGGAGCTCGATATTGAAACAGATGTCTCTCTGTAATTTCGAATCCCCGATCTTTTATCTTCAGTCCTTTAGTAGCCCTTTGAATCCTCTTTCCAATTCCATAGTTTTGGCCTGATTTCTATTCTTCAAGGCAAAGTTATGCCCAATCTCCCACAATGAGCTGATTATGGACTAGTACAGTAGAGCTAACTTGTACGTCATGCCACGTGTCACTGTTTCCTCCTTCGGCTCTGAAATTTATAAAAGGGAAACTATAGTTCGTGTACTTTCGGCCACTTTTTACAAAATTCCAATCTGATGCTCAAAGGGAGAGTTATGACAATTTTCCCAAGGTAACCTCTTTGAGATGAAATTCAAGAGCCTGCAAAAACCATAAATTCCATAGATCATATCTCCAAAAATATTGTGAACCAAGATCTAAAATTTTTCCACGAATTTCCTTAGTTTTTATTTGCAAATGAGTTTTTTTAAAGCTTTTTAACCTTCGTAAAAAAAAAGTTATATCGAAAATGCCACGATGACCTGTTTGAAGCAGCGAAACCCTAGAATCCAAAGCTCCAATACCAAATGTTATGAAACCAACTCCCAAAATAGAAGAAAATATAGATCAACGCCTTAGAAATCAACCACTTTGAGGGGGAACCCTCATTTACATTATAGAAATGAAAAATTCTTGGATGATACAAATGACAAAACCTCCTTTCTATATATGAGAGTCCATGGGGTCACAATATAATCCTAGCCGACCTAAAAATAATAATGTAAGGGAACAAAAATTACAATAGTGGATTTTATGGGGCACAATAATAACAATATGGGGGATACAGGGGTACAACAATAACAATAAGGTGGCTACACTAACAAAAATAAGGGACTACACTAGTAATATAGGGACATAATAGAGAGCCTGACAATATGTTAGAGGATGAGAAGACTTTCAGAAAAGAATTATTTGACATGACACAAATGGTGAAACTTCTCTGTTAAGAGAGAAATACAAGGTTGCAAGGTGAAAGCTCCAATCGTCCAAAGGGAGATAAGCCTCCAAGAGGATATGGAGGAGATGGGGATAAGCCTCCAAAAGGTAATGGAGGGAATGGTGATAAATCACCTTTAACTCCACCATTCTCTTCACCTCCATCCTCACCTCCATCTTCACCATCATCATCTTCTACATAAACCCCTTCACAAACACCTCCACATTCTCGAAAGGGACATGGTAAAACTCCATTTTTTGAAACTTGACATAAATTTTGAATTTCATATGTATAATGGGGAGGTAAATGTTGAGATATTAGATAATTGGGTTCATTAGCTTGAAGTGTATTGCAGAATACAAAGGATCAAGGATGATGAGACCAAGATTCAGCTTGCTTCATTAAGGTTGGAAAGTGCAACACTTATTTGGTGGGAAGTGGACACTCAAGAGGACATGAAGAAACATGGTAAGGTTTTATATTCTTGGAGTGATTTTGTTTTTGTATTAAGAAGATAATTTTAACCATTAGCATACATGCAGAAAGCTATAATGGATTGGAAAAACTTTAGGCAAAGGAAGGGTCAAACTGTGCAAATTTATAACCAAGAGTTTAGAAGGAGAGCATTGATATTGGGTGTATCTTGAAGTAAGAGAGAAAAATGTGTCTGATGAAACAAGTGAGAACACCTTTGAGTTTGGAGAAAAAGGAAAGGCTAAGTTTAAGGTAAAAGGAAATAAGAATGATTCCATCAATATGGAGAAATAAAAAATTCAATGAAAGCATTGCTCCAAACATGGCCATGATGAATATAATTGTTGACCCACTTCATATAGAGATGAGACCCGAAAAGTTTTAAAAAAGAGAGAAGGAGAAGACAATTGCAACAACACAACATGTTTTAGGTTCTAATTTTGAGGATGAATTAAAGATCGCAGCCATGGGTTTGAAAGGTAATAACATTGCAAGTACTGGTTCTTCAAATTGTCTCAATGAAAAAACAAGAATATAGATTTTCCACATTAGAGTTGTTTCAAAACATACCAATATAGACACATTGTTTGATAATGGTTCACAAGAAAATATTATTTTCGAAGACATTGTCAAGAAGTTGACTTTAGAGACCATTCCTCATCCTAAACCTTATCCTTTAGGTTGGGTATGTGAGAATGAAAAATTTGAGGTGACAAATAAGTGTATACTTAGATTTGCAATCACTGCAAACTTTCTTGATGAAATTTAACTTGATGTAGTTCATCTTGATATATGTAGAATTTTTTTGGGAAGCCCATATTTGTATGATAGGAGAGCCCTCTTTCATCACCGTGAGAACAAATATCATTTTTTCAAGAATGGGATTGAGTGCATCACTAGAGCATATAGGAAGAAATTGAGTTTGTCTCTTGTTAATGTTGGGCAAATGAAAAGAATTCTAAATGCTAGTCATAAATTTTCATTGTTAATGTTCAAGCATAAAGATGTTGAGGAAACTAAAGCCTTTCAAGGGTATGATTCAAATGTGAAATCTTATTCCATTGAGGTTTCTAATGAATGGGATAATATTTTTTAGGAATCTAACATGTTACCTCCTAAAATAGGTAAACAACATGAAGTGAATGTGCAGTAGGATGCATCATTGTTTTACATTGGTGTGAACAAGATGCCAGTGTTAAAGAATGCAGGGGTCAAAGAGAAAATGCAAAAGAAATTTTACAAAGAGAACATTGGTTCCAAAACTTCTTCTTGTGGGTTTCATAATGTTTTGGCTTTGAAAAAGGATGGTGCATGGCGATGGCGATCACATTTGGTAAAGGGTTGAACCAAGTGCAAGACTAGACATGGTAAGCATCACCATGAAAACAACATTCAAAATGAAGTGAATTTGAAATTGCATAAATTTCCTTTTATTGAATATCGGGAAGGGAATGTGCATATTCCTTAAAAGGCAGTGTTATTTTCTGCATATTCTGGGAAATTGCAATAAGATGTTATTGTTGCTAGCAAGACAAGGACTCCAAAATAAAAGAAAGTAGCAGTATTCTGGCTAAAAGCTCAAAGCAACAAATTCAAGAAAAGTCCACTGATTGAGACTAAAGGTGAGGGAACTATACCCTAATCTATTTTATAGATACTGAGATTTTAAGCTCCAAAGCTTCTACTCTGGGAGGAAATGTATCCGATGGATCAGCTTAATGCTCAAAATTCAAAGTGACCGGATTGGTAGAAAAAAACCAAATACTTCTAAATCATATATATCATCGCCCTAAATCCAACGCAACTCATTTCAATCGAAAATCGACATCGGTTCTCCCAATATCACGTTCTCGGACGATTTGAAAAACAACTAAAATTAAAAAAAAATGGGTTTTAGGATTCTCAACAGAGTTCTAGGATGACTAGGAAATGATTGTGATTGGGCAAGGTGATCGTATTGTTTGTGCCTTCCAACAATCAACATGATGAGGACTAGTGGAATGTTATGACGATGTAATTTTTTGGTTTTCTATTGGTCTTAATTATAATTGGGTGGACCAATTAGGAGGATCCACGTCGGCCAATCCCTGGTTTCCATGTGGCTTCCTAATGGCCATATAAAATTTTGTTGGAGGTTGAGTTGCCTCTGCGAGGATCAAACACAAGACCAATCGCATACTAGCCAATCCCTCCACTAGTCCCGCTATGATAGTTATTAAGTACTATCGCTTGCAAGTTTAATTTAAACTTTATGGGTAGCAAGGTTGTAGGTTGGGACCGGGTTTAACCCTAGACCCCGGTCCACCAACCACACCACGTGGCGGCAGAAGGACTCTAGGGTTAACCTCGGCCCCAAACTATATGTTATACGATACAACCCAAATTTTATAGCATGTATTATAATCCATGGTAGTATATGTATTAAACGCCATTCAAACCATATAACAATGTTTTATGCCAAAGTATGGAGCAGACAGGTAACACAACAGTTAGGTTATGCACTAAACACATGTTAGAGGTCTTCAACGATTTAGTGCCACAATTAAGGTCTGTGGACAGGAGTAGAACGCTTCCTGGTGCAGGGTTCCCTCTAACCCAAACCATGGCGTAACTAACCCCACATTCAACCAAAGTTCTAAAAATGGAAGGAATCATTGATTTAAACCCTGAATCCGACAACAGTGGATAGGCCACTTGGTGTATTTTTATGCGGTTAAAGGTTGACATTGTCAATTTAAAGAGGCAACAATTTCACTCGGTGCGGTAGGAATCTCGACGACGTGGGACGAATTTTTCACTCCATGTAGCCGAAAAAGGTAGAATTCGTAGAACGATTTGCAGGTAAGTGTGAATTGTAGGACAGTTAGAAGAAAAAATTATATGGATCATAATTCAATCAATTTTTGACCTTTTTGAGTGCAGAAAGAGCCCATCTAGAGTTTTTTTGTTGTTATGGAGCCATTGGAGAAATTGTTTTAGCATTATCAGCACTGTAAATTTATGTAAACACATATTTTTTGGAATAATGAAAGAGGCCCAACGTTGGAAGTTGGACCAGGAAATGTAGCCCGAGAGGGGTGAACTCGCTCATCATTAGTTGTTTTGTGTAAATTTTTATGGTATTGATTTCTTCTTTAATTTATGCAAAAATTGAGTTCTAAATAATGTTAATGTGTTAATGAAATTGGCATAAGTGGTTAAAATATCCTAAACATTTCACTTACAAGTTTCACCATAATCACCTCAAGTTTTGATATACAGATCACACCAACTTGGCCTTTACGAGCCTCCAACCTCTAGGGTTCCAACCCTATCTTTCAAGGCTCCAACCTTGTCACTTTGAGGCTCCAACCTCTAGGGCCCCAACCCTATCTCTGGTACAGACACCAACCTGGTCTTCTTGAGGACTCTTATCCTCTAGGGCCACAACCCACAACTTCAATTCGTTAAGATAAGTTTATTGATTTTTCATTCTTCCCAATATCTTCTTTAACGAGCCCTGTAAAACTCTTCACATTATTCTTCAAAAATGCCTTCAATTAATCTCCAAGTGACTTAATCAGTGACAACTTTGTCTTCACATGAAGGTTTCACCACTACTCTTCATGTTACCAAAACACTTCTCTTCAAGGTCGCATCATGAAGGCCTTCAACACTGCATCATGGTCTCTAAGAGGTGACTTCAAAATGTCTTTAAGAAAAATTCAAAGTGTCTACAGATTTCTTCAATAATGCCTCAAGGTGTGCTCTATAATATCCCAAGACTACTCCAAATCCTCTTCGATATGTATTTAAAAATACCTGCCAAGAAGTCTGCACCAATATGTTAAAATCCTCTTAAAAGGTTGCTCCAATGGACTAATAAAATTAGTCTTCAAATAGACCAGATGTTCTTCAAGGCCGCTTAAACAAAAATTCAATGATACTGCTTAAAGGGTCTTCAAAGGTTGTCCCTAAATATCTTTTGAAGTGCTTCAAGTGATGCTTCGACACATGTCTTCAAATGGCTCCAAGATAGGCTTGCGGATCTAAGCCTTCTCCAAGGTGGTTGTCCCTATGGAATTTTCAATAGGATCCTCTCTTCAAGTTGTATCAAGCATGGCCCAAATTGTCCTCAAAATTTATTCCATAGGTTGCTCCAAGGTACTTTCTAAAATCTAAAAATTTCTTCGCAGCATTTGCTTCATCTCAGTTCCAAAATATCTTCAATCTCACTTCAAGGTTATCCTCAACACTGCTCCAAATGATATCACTAGACTACTCACAAATATGACTTTTGTACAAAAGGTTTTGTCTTCCAAGATCAAGTATAGAAGGCTCATCAATTCAAGGGTATTGCCATGGTATGCTCCAAATTCATTCAATATTTCAACTTTGTCACCAATTTGTTGACCAATTGACTGCTCTGTTGGAATTTTTGAGTATTCCAGAACACATTGAGAGAATAAAAATTCTCCTTCTAACACAGAGAACTCATTTAAAAATTTGCTGGACAGAGATGGCACAAAATGCTTCTATTTCATTAAATTGTAAATGTCTATTACAAAATGAAATTTCTTCAGAACTGCGTTCTGGATTTACAAAGGATTAGCTACTACAGACACAACGTTTCAATTCTTTCTCTATTTCACTGTCTGCCTTCGGGAATTACAAAAAATACACAGTCAACTCTCTGTCACACAGTCTCCTTTGCTTTTCTCTCTCATTGTGTTAAAAAAAAAACATAACATAGATGAAAAATAGAAAACCTAATCTAATTCTTCAATGCGGTTGTTGAACCCGTACTTGGGTCAACAGACAAAATCATTTCTTCATTAAAATCGGGACGCAGGCCGTATACCAAACACACAGTAAAAACACGCAAAAAAACGCGTTCAAAACTTAATAAGGTAGAACTTCAAATTTTATCAAATCTAGCTAAGTCCTCATCACGTCCAACTCCATTTCGCAGATCAACGATCGACAATTTTAACACTCAACTGTGTGGAATGCGGATAAACTTGAATTTGTGCGACTGCAATGTTGACCTGGCATATCGCGGTCCATCTAACTTAGTCTGTGGGTAGTTCAAGTAATAGGCTTAAGATCTTGTGCATGTGATATGCGATAGCGATATCGCATCGCAAGTGAAACAACATAACTTTGTGGCTACGGTGGGAAACTTTAAAATGTTGCGAAGTGCAAGTTTAACATTTTGTGGTTGGTGTGGTGTTAATGGTGGTTGGTGTCGTGGTTTAAATAGAGGGATGGCGACACGATTCTTCAATGTGAGATAGGCCTACGGCCTTGAACCAAAAACATAAACTTGCAGGTTCATTAAACGCAAAATTTAAGTTGCAGGCTCGATGGTGTGTAAATAAAATCTCCTACGTTGTTGTCTTTTGTCCTCCTGCATGCTTCAGTTGTAGTTTAATATTTCAACACTCCCCCTTAAACTCAACTGTTGGGTTATGTTGCATACCCAAACACTTTCTCAAATAATTAAAACTTTTTTGCCCCAATGGTTTTGTCAGAATGTTTGCAAACTGCTCCTCTATTCTGCAATGTTTCAAAACAATTTCACCATTGTTCACTAGTTCCCTGATGTAGTGATACTTGGCATTAATGTTTTTCGTTCTTTTGTGAAACACTGAATTCTTTGACAATGTTATTGCTAAACTATTATCACAATAAATTTTTGTGCCTTTTACCTGTTCATGACACAAACTCCTCAACATTCTCCTCATCCAAACTGCTTGACATGCTACTGCTGTAGCTGCCACATACTCTACCTCTGCTGTAGATAAAGCCACAATTGGCTGTTTCTTGGAAGCCCATGAAATGGCTCCTGAACCCATATGAAAAACATAACCAGATGTACTTTTCCGGTCATATATACTTCCAGCCCAATCACTCTCAGTATATCCAATCAATTTAGAATTTTATGAAGTGGTATATAAAATTCCATACCTTTTTGTTCCTTTCACATACCTTAGAATTATTTTTGTTGCTTGCCAGTGTGCCTCCTTTGGCCTTTCCATAAATCTAGAAATTCAGCTCACAGCATGCATAATATCTGGCCTAGTTGTAGTCAAATACATGAGGCTGCCAACTATGCTCTTGTACAAGCTTGGATAAAAATCCTTGCTGCTGTCTTCTTTGCTGAGTTTCAATCCCATCACTGTAGGAGTAATTGCTGCCTTGCAATCCTACATGTTAAATCTTTCCAAAACTTCATTTACATATTTTTCTTGAGAGATAAAAATATTATTTTCATTTTTCTCTACTTCTATTCCTAAGAAGTATTTCAGCAATCCCATATCAGTCATATCAAATTCATCCTTCATGACTGATTTAAAATTCTCAATGAGGTAAGCATCATTACCTGTAAACATCACATCATCAACATATAAAACAACAATCAACATCTTATCATCTTTCTCCTTGATGTATAATGTGGGTTTTCCTTCACATTTTTGAAACCCATTTTCCAGTAGCTAGGAATCTATCCTAATGTACCATGCTCTTGGTGCTTGTTTCAGCCCATATATAGCTTTCTTCAATCTGCAAACTTTGTGCTCTTGGCCCTTTTTCTCATAGCCCAGAGGTTTCTCAACATAAACCTCTTCCATCAATACTCCATTTAGGAATGTTGATTTCACATCCATTTGGTAAACCTTCCACTTGTGTTGTGCTACTATGGACAACACTGCTCTCATTATTTCCATTCTTGCAACCGGTGCAAATGTTTCCTCATAATCTCTTCCATGTTGCTGCTTGTAGCCTTTCACAACAAGTCTGGCCTTATGCCTTTCAATCTTACCTTCAACATTTCTTTTGGTCTTGTAGACCCATTTCACTCCAATGAATTCTTTTCCTTTTGGGAGATCAACTAATTCCCATGTTTTATTTTTTTCTATGGAATTCATTTCTTCATCCATAGCATCTATCCATTTCTTATATTTTATAGCTTCTTAAAAATGAATAGGATCATCTACATGAAAATATAATGCAAAAAAAGAGTTCATACATTCATTTTCTACCTCTTACTCATAAATATCATTCAAATTTTTAAATCTGGTTCCTCTTTCACTTGGTGTACTTGTGCTTGTAGAATCACTCGAATCTGCTCCTTGTGGTGTACTTGAAGAAGCACTATCATTACTTATCAAGGGTGTCCTCATTCCCGCTTGTGGTGTCCCTTGCTGTCCTTGTGTTGGTGGAGGTGGTTCTGCTAATGAGGGATGTATATCATCCATCTCTTCCTCATTATCATCATGAGACAAACAACTCTTCACATTGACTGTTTTCTCAATGCTTCCATCCCAAGCTTCTTCCTCAATGAACTGAACATCTCTGTTTATAACAAATTTCTTGGTGGATGGGTTATACAACCTATATGCCTTGGATTCTTCACTGTATCCAATAAAAATGCACTTCTCCCCCTTACTGTCCAAATTCTTCCTTATCTGATCTGGAATGTGTGCATAAGCCACACAACCAAAAACTCTCATGTGGGTGACACCTTGTTTTATGCCACTCCATGATTCTTCCGAAACTTTGTTCATTACTGCTTTGGTTGGGCATATATTCAAGATGTATGCTGCACAATGTACAGATTCAGCCCAATATTCATTTGGAAAATGTTTTGCCTTCATCATACTTCTTACCATGTCCATGATGGTCCTATTTTTCCTTTCAACAACTCCATTTTGCTGTGGTGTGTACCTTGCTGTAAATTTCTTGTGTATGCCATTTTCTCTGCAAAAATGAATAAATTCTTTTGAGATATACTGACCTCCTCTATCAGTTCTTAAAATTTTTATTTGTTTCCCACTTTGATTCTCAACAAGTGTCTTAAAGTGGCAGAATTTCTTAAACACTTCACTTTTATATTTCAAGAAATAAACCCAAGTTTTCCTTGTGTAATCATCAATAAAAGTCAGAATATAATGGTTGCTTTCTAGTGATGGTGTTTGCATTGGCCCACACAAATATGAATGGACAATTTCTAAGGGTGCCTTTGCCCTTATGCTCTTTCCTGATGGAAATTTTTCTTTGTGTTGTTTGCCCAAGATGAAGCCTTCACATAGTCTGTCCGGTTTCTCAATCAATGGTAATCCCTTTACCATTCCTTTTCTGTGCAACAAATTCAAACCTTCGAAGTTGATATGTCCAAATCTCAAGTGCCATAACCATTTTTCATCTTTTTCTTCTCTTTGGAATGTCTCTTGTGTCACTGCTGCCATTTCGGCTCCTTTCTTCAAATTTGTTCTCATCTTGAGAGGGAACATTCTGTTCTTTGTCATCTTCACTTGTGAAATACATTGTTTACTTGGTGGTTTATCCATGATGGTGCAAACATCATCTTCAAAGAAAACATTTTACCCTTTTTGAATGAGTTGCCCAATGCTCAAAAGGTTACACTTCATACCAGGCACATAGTATACATCTGATATAGATCTTCCTTCTCCTTTATTTTTCAAAACACTTACTCTGCCATTTCCCATGACAAAGACCTTACTGTCTGTCCCCAATGTTGCTTGAGACTTTACATTTTCATCTAACATGAAAAACATGGCAATGTTTCTAGTCATATGGTTACTACATCCTAAATCTAGAAACTATATATCCTCATTCTTTTCCTTAGCCATATTACATTCTAAAAACAACTTATCTGGACTGATATTTTTTTTTGTAAAATTACCACTGGATTTATTACCCATGTCACTATGTTTCTTCCTACATTCATTAGCATAATGTCCATACTTTTTACAGTAATGACATTGGACTTGGGATTTATCATACCTTTGTCCATGTGCTTGACATTTTCCACCTTGCTGGTTGTTACCTTGGCCTTGGTTCTGGTTTTGATTGCTGCCCCTTCCACTTGCAGGCTATTTCTTCCTTCTCTGTTTTGGCTTCTTCCTCTTCCTTTTCCTTTGTAGTTTCCCCTACCTTGACCTCTTCCTCTTCCAAAGGAAATTTGGGTCTTAAAGGCATGCTCCAAAGATGAATTTTTTTTTCTACCCAATCTTTGTTCATGAGTCATCAATGATGCATGAAGCTCATCAACTGAAAACTTTGAGAGATCCTTTTTTTCTTCAATTATTGTGACTATAACATCAAACCTTGAGGGTAAGCTCCTCATTACTTTATCCAATATCCTTCTTTCTTCCACTGTCTCTCCATGAGATCTCATTTGGGTAACCAACCCAATCACATGTGTGAAGAATGAGTCTATGTTATCAGACTCTTTTATACAGAGAGTTTCAAAGTCTCTCCTTGAAAATTGTAGCTTTGCTATATTCACCTTCTCCATACCTTGATAGGAAATCTGGAGGGTATCCCATGCATCCTTGGACCTCTTAGTTGCTGATATCCTTGGAAACACACTCTCATGCACTGCTTGATAGAGACAGAAGAGGGCTTTTGAGTCCTTCTTCCTATTTCTCTTCAACAAATCCTTCTCTACTTGTGTTAAGGCATTAAACGCATTTTCATCCGTTGGTTCTTCAAAACCATCTTCAACAAGCTCTCATAAGTCTTGAGAGGCAAACAAAGCTCTCATGGTGATTGCCCAATAGTCATAGTTCTTCCCATTAAATTGTGCAAGTTGAGTATTTCCAATACTCATGCTTGTGCTTGCTCCTGCCATGGCTAGCACTCTGAACTATGTTCAAATAACTTGATAGTGTTTTTAAACAAACTGTCTCTCTACCTAAGAGACAAGCTCTTGTCTTGAAAAAAAAAACTTCTCTGGATTGCACTTCTTTTACAACAAAACAAAACTTTGTTTTTGAGAAATACCTGAACTTTTTCCGAGCATTCACACTGCTGGAGAACTGCTGCAACAAACTCCTTCCTTAAGCTTCTTTGACAAAATTCAAAGAGCCTGGACGAGCTCTGATACCATGTTGGAATTTATAAATATTCCATAACACACTGAGAGAATAAAAATTCTCCTTCTAACAAAGAGAAATCATTTAAAAATTTGTTGGACAGAGATGGCACAAAATTCTTCTATTTCATTAAACTGTAAATGGCTATTACAAAGTGAAATTTCTTCAGAACTGCGTTCTGGATTTACAAAGGAGTAGCTACTATAGACACAGCATTTTAATTCTTTCTCTGTCTCATTGTCTGCTTGGGCATTACAAAAAATCAACAGTCGACTCTCTGTCACACAGTCTCCTTTGTTTTTCTCTCTCACTGTCTTAAAAAAAAAAACATTACATATATGAAAAACAGAAAACCTAATCTAATTCTTCAATGCAGTTGTTGAACCCGTACTTGGGTCAACAAACAGACCCATTTCTTCATTAAAATTGGGACCCAGGTCGTATACCAAATACACATTAAAAACGCACAAAAAAACGCGTTCAACACTTAATAAGGCAGAACTTCAAATTTTATCAAATCCTGTTGATTCCTCATCACGTCCAACTCCATTTCGTAGATCAGTGATCGGTGATTTTAACACCCAACTCTGCGAAAAGCGGATAAACTTGAATTTGTGTGACTGCGATGTTGACATGGCACTTATCGCATTGTGGTCCATCTAACTTAGTCTGCGGGCGGTTCGAGTAATAGGCTTAAGATATTGCACATGTGATATCGCATCGCATGTGAAACAACATAACTTTGCGGCTACGGTGGGAAACTTTAAAATGTTGCAAAGTGCAAGTTCAACATTTTGTGGTTGGTGTGGTGTTAATGTTGGTTGGTGTCATGGTTTAAATAGAGGGATGGCAGCAAAGTTCTTCAATTTGAGACAGACCTACGGCCTTGAACCAAAAACATAAACTTGCAGGTTCATTAAATGCAGAATTTAAGTTGCAGGTTTGATGGTGTGTAAACAAAATCTCCTACGTTGCTGTCATTTGTCCTCCTGCACGCTTCAGTTGCAGTTTAATATTTCAACATGCTCTACATTTCCAAACAACAAATCACAATTCTATTCACCATAGGCCCACAATTTCCAAGTATGAATAACCCAATTGTAGGAGAATCAAATGCTTCAGATAATCAATTACAGGTCTGAATATGTTGGTGAACAAATTTTCCACAGGACTGAGAATAAAATTCTACAAGTCTGAGCTTTTCATGCACAAGTCTGTCAAAGTAGGTCCGACCTTTAGATGTCACAGGACCTAGCCCAAAAACTGAGCCTTTGCAATGGTCATTGTTATGAGCTGATTGTTCCTCTACAGAACAACAATTTATTGTCACTACAATATTACCCAAGTACAATGATAAACAAGTCTTGCCGCAAAACTTGAGTTGGCCCGCACGATGCGAAACACAATACAATAGTCGTGATTTTCATATGCAGTCAAATAGTTCCATGCCACAACCTTTCAGCTTTCATACGCAGTCAAATAGTGCCATGCCACAACCTTTTAGCTTTCCCACACGATGCCAAACACAATACAATTCTCGTAGTGCATCACTAGAGCATATAGGAAGAAATTGAGTTTGTCTCTTATTAATGTTGGGCAAATGAAAAGAATTCTAAATGCTAGTCATAAATTTTCATTGTTAATGTTCAAGCATAAAGATGTTGAGGAAACTAAAGCCTTTCAAGGGTATGATTCAAATGTGAAATCTTATTCCATTGAGGTTTCTAATGAATGGGATAATATTTTTTAGGAATCTAACATGTTACCTCCTAAAATAGGTAAACAACATGAAGTGAATGTGCAGTAGGATGCATCATTGTTTTACATTGGTGTGAACAAGATGCCAGTGTTAAAGAATGCAGGGGTCAAAGAGAAAATGCAAAAGAAATTTTACAAAGAGAACATTGGTTCCAAAACTTCTTCTTGTGGGTTTCATAATGTTTTGGCTTTGAAAAAGGATGGTGCATGGCGATGGCGATCACATTTGGTAAAGGGTTGAACCAAGTGCAAGACTAGACATGGTAAGCATCACCATGAAAACAACATTCAAAATGAAGTGAATTTGAAATTGCATAAATTTCCTTTTATTGAATATCGGGAAGGGAATGTGCATATTCCTTAAAAGGCAGTGTTATTTTCTGCATATTCTGGGAAATTGCAATAAGATGTTATTGTTGCTAGCAAGACAAGGACTCCAAAATAAAAGGAAGTAGTGTATTCTCATTAAAAGCTCCAAGCAACAAATTCAAGAAAAGTCCACTCGATTGAGACTAGAAGGGTGAGGGAACTATACCCTAATCTATTTTTTATAGATAATGAGATTTTGGAGTTCCAAAAGCTTCTACTGGGGAGGAATGATCTGATGGATCAGTTTAATGCTCAAAATTCAAAGTGACCGGATTGGCTAGAAACCAGTTCTAAATCATATATATCATCGCCCTAAATCCAACGCAACTCATTTCACTGAAAATCGACATCGGTTCTCCCAATATCACGTTCGGATCGATTTGAAAAACAACTAAAATTAAAAAAAAATGGGTTTTAGGGATTCCCAGTCAGTAGTTCGTAGGCTGACTAGGAAATGATTGGGCAAGGTGACTGTGCCTTCCAACAATCAACAGGATGAGGACTAGTGGAATGTTATGATTTGTTGTAATTTTTTTGTTTTCTATTGGTCTTAATTATAATTGGGTGGACCAATTAGGAGGATCCACGTCGGCCAATCCCTGGTTTCCATGTGGCTTCCTAATGGCCATATAAAATTTTGTTGGAGGTTGAGTTGCCTCTGCGAGGATCAAACACAAGACCAATCGCATACTAGCCAATCCCTCCACTGGCCCCGCTATGATAGTTATTAAGTACTATCACTTGCAAGTTTAATTTAAACTTTATGGGTAGCAAGGTTGTAGGTTGGGACTGGGTTTAACCATAGACCCCGGTCCACCAACCACACCACGTGGCGGCAGAAGGAGTCTAGGGTTAACCTCGGCCCCAAACTATATGTTATACGATACAACCCAAATTTTATAGCATGTATTATAATCCATGGTAGTATATGTATTAAACGCCATTCAAACCATATAACAATGTTTTATGCCAAAGTATGGAGCAGACAGGTAACACAACAGTTAGGTTATGCACTAAACACATGTTACAGGTCTTCAACGATTTAGTGCCACGATTAAGGTCTGTGGACAGGAGTAGAACGCTTCCTGGTGCAGGGTTCCCTCTAACCCAAACCATGGCATAACTAACCCCACATTCAACCAAAGTTCTAAAAATGGAAGGAATCATTGATTTAAACCCTGAATCCGACAACAGTGGATAGGCCACTTAGTGTATTTTTATGCGGTTAAAGGTTGACATTGTCAATTTAAAGAGGCAACAATTTCACTCGGTGCGGTAGGAATCTCGACGACGTGGGACGAATTTTTCACTCCATGTAGCCGAAAAAGGTAGAATTCGTAGAACGATTTGCAGGTAAGTGTGAATTGTAGGACAGTTAGAAGAAAAAATTATATGGATCATAATTCAATCAATTTTTGACCTTTTTGAGTGCAGAAAGAGCCCATCTAGAGTTTTTTTGTTGTTATGGAGCCATTGGAGAAATTGTTTTAGCATTATCAGCACTGTAAATTTATGAAACAAATATTTTTTGGAATAATGAAAGAGGCCCAACGTTGGAAGTTGGACCAGGAAATGTAGCCCGAGAGGGGTGAACTCGTTCATCATTAGTTGTTTTGTGTAAATTTTTATGGTATTGATTTCTTCTTTAATTTATGCAAAACTTGAGTTCTAAATAATGTTAATGTGTTAATGAAATTGGCATAAGTGGTTAAAATATCCTAAACATTTCACTTACAAGTTTCACCATAATCACCTCAAGTTTTGATATACAGATCACACCAACTTGGACTTTACGAGCCTCCAACCTCTAGGGTTCCAACCCTATCTTCCAAGGCTCCAACCTTGTCACTTTGAGGCTCCAACCTCTAGGGCCCAAATCCTATCTCTGGTACAGACACCAACCTGGTCTTCTTGAGGACTCTTATCCTCTAGGGCCACAACCCACAACTTCAATTCGTTAAGATAAGTTTATTTATTTTTCATTCTTCCCAATATCTTCTTCAACGAGCCCTGTAAAACTCTTCACATTATTCTTCAAAAATGCCTTCAATTAATCTCCAAGTGACTTAATCAGTGACAACTTTGTCTTCACATGAAGGTTTCACCACTACTCTTCATGTTACCAAAACACTTCTCTTCAAGGTCGCATCATGAAGGCCTTCAACACTGCATCATGGTCTCCAAGAGGTGACTTCAAAATGTCTTTAAGAAAAATTCAAAGTGTCTACATATTTCTTCAATAATGCCTCAAGGTGTGCTCTATAATATCCCAAGACTACTCCAAATCCTCTTCGATATGTATTTAAAAATACCCGCCAAGAAGTCTGCACCAATATGTTAAAATCCTCTTAAAAGGTTGCTCCAATGGAATAATAAAATTAGTCTTCAAAAAGACCAGATGTTATTTAAGGCCGCTTAAACACAAATTCAATGATACTGCTTCAAGGGTCTTCAAAGGTTGTCCCTAAATATCTTTTGAAGTGCTTAAAGTGATGCTTCGACACATGTCTTCAAATGGCTCCAAGATAGGCTTGCGGATCTAAGCCTTCTCCAAGGTGGTTGTCCCTATGGAATTTTCAATAGGATCCTCTCTTCAAGTTGTATCAAGCATGGCCCAAATTGTCCTCAAAATTTATTCCATATGTTGCTCCAAGGTACTTTCTAAAATCTAAAAATTTCTTCGCAGCATTTGCTTCATCTCAGTTCCAAAATATCTTCAATCTCACTTCAAGGTTATCCTCAACACTGCTCCAAATGATATCACTAGACTACTCACAAATATGACTTTTGTACAAAAGGTTTTGTCTTCCAAGATCAAGTATAGAAGGCTCATCAATTCAAGGGTATTGCCATGGTATGCTCCAAATTCATTCAATATTTCAACTTTGTCACCAAGTTGTTGACCAATAGACTGCTTTGTTGGAATTTTTGAGTATTCCAGAACACATTGAGAGAATAAAAATTCTCCTCTACACAGAACTCATTTAAAAATTTGTCAGACAGAGATGGCACAAAAAATGCTTCCTATTTCATTAAGCATAAACTATTACAAAATGAAAATTTCTTCAAAACTGCGTTCTAGATTTACAAAGGATTAGCTACTACGCATACGCAACGGTTTCAATTCTTTCTCTATTTCACTGTCTGCCTTCGGGAATTACAAAAAATACACAGTCAACTCTCTGTCACACAGTCTCCTTTGTTTTTCTCTCTCATTGTGTTAAAAAAAAAACATTACATAGATGAAAAATAGAAAACCTATTCTAATTCTTCAATGCGGTTGTTGAACCCGTACTTGGGTCAACAGACAAACTCATTTCTTCATTAAAATCGGGACGCAGGCCGTATACCAAACACACAGTAAAAACACGCAAAAAAACACGTTCAACAATTAATAAGGTATAACTTCAAATTTTATCAAATCTAGCTAAGTCCTCATCACGTCCAACTCCATTTCGCAGATCAACGATCGACAATTTTAACACTCAACTATGTGGAATGCGGATAAACTTGAATTTGCAAGACTGCAATGTTGACGTGGCATATCGCGGTCCATCTAACTTAGTCTGTGGGCAGTTCAAGTAATAGGCTTAAGATCTTGTGCATGTGATATGCGATAGCGATATCGCATCGCAAGTGAAACAACATAACTTTGTGGCTACGGTGGGAAACTTTAAAATGTTGCGAAGTGCAAGTTTAACATTTTGTGGTTGGTGTGGTGTTAATGGTGGTTGGTGTCGTGGTTTAAATAGAGGGATGGCGACACGATTCTTCAATGTGAGATAGGCCTACGGCCTTGAACCAAAAACATAAACTTGCAGGTTCATTAAACGCAAAATTTAAGTTGCAGGCTCGATGGTGTGTAAACAAAATCTCCTATGTTGTTGTCTTTTGTCCTCCTGCATGCTTCAGTTCTAGTTTAATATTTCAACACTCCCCCTTAAACTCAACTATTGGGTTCTGTTGCATACCCAAACACTTTCTCAAATAATTAAAACTTTTTTTCCCCAATGGTTTTGTCAGAATGTTTGCAAACTGCTCCTCTATTCTGCAATGTTTCAAAACAATTTCACCATTGTTCACTAGTTCCCTGATGTAGTGATACTTGGCATCAATGTTTTTCGTTCTTTTGTGAAACATTGAATTCTTTGACAATGTTATTGCTAAACTATTATCACAATAAACTTTTGTGCCTTTTACCTGTTCATGACACAAACTCCTCAACATTCTCCTCATCCAAACTGCTTGACATGCTACTGCTGTAGCTGCCACATACTCTACCTCTGCTGTAGATAAAGCCACAATTGGCTGTTTCTTGGAAGCCCATGAAATGGCTCCTGAACCCATATGAAAAACATAACCAGATGTACTTTTCCGGTCATATATACTTCCAGCCCAATCACTCTCAGTATATCCAATCAATTTAGAATTTTATGAAGTGGTATATAAAATTCCATACCTTTTTGTTCCTTTCACATACCTTAGAATTATTTTTGTTGCTTGCCAGTGTGCCTCCTTTGGCCTTTCCATAAATCTAGAAATTCAGCTCACAGCATGCATAATATCTGGCCTAGTTGTAGTCAAATACATGAGGCTGCCAACTATGCTCTTGTACAAGCTTGGATAAAAATCCTTGCTGCTGTCTTCTTTGCTGAGTTTCAATCCCATCACTGTAGGAGTAATTGCTGCCTTGCAATCCTACATGTTAAATCTTTCCAAAACTTCATTTACATATTTTTCTTGAGAGATAAAAATATTATTTTCATTTTTCTCTACTTCTATTCCTAAGAAGTATTTCAGCAATCCCATATCAGTCATATCAAATTCATCCTTCATGACTGATTTAAAATTCTCAATGAGGTAAGCATCATTACCTGTAAACATCACATCATCAACATATAAAACAACAATCAACATCTTATCATCTTTCTCCTTGATGTATAATGTGGGTTTTCCTTCACATTTTTGAAACCCATTTTCCAGTAGATAGGAATCTATCCTAATGTACCATGCTCTTGGTGCTTGTTTCAGCCCATATAGAGCTTTCTTCAATCTGCAAACTTTGTGCTCTTGGCCCTTTTTCTCATAGCCCAGAGGTTGCTCAACATAAACCTCTTCCATCAATACTTCATTTAGGAATGTTGATTTCACATCCATTTGGTAAACCTTCCACTTGTGTTGTGCTACTATGGACAACACTGCTCTCATTATTTCCATTCTTGCAACCGGTGCAAATGTTTCCTCATAATCTCTTCCATGTTGCTGCTTGTAGCCTTTCACAACAAGTCTGGCCTTATGCCTTTCAATCTTACCTTCAGCATTGCTTTTGGTCTTGTAGACCCATTTCACTCTAATGAATTCTTTTCCTTTTGGGAGATCAACTAATTCCCATGTTTTATTTTTTTCTATGGAATTCATTTCTTCATCCATAGCATCTATCCATTTCTTATATTTTATAGCTTCTTCAAAATGAATAGGATCATCTACATGACAATATAATGCAAATAAAGAGTTCATACATTCATTTTCTGCCTCTTACTCATAAATATCATTCAAATTTCTAAATCTGGTTCCTCTTTCACTTGGTGTACTTGTGCTTGTAGAATCACTCGAATCTGCTCCTTGTGGTGTACTTGAAGAAGCACTATCATTACTTCTCAAGGGTGTCCTCATTCCCGCTTGTGGTGTCCCTTGCTGTCCTTGTGTTGGTGGAGGTGGTGCTGCTAATGAGGGATGTATATCATCCATCTCTTCCTCATTATCATCATGAGACAAACAACTCTTCACATTGATTGTTTTCTCAATGCTTCCATCCCAAGCTTCTTCCTCAATGAACTGAACATCTCTGTTTATAACAAATTTCTTGGTGGATGGGTTATACAACCTATATGCCTTGGATTCTTCACTGTATCCAATAAAAATTCACTTCTCCCCCTTACTGTCCAAATTCTTCCTTAGCTGATCTGGAATGTGTGCATAAGCCACACAACCAAAAACTCTTATGTGGGTGACACCTTGTTTTATGCCACTCCATGATTCTTCCGAAACTTTGTTCATTACTGCTTTGGTTGGGAATATATTCAAGATGTATGCTGCAAAATGTACAGATTCAGCCCAATATTCATTTGGCAAATGTTTTGCCTTCAGCATTCTTCTTACCATGTCCATGATGGTCCTATTTTTCCTTTCAACAACTCCATTTTGCTGTGGTGTGTACCTTGCTGTAAATTTCTTGTGTATGCCATTTTCTCTGCAAAAATGAATAAATTATTTTGAGATATACTGACCTCCTCTATCAGTTCTTAAAATTTTTATTTGTTTCCCACTTTGATTCTCAACAAGTGTCTTAAAGTGGCAGAATTTCTTAAACACTTCACTTTTATATTTCAAGAAATAAACCCAAGTTTTCCTTGTGTAATCATCAATAAAAGTTAGAATATAATGGTTGCTTTCTAGTGATGGTGTTTGCATTGGCCCACACAAATATGAATGGACAATTTCTAAGGGTGCCTTTGCCCTTATGCTCTTTCCTGATGGAAAGTTTTCTTTGTGTTGTTTGCCCAAGATGAAGCCTTCACATAGTCTGTCCGGTTTCTCAATCAATGGTAATCCCTTTACCATTCCTTTTATGTGCAAAAAATTCAAACCTCCGAAGTTGATATGTCCAAATCTCAAGTGCCATAACCATTTTTCATCTTTTTCTTCTCTTTGGAATGTCTCTTGTGTCACTGCTGCCATTTCGGCTCCTTTCTTCAAATCTGTTCTCATCTTGAGAGGGAACATTCTGTTCTTTGTCATCTTCACTTGTGAAATACATTGTTTACTTGGTGGTTTATCCATGATGGTGCAAACATCATCTTCAAAGAAAACATTTTACCCTTTTTGAATGAGTTGCCCAATGCTCAAAAGGTTACACTTCATACCAGGCACATAGTATACATCTGATATAGATCTTCCTTCTCCTTTCTTTTTCAAAACACTTACTCTGCCTTTTCCCATGAAAAAGACCTTACTGTCTGTCCCCAATGTTGCTTGAGACTTTACATTTTCATCTAACATGAAAAACATGGCAATGTTTCTAGTCATATGGTTACTACATCCTAAATCTAGAAACTATATATCCTCATTCTTTTCCTTAGCCATATTACATTCTAAAAACAACTTATCTTGACTAATATTTTTTTTTGTAAAATTAGCACTGGATTTATTACCCATGTCACTCTGTTTCTTCCTACATTCATTAGCATAATGTCCATACTTTTTACAGTAATGACATTGGACTTGGGATTTATCATACCTTTGTCCATGTGCTTGACATTTTCCACCTTGCTGGTTGTTACCTTGGCCTTGGTTCTGGTTTTGATTGCTGCCCCTTCCACTTGCAGGCTATTTCTTCCTTCTCTGTTTTGGCTTCTGCCTCTTCCTTTTCCTTTGTAGTTTCCCCTACCTTGACCTCTTCCTCTTCCAAAGGAAATTTGGGTCTTAAAGGCATGCTCCAAAGATGAATTTGTTGGTCTACCCAATCTTTGTTCATGAGTCATCAATGATGCATGAAGCTCATCAACTGAAAACTTTGAGAGATCCTTTTTTTCTTCAATTATTGTGAATATAACATCAAACCTTGAGGGTAAGCTCCTCATTACTTTCTCCAATATCCTTCTTTCTTCCACTGTCTCTCCATGAGATCTCATTTGGGTAACCAACCCAATCACATGTGTGAAGAATGAGTCTATGTTATCAGACTCTTTTATACAGAGAGTTTCAAAGTCTCTCCTTGAAAATTGTAGCTTTGCTATATTCACCTTCTCCATACCTTGATAGGAAATTTGGAGGGTATCCCATGCATCCTTGGACCTCTTAGCTGCTGCTATCCTTGGAAACACACTCTCATGCACTGCTTGATAGAGACAGAAGAGGGCTTTTGAGTCCTTCTTCCTATTGCTCTTCAACAAATCCTTCTCTACTTGTGTTAAGGCATTAAATGCATTTTCATCCGTTGGTTCTTCAAAACCATCTTCAACAAGCTCTCATAAGTCTTGAGAGGAAAACAAAGCTCTCATGGTGATTGCCCAATAGTCATAGTTCTTCCCATTAAATTGTGGAAGTTGAGTATTTTCAATACTCATGCTTGTACTTGCTCCTGCCATGGCTAGCACTCTGAACTATGTTCAAATAACTTGACAGTGTTTTTAAACAAACTGTCTCTCTACCTAAGAGACAAGCTCTTGTCTTGAAAAAAAAAACTTCTCTGGATTGCACTTCTTTTACAACAAAACAAAACTTTGTTTTTGAGAAATACCTGAACTTTTTCCGAGCGTTCACACTGCTGGAGAACTGCTGCAACAAACTCCTTCCTTCAGCTTCTTTGACAAAATTCAAAGAGCCTGGACGAGATCTGATACCATGTTGGAATTTATAAATATTCCATAACACACTGAGAGAATAAAAATTCTCCTTCTAACAAAGAGAACTCATTTAAAAATTTGTTGGACAGAGATGGCACAAAATTCTTCTATTTCATTAAACTGTAAATGGCTATTACAAAGTGAAATTTCTTCAGAACTGCGTTCTGGATTTACAAAGGAGTAGCTACTATAGACACAACATTTCAATTCTTTCTCTGTCTCATTGTCTGCTTGGGCATTACAAAAAATACACAGTTGACTCTCTGTCACACAGTCTCCTTTGTTTTTCTCTCTCACTGTCTTAAAAAAAAAAACATTACATATATGAAAAACAGAAAACCTAATCTAATTCTTCAATGCAGTTGTTGAACCCGTACTTGGGTCAACAAACAGACCCATTTCTTCATTAAAATTGGGACCCAGGCTGTATACCAAATACACAGTAAAAACACACAAAAAAACGCGTTCAACACTTAATAAGTCAGAACTTCAAATTTTATCAAATCCTGTTGATTCCTCATCACGTCCAACTCCATTTCGTAGATCGGTGATCGGCGATTTTAACACCCAACTCTGCGAAACGCGGATAAACTTGAATTTGTGTGACTGCAATGTTGACATGGCACTTATCGCATTGTGGTCCATCTAACTTAGTCTGCGGGCGGTTCGAGTAATAGGCTTAAGATCTTGCGCATGTGATATTGCATCGCATGTGAAACAACATAACTTTGCGGCTACGGTGGGAAACTTTAAAATGTTGCAAAGTGCAAGTTCAACGTTTTGTGGTTGGTGTGGTGTTAATGTTGGTTGGTGTTGTGGTTTAAATAGAGGGATGGCGGCAAATTTCTTCAATTTGAGACAGGCCTACGGCCTTGAACCAAAAACATAAACTTTTAGGTTCATTAAATGCAGAATTTAAGTTGCAGGTTCGATGGTGTATAAGCAAAATCTCCTACGTTGCTGTCATTTGTCCTCCTGTACGCTTCAGTTGCAGTTTAATATTTCAACATGCTCTACATTTCCAAACAACAAATCAAAATTCTATTCACCATAGGCCCACAATTTCCAAGTATGAATAACCCAATTGTAGGAGAATCAAATGCTTCAGATAATCAATTACAGGTCTGAATATGTTGGTGAACAGATTTTCCACAGGACTGAGAATAAAATTCTACAAGTCTGAGCTTTTCATGCACAAGTCTGTCAAAGTAGGTCCGACCTTTAGATGTCACAGGACCTAGCCCAAAAACTGAGCCTTTGCAATGGTCATTGTTATGAGTTGATTGTTCCTCTACAGAACAGCAATTTATTGTCACTACAGGATTACCCAAGTACAATGATAAACAAGTCTTGCCGCAAAACTTGAGTTGGCCCGCACGATGCGAAACGCAATACAATAGTCGTGATTTTCATACGCAGTGAAATAGTTCCATGCCACAACCTTTCAGCTTTCATACGCAGTCAAATAGTGCCATGCCACAACCTTTTAGCTTTCCCACACGATGCCAAACACAATACAATTCTCGTGATGCTCTTTGCGAAATTTCTTTATATCTCACCTTTGATTCGTAGAACTCACTGAGTTGATTTTTGAGCTGAATATGCTAACCGAGCTGCATGTTATTGTATATATGCATTTAGAAAACATCGACTCAGATTCGATGGAAGCTGACTGGTGGATCCAACCTCCCTACGTCTCGCGTGGAGCTGATATCATGAGTTGAATCTTACATATAGACTTTGGTGGAGCGCAGCATAAATCAAATTATTTTAATATAACATAAAGTTACAATTTTAACTTTTTATTAAAATTTAAAGATTTATTAAATTGAAAAATTTGTGATAATGTAAATTTTAATTAAATTATTTTAAGACTTAACTTATTTTAAATTGGTTATAAGATTTAGGATTAGGGTTTAGCTCTTTAATTTATTAGGAGCAAGATTTTAGGGTTAAGGTTTCATAGTCTAGGGTTAGGGTTCCATAAAAAAAATAGGGTTTTTGGGTCATTTCAATAATTAGGCTTATTTTGATTTTAGGGTTAGGGTTTCATATTCTTAGGTTAGGGTTCCACAAAAAAATTAGGGTTTCTAGGCAACTTCAATAATTAGGGTTAGGGTTTTATATGAAGGGTTTCATGATATGGCTATAATTAAGGTTTACACTTAGGGTTAGGATTTCATAAACCATTAGGGTTTCCATCATCTTCAATAATGCTCCTATATATTGTCATCAATGACAAATTTGACCAACAAACATGGTTCCAGGTGTTAACTGTATTGCCTATTTTTATAGTGTTTCTGAGGCACTATTGAGTGCTTTGATAACACGTTTAACCTTAATATTAAAAAATGATTTATCAATTAAGTGATTCTCTAATATAGATGTGATATTTTTACATATAAGGGGCTAGTCCCTAGGGCAAGATGTATGATTGTGTTATTTGAGTCACTTATTATTATAAGTGGTCTTATTGATAATGGTATGGATAATAAGATGCCATGATGTAGTGTGTACATCTCTTCTTTGTTATTTGAGGCAACCCCTAATATCCATGAAAACTCATATTCATTTTTTCCGTTGGGTTAGTGAAGGACCTCCTCCCCCTCCCTCCCCACGCCTTCTTGTTGTTACCACCCCTAGTTTTTTTTCTTTTTTCTTAAGCCCTATCAAAGCATAATATGTAGGATTTATTATTACTTGCACATTCTTGCAATTGATAATTTGCAGTTGAAATTTCCTTAATGGGGGGTTGGATTGGTGATGAAGATTAGTAGAAGAACTACCATTTCTCAAATTTTCCCATTGTTTGAAGGTTGGAGAGTTTTATATCTCTAGCCTTTATATGTTCAGATAAGAGAGACTTTATTCTTTCCACTACCACCTCCAAAAGAGTAGAAGAGTCCTAACAATTTGCATGTTCCTTGCTAATAATATATTCCAAAATATCAATTTAGGTAGAGCCATCCATATTCTTCAAAATTTTGGTTTCCCTTTGAAGGAGAATGTATAATTCTTGTTCTAGAATTCAAACAACTAGAATATCAAAAATCTATTTTGGCCATATTAATTGTGAATTTATTCCATGCAAGACTTGTTGTCATATTTTTCTGGTAAAATTGCATTCCAAAAAAATGTGATTAATTCATTTAGATTCTGATCTATAGAGAGAAAAAAATGAAGGGCCATCGATCCCACATTTTTGAATATTTTCAACCATCAATTTTTTTATGTGCAAGTGTCCAGTAAAAAATGTTAATCTTTGGGAGACTATCAATGTTCCAAATATTCTTCTAGATACAAGAATTTTTCATAGGAATAGGAAGTAGAGATTCATAGCCCAATTTAATAGTGCAAATAGTTTTTTTATATCCCCTTTTTTCATTTTCAAGAAAGGAAAAGGAGCGCTTCCATATAAGGTTTTGTTGATTTCTAGAGATAAGTTGGATAAATGAGGGGGGATGAAGGATAAGTCCCAAACACAATATTTACCTTCTTAGTGCCAATGATATATGTTAAAAAGAGTGAGGTATTCATATTGACTAAGCTAGGATTTAAGTTTGAGAGGGAAAGGGATAGTTCCCAAGGGGGGCTTTCCCATTATACTATTTTCTCATACTTTTATTTTTTTCTCGTTGCTCGAGATCCATATGAGTTATCAATAGGGTAGCCTTCATCATTGTTTTCCATATCTGGGAGCTACCTTTTGGCTTATTGATTATATATACACATCTTCACTTGTCCCATGTAAGATGTTTATGATGTATACCTTAATTCCACTAGTTTTAATCATTTGTGATCTGACTCCATAACAGTTTATGCAACATAGCCAGGTTCATTAGGGTAGGGTATTTAATGCCTATTCCATCATGTTTCATAAGGGATTTTACTATTTCCCAACTTAATAAGTGGAATATTGTGGAATTTGTTTTACCTCATTGCCATAATTTGCTTCTCCTTTTTTTATCTATTTAGTTCCTAACTCCTCAAGGAGTGAGAGAAGCAAAGAACTATAAGAATGAATGTGCAGATAGAACAAATTTAAATAAAACTAACCTTATTGATAGGTTTAACAATTGGGATACCCATTATATAAATTTCACATGTATTTTCTCTATAACTTGATATTAGTTGTGTGGGAGGGCCTTTAAACTAATAGGAATTCCCAAATGCTATGAAGAATGTACACCCTTATTTTGTAGGAATTTGCAACTTTCTTTGGATTGTTTCTATTCTAGTAGAGGAGGTGTTCCATGTGAGAAGGAGGTTTTTCTTCTTATTTATTAGACCTCCAAAAGCATGAACAAATTTCTCTAAAATTGTGTTGAACTTGGTAGCTTTTATGGATCAAGCTCTCCCCAACAAAGGTGTATTATCCATAAATTGGGTGTGATTTAAGTCCTATAATTCTCTAACTATTTTAATTCCTAGAAGAAATCTAATTCTTCATTCGAAAGCTAATTTCATACTCAATGAGTCCACCAACAGAATGTAGAGGAGTGGGGATAAGGGGTAGCCTCTATGAAGGCCTCGAGTAGCTTTGAATAACCCAATTCAGCACCCATTTACTAGTGAAGAAATCCAAGGCGAGATAACGCAAGTTTAAATCCATGTTATGAACTCTAGATTGAACCCAAATTCATGCAGAACATTAAAGAATAAACTATTTCTAACTCTGTCAAATGAATTTTCCACGTTGAATTTGATGATCATTCCCTTTTCCCATTTCAATTTTCTTGAATGGATTTCCCCTTGAACTAAGAAATATTGTGTACGATTTACCTTTTATGAATGAATCCTAGTTTATTTTCTAATATCATTTTGGGAAGGAGAGGTTTAGTTATATTGGCAATGATTTTGGTTATTAGCTTGTAGAAGAAATTGCATAGAGAAATGATCTTACATATATCAAAAGTGGAGGGGTAATTTCTTATGGATCAATGTGAGAAAGGTTGATTTTATTCCTCCCCCTAAAATAAATAAAAAATAACAATTCTTAAACATATGACATCATTCTAATCATATCCTTCTTGACGATGTGCTAGTGGTATTTGTAGAAAGACACCAAGAATCCAACTAGTCTGGGGGGTTTTTCAAATTCAAATGAATTCAAGGTCTCCCAAACTTCCATCTGAAAGATTGGTTGGGTTAATTTGTTATTATCTTCTTAGGTTACTAACTTGGGTATATGATTCAACATATTGTCCCTTGCCTCTTCACTCCATGCTGATTGTTCTTGATATATATTGGCCAAGTGTTTAATACTACCTCTTTCATTTATGGATAAGATATCAAGGATTCCCTAGTAGAAGTAACAATTTTGCTAACATCGTTCTACCAGAATTTTTGTTTTTCTTGATTTTTAGAAAACTTGGTATTTATCTCCCTTGATTTTATCCAAATACTTCTATATTTGAGTCTCCATAATTATTATTCATTTTTTTAATTATTTTTGTAATTTTTCAAAAATGATTTTTTCCTCCATTAGCATGCCCTAGGTGAATGTTTGTTGGTCCATTTCTTCTTATACCTCATTTAGTTGATATGTTAATGAATGGATAGATTCTTTGCTTTTTCCTTGCATTTATTTTGTGCATATTTTGAGAGCTTATGTAACATTTTTTATAATTTGTCCCTAGATAAAAATTGGCGAACATTATACCCACTAATTCCAAGTCTGAGATATTAGGTCTAATAAATTAGGGTTTGGGTCCAAATGGGGTTGTAACTAAAAGGGAGAGGGCCATAGTTTTCAGGAGTGGATAATAAAATTTCTATTGACTTATCATCTAACACAGACCGTGGGATGATTTGAGAGAGGGGGGGTGATATTTTCTTCCAACTACATACTATGTATTGGGAATTGGTCCAGTCTGGGCATGATGTGCCTTGGCCTACCACTTTGTTAGACCATGTATGCTCCCATTTTATAGGTTTCAAATTGATTAAATCAAAGGACGTGATGAGGTCTTCTAATATTTCTTTAAATGGGTCCCTAACCATATAACCTCCTTATTTCTCCCAGGTATAATTGTCATGTTGAAATCCCCTAATATGATGTTCTTTTACTCCCAAATGGTGCCTTTCAAGTCTAAAAGAGAGTTCTAACAAATATTTTATCATCGTAGGAATTATTCAAATAGAAATTGATGAAATTTACTATCTTACCTAACAGAATGTTTAAGAGATGAAGCAAGACCCAGTGTTCTGATGATAAATCTTGCACGAGATGAAAGTTATCAGTTTACGAAATTGTTCATATTCCTCTTGAAGTGCCTCTATATTTGATTTTTTTTATTCATTTTTTGTCCATATTTTCTTGATTTTCTAGAGGTATATTTCCTCCCCCCACCCCCCTTCTTCCATCTTAGTCTCTTGGAGTTGTAAAATTAATTTGTTTTCTTCTTTAATAAGTTTCTTCACTAGATTACACTTTTATTCACTCCCAATACCTTGCAATTGCAATGATGGCTTTCATAATTTACTTGTTTTAGAGGCTCCCCATGAGGGAATAAATGCACCACCCTTTGAGCTCCAATTTATTTTATTATAGCATCCATATATTGTGTCATGTTTTTCCATTTCCTTGTCTCGATCTACCTATTCCTCCATGTTTTCTTCACTTTTCTTTCTCCCTTGTTTTTTTGGATTTAATGATCGTTGAGTCCTTAATGGAATCATCTTTTGAATTTTCTTTTACTTATTCCATTTTTGGAAAAACAATTCCAATATCTACTCTTGGAGTTCCTATGTTTTTGGAGATGGTGACGCTTGCACCCTATAAGGGGGGTGAAATTTTATGATGTATCGAGGGGGGATTCCTTCTAATTTATTACACTCCAAATTCTCTGGAATGTTCACACCCTGATTATCAGAGTGATAAAAGAATTTATACCTATTGGACTAATGGTGAAGAGGGGGTTCATGGAGGGAGGACTCAATAATATTATTAGCATGAGAGGAGGAAGGATTGGAGGAGGAGGAAGGAAAGATTGGGGTTTTGGGGGAATTTATTTCCTTTTTCTTCTTCATTCTAATTGTTGATATTTATCCCCCTAGTCTTCTTGTGTTTCCTCTATCAATTTCTTAGGGAAATATTTGGGAAAATGGTCATATTCTTAGAAATTATTGCACTTGAAGGAAATTTGATCATAATCCACCAACTATATAAATTTCTAGTTGTCAAGAGAAAGTTGCATGGATTTGGGCATGCCTTTTTTCCATATCCACTTCAACACATATTCTAGCACATGACAACAATCCATCCTTGGACTTAGCTTTATCTATGTATCTTCCCATATCATCTCCTATATTTCTGAAGGTTTCTTTATTCCAGAAGTGGAGATGGAAATGGGGGAAAATGACCCATACAAGAACTACTAAAGGGGTGTCATTCTCTGGTTTGAAATTTTGGTTTCTGTTAGAAAATTATATATTACAGAGCAATGAAATACATAAAATATGCAGAAAATACAAGCACACTAAACACATAAACCAGAGAGACACAGATATACGTGGTTAAGCCATTTTGGGCTACGTCCACCCCGAACAACCAGTCCTTCCTTTCTATTATCCAACAAAAATGAAGAGACAAAACCTACAGCAGATCTGCTGTATTATCCTCTGTTCTCTCTCACAGTCTCCCTATCTCTTTTCGCTCAGAGAATACACATGTAATACACAGCCACAATACAATATCCTCATACGAAGAGAGGGGTTTCTTTCTAGGGCAAAAAACCCTAAACTAAACATAACTTCTATAGTCAGATCATCCGCCTAATGAACGGCCCAGATTGACTAGAAATTACTATACTTTTACAAGGCAATTTTACATCCGTTTTTAGCTTCAGGGGCGCTTCCCCCGAAACCATTTCCAGGGAACTGCTGGCCCCCGGACCCCCCAGCCGGGGGGTCAGCCCCCCCGGACCCCGCGGGGGGGACAAGTCCCCCTCACACCCCCCCCACTACAAGGGTGTATTGTTTTCCTGGGGTATACATCCAGCTAAAAGAAGGATCTCTAAATCAGGATGAAAATCAAGCTCCACACCCAACAATATCCCACTTGGAGACTGATTGTAGCAACTCCACCGCTACTTCATTTTTTGGACAATGAATTCTCTTGGGACCTGGCTGTTTCTCATCTTCATCATCATCCTTGAAGACCAATTGAAACTGAGCACATTCTCAGTTTCTCCCTGGTTACAAATTTTGTTAGCATATCTGTAGGATTCTGGCTAGTGTGTATCTTTTCCAGCTTCAACTCTCCATCTTCCAATACTGACCGTATGAAATGGTACTTGAGATGTATGTGTTTAGTCCTGGAATGAAATGTTGAGTTCTTTGCAAGATGAATTTCACTTTGGCTATCACTGTATAACGTGCCCATATCATGCTTCTTACCCAATTCACCCATAAACATTTGTAACCAAATCATTTCTTTACTAGCCTCTGTAGCAGCAACATACTCTACTTTTGTTGTAGAAAGTGCAACAACACTTTGGATTTTTGAAACCCAACTGACAGTTGTTCCACCTACGGTAAATACATATCCTATAGTGCTCCTCCTGTTATCTCTGTCACCTGCCATATCTGCATCAACATATCCCTATAGAGCAATGTTTAAACCACCAAAGCATATTGCTTGATTTGTGGTACCTCTCAAATATATGAGAATCCATTTTACTGCCATCCAATTTTCTTTTCCTAGATTATTCACGTACCTTCTTAAAACTCCCACTGCATGTGCAATATCAGGCCTTGTGCAAACCATTGCATACATTAAGCTTCCAACTGCTGATGCATATGGAACTTTAGACATATAATCCATGTCTTCTTGGGTCTTTGGGCACATCTCCTTACTAATTTTGAAATGTCTAGAAAAAGGTGTACTAACTTGTTTTGCATTGTGCATATTAAATCTTTTCAACACCTTTTGTATGTACTCATTCTGAGACAGTGTTAATTTTTTTTTTCCTATATCTAGTTTTTCTCATACCAAGGATCTGTTTTGCAGCTCCCAAATCCTTCATTGCAAATGAATTTTCCACTTTTTGTTTGAAAAAATTTATTTCTTGCATGTAAGACCCTGCAACAAGAATTTCATCTACATACAATAACAATATAATATAACTGCCATAAATTTTCTTTTCCAAATAAAAACAATGATCAGAGTGACATCTAGTATAACCTTGTTCACACATAAACTTCTCAAATTTTAGATACCACTGCCTTGGAGCCTATTTTAAGCCATACAAGCTCTTCTTTAACCTGCACATCAATTTTTCTTTCCCTTTGACCTCATATCCTTCTAGCTGCTGCATGTATATCTCTTCCTCCAAATCTCCATGGAGAAATGTTGTCTTTACATCTAAATGTTCAAGATGTAAATCTTTCGCTGCTACAAGACTTAAAATAGTTCTGATTGAAGTCATCTTAACAACAGGAGAAAATATTTCATCAAAATCAATACCTTTCTTTTGTGCAAACCCCTTCACCACAAGTCTAGCTTTGTACCTATGTTTTCCTCCATCTTCTTCCTTCAGCCTGTAAACCCATTTATTCTGCAATGTAGTTTTACCTGCAGGCAACCTGACTAAGTCCCAAGTCTAGTTATGCATTAAGGAGTCCATATCTTCTTCCATGGCTAGCTCCCACTTCTTCCTGCTTTCAACCTGCATTGCTTCTTCATAACATTCGGGTTCACCAGAATCAGTCAACAATAAGTAATGTAATGAAGGAGAGTATCGTTCATGGGGTCTACTTATCCTAGTAGATCTTCTAACACCACTTTCAGGTGTTTGAGGTGCCTGTTGCTGTTGTGGTGGTTGCTGCTGCTGTGGTTGTTGATTATTATTATTTTTAGGCACCTTTACTTTTTCAGTTATCTCATCAAGAACTATGTATTCCTTTCTTTCTTTTTCCTGTTTCTTTTCCTGCAACTAATTCTTATACAAAACCTTTTCATTGAATATTACATATCTGCTCCTAATGATTTTGTGATTTTCATAATCATATAAGAGATAACCAAAATCATTAACACCATATCCAATAAAGGTACATTTCTTTGATTTTTCCTCAAGATTTGTTCTATTTTCTTTATTAATATGGAAAAAGGCCTCACAACCAAAAGGCTTTAAAAAAGAGTAGTTTACCTTTTTACCTGTCCATGCTTCCTCTGGAATACCACCATCCAAGGAACTTGAAGGCCCCCCGTTTATTAGATAAACAACAGTATCTACAGCATCTGCCCAAAATTGTAAAGGCAATCCTGCATGCAATCTCATGCACCTTTCACGCTCCATGATTGTTCTGTTCATCCTTTCTGAGACACCATTTTCTTGTGGTGTTCTTGGAAATGTCTTCTCTCTACGAATTCCATGCTCTGAACAGTACCTGTCAAACTCTTTGCTGCAATATTCACCTCCGTTGTCTAATCTGAGACACTTCAACTTTTTTTTGTCTCAATCTCAACCAAAGATTTCCATTTCTTGAAAGTATCAAATACATCAGATTTATTTTGAATACAATAAATCCAATTTTTTCTAGTTGCATCATCAATAAACATAACATAATAGCGAGAGCCGCCAAGAGATAATACCTGAGAAGGTCCCCATACATCTGTATGCATAAGCTCCAATTTTCTGCTCTTCTTTTCTTTCCCAACTCTGATAAATCTAACTCTCTTTTATTTTCCATAAATGAAATTTTCACAGAAATCCAAATCAACATTCTTCAAACCCGGCAACAAATTTCTTGAGTGAAGAATCTTCATCCCCTTCTCACTCATGTGTCCGAGCCTATGATGCCATAATGCTGCATCTGCTCCTTTGGAAGTTAAAGCATTAACAGAGTTAGAAATACCATCGCATAAATACAATGTACCAACCTTTTCACCTTTTGCTATTACCAGGGCTCCTTTGGTGACCTTCCAAGCTTTATCTGTGAAAGTTGTCACACAACCTTCACCGCCTAACTGCCCTATTGAAATCAGATTTTTCTTTAGATATGGAACATGCCTTACCTCCTTTAATAGACATTGGTTTTCGTTATACTGTTTTACAAGAACCTTTCCCATTCCAAAAATTTTACAGGGTTTATCATCACCCAAACGGACTTGTCCAAAATCTCCTTGAACATAGGCTTGAAAATATTTCTTATCAGGTGTGGCATGGAATGAGGCCCCTGAATATACCACCTGTGACCGCAATATTTTTCGAAAGAAAAAATCAAAGCATCTTGTAACACATCACCTGTCACATTTGCTTCATGATTGTTTTCTTGCTGTGCATCTCCTTCTTTTCCCTTCCGAGATCTACAGTCTTTCTTTAGGTGTCCTTTATTTTCGCATTTCTAGCACACTATCCCCGATCTGGACTTGGATCTGCCTTTCCTTGATTTACTGCGATATCTCGAGCTCTTTCCTCTTTCCATTCTCCTTCCCCTAGACTCTGCACTCAAAGCATTATCCGATGTCTCACCAGAGCTTTTCCGTCGCATTTCCTCGCTAAGGATAGCACCGACAACATCATAAAACTTTAAAGTACTAGATCCAGAGACAGAGTTACTAATGTCCATTACCAAACCATTCCAACTCTCTGGCAATGAGCACAAGAATAACAGAGCTCTAACTTCATCATCAAAGTTTACCCTTACAGAACTTAACTGACTGATAACTGCATTAAAATCATTTAAATGGTCTGCAACAGATCCACCTTTCGACATCTTCATATTAAATAGTCATTTCATAAGAAATACCTTGTTTCAGGCCGAGGGTTTTTCATATAGTTTCGCCAACGTCTGCATCAAACCCTTTGTTGTTGTTTCCTTCAAAATATTGAAGGCAACTGACGCCGCAAGGCACAACCGTACTATTCCGAGTGCCTTTCTATCAAGAATGTTCCATTCCGCGTCTATCATGGCCACCGGCTTCTTTGTTTTTCCGCTCAATGGTAGGTACAGATATTTCTGATACAGATAATCTTCCATTTGCATCTTCCACAACGGGAATTTTTGGCCGTTAAACTTCTCGACCCTAAACTTACCATCTTCCGCCATTTCTCCCACTCGAACTAGGAACCCTTCTTTCCTGCGAGTTTATCAGCCAAATATACCTTCGGCTCTGATACCAATTGTTAGAAAATTATATATTACGGAGCAATGCAACACATAAAATATGCGAAAATACAAGCACAACAAAACACATAAAACCAGAGAGACACAGATATACGTGGTTCACCCAGCTTGGGCTACATCCACCCTGAACAGCCAGTCCTTCCTTTTATATTATCCAACAAAATGAAGAGACAAAACCTACAGCAGATCCGCTGTAATATCCTCTGTTCTCTCTCATAGTCTCCCTCTCTGTTTCTCACTCCGAGAATACACTCATAATACACAGCCGCAATACAATGCCCTCATATATACAAGAGGGTTGCCTTCTAGGGCAAAAAACCCTAATCTAAACATAACTTCTACCGTCAGATCATTTGCCTAATGAACGGCCCAGATTGACTAGAAATTACTATACTTTTACAAGTCAATTTTACATCTGTTTTTAGCTTTGGGGGCGCTGCCCCCGAAAACCCCCGCCAGGGGACCATTATTCGCTCGGACCCCCGGCCGGGGTCAGTCCCCCCAACCACGGGGACAGTCCCCCCCCCCCCCCCCCACCGTGCGGGGTGGGGTGTATAGTTTTCCTAGGGTATACATCCAGCTAAAACAAGGATCTCTGAATCAGGATGAAAATCAGGCTCCACACCCAATAGTTTCATATGTTTAAATATAGACACTGAGCCCCCATAAAGTATGATCCACTTTTAAATATTAGGTTTATTTCTTCTTTTCCTTTAAATGAGAAAGTAAATAAATCCTTCACAGAAACAGATAATGAAATTTCCCTTTATCGATGGCTTCCAGTGCTTATCTACCCAATATACCAAATATCAAGGGGATGGCTAAATACTGATAAATTGGCCAACTAAACTTATTTTAGTAAGACATATGGAAATTACTCGGTATTGGGATGGAATAGTGACTTTAATAATTGTATTTAATCACTTCATGAACTTGATGATGGGTTTTTCTTAGCCCTGGCATACCCTGTAACCTAATCATTGAATGGAGCAATTTCAAGAGCATAGGGTGGAAGAGGACGACCTTCGTTAGAGGAGTGACTCATCATTGAGGCCATTCAAGATTAATCTTAGTGTTTTTTGAAGATGAATTAGAGCTCCATTCATAGTTACAATTGTTACTATGAAAAAAGCCTTGAAAATTCAAGAGAAGGTAGAAATTTTTCTAGCCAAATATGTGGTTTTATATCAAAGAAACCACTCCCTAGCAGAAATATTGATCAAAATGAATAAGATGCCACCCATTGAAGGATAAGGAGAATCACTCCTAGAATAATAATTTAATGGAGTACTGGATGACATTCTCAATGCCAACGAATCGTCATTTAGTTTATTCACCAACAAAATAAATAAGGACTCCCTAAAGCGGCATATTGTGGAACCTTTGAAGCAAAAAAAAAGTCATAAATTCCTTTTTGGTCTCATTAGAAAAAAAAATTCAAACCTTTTTCATAAAGTATCATATAGTTCCATGTCCTAGTGGAGGGATTACTTCCTAGCACAATCAAGATTATCTCGTCACAATATTAGATCTGGGTGTCATACCTTCATAAAATCTTGGGGTTAAAGTGTAGGATCTTATCATATTGTAAAAACTAGAATCTCCACATTTTGAAATTTGTAAACACTTATTTGTATTGTATTAGTTCAAGAAAAAGTGAGAAGCTAAAGAGTCATAAATTCCCTTGGGTGAAGCAAGAAGTCTTAAGAGGTAGTTATATTTGTGAGAAAGAAGTATCAAGATATAGTTACCTTTGTAATATATAAATGTCCTAAACTCTAAGAAAGGAGGACTTTTTTCGACAAGAAGAAAAAAGGGACTTTTGGCAACTTGTACCTTGTAATTTTTATATGTGATTTCCAACAAGTTCCTCTTTAAAGTCTTTGAGTTCTCTAGGAATAATTTCTAGTTTTTATACACAAATCAATTAGAATATCTATCAATTTATCTAGGCAATGTTGAGTCAACCAAGCCAATATAATTCAATAAATAGATCAGTATTGGTTCAACCAATCAAATATTTGAGTCGATTAAGAAGTAAATGTACAATCTTGTGACATACACCATATGAAAGAATAGAGAATGCCTAATAATAAAAAATATTGCAAATTGTATGGCCTATGGACAAGATGGAATCACCCAAGTAATAATTAATTTACTAACAGGTAAAGAATCACCCAACAATCAATTGAATTTCCCATGGAATATAACATTTCTCTAAGTTGTGTGTGTCCTATATGGACATCATAGTATGTGTGTGAGAGAGAAATTCCTAGTTAAGGAACAACCAGCCTAAGAGGAATGTAAATTCATATATGCATGAAATAAAACACCTAGTCAAGTGGAAAGATGGCCTAGGTAGTTGGAAATTGACTTAGCAAGAAGAATTTAACTAAGAGACAATGTTAATGGCCTCACTAGACAAAACATATCTATAATTAGAGGTAAAAATATAAACCAAGATAATAAATAGAAACAACTATTTAATGGCAACCCAAAATCTCACATCTCATGGTAAATTCAATGGAGGGAATCATAGAAAAAATGCATGGAAAGGGATTTTTTAGTGTTACTAATAGGAATATAGTAGTTAGTTCTTCATTTCCTTATTACAGATAGCATTAAAAATAAAGTGAATCCATATATTATCTTATAATTGAAGCAATAAATTCAATCATATCTAAACACAATGAATTCACATAGAGTTTTTTTTCACAAACATAAAGAAATATCCAAACTATTCAAGACATAATGGACATCTTGTTTACCTTGGAAACCCAAATATGAAAAATATCTTCAAATGGAGGCTCATTTATTCATTTAGGATTAATGGATATATATGCCTCATCCTATTTTTCTAAAAGAATCATTGAGAGTGAAATTTTTTAGATAAATAGGGGGTTTTGGGGGTGAGGGGAAGGCCCAGCACCATGACCCTTCATTTTCTATTCCTCAACCTTTCTCTCCCATCCCATTCTATTTTTTTCTTTTCATTTAATTATTTGTTTCCTATCACATTTATGTCATTAAAATTTTACATTTTTTTTACAATGTTTTTTAAGCTTCATAAATTATCAAAATAATCTAGCAAGTACTAAGTTGTACACACATTTTTTAGTTCAAATCCATTTTAGAGGAGTTAACCACATGGTTGAGCCTCCTTAGTTAGTACCCTTGGTCAAGTACCATTTTTGGACCCCACAAGTATATATAAGAGCTATATTAGTTGAAATCATTGTTTATTTAAGACCCTAAAATAAGCAAACCAAATCCTAGATATGTTAGACCAAAAGGAATTTGAATATTTTCTAATTGGATTAAGAATAAGCTAGGAACAATACTCCCACAAGAGTAAAAAAAAGAGAGAGTATAAAGTGGTATTATCAGTACCATTGTGGGAGACTTGTCTCAAAGGTTTCTTTGATTCATGTGTACATATGAATAAATCTCTTAAATAACCCCTTTTGGGTGGACTTGACAATACAAAAATTTGAGGTATAACTGAAAACTCCTTTCAAGCTACTTGTCACAATGAGATAAGTGAAAAATAAGACTTCCACAAAATATTCAATGGTCCAATTGTTTAAACTTGCAACATGGCCAACATGGAGAGCCAAGAGCAATCCCCGCCAATTTTGAATCAATAACAAACCCAACATGCTCAATGCTTATAGCTATGAAAAAAATTGAGTGTACATGTTATCACTCATAATTTGTGAAACATTACTTGACATGGTCATACAGTTCATTTATCAAAGATCTCCTTAAATCTTTTAAGTTGGTATAGGAAAATTTCATTTTTTACATATTTAAACTATCCTAAGGTTGAAGGCCACCTCCATTTAGGTCATGTCATGTCCCATCAGTCATCATAAGGTGTCAGTTTTCATTTCCCAAGAATTTAAATTTAAAAAGGATGCTTAAGCCAGTTTTACAACTTTCGAAGTGTTTTTTACAGTGAAATAACAATTTTCGCTATGAAACTTCCTAATAGTTTCATAGAAAAACTATCAAAAGTTAAACTAATCATGCTACGAAAGATTGTTTTCTTGTCTGTCTTGTCAAACTCGATGTGAAGTGTCGGTTCATGATTGGAGGAGTTAGGATGGAGGTCATTCGAATCTGTTAGGGTTAATTCAAAGGTACAAAGTCATGTCTAAGGTCATCATTACCTTTTTTAGCATGCATGTATCATGATTAAGACATGAGTCATCATTTAAACCATAAAACCTTACGTAATTAGTATTTTTGTCATACTTTGCTTTATCTTTGCATGTAATTGGATTTCTGGAGAGCTGCTTCATCGAGTCAAGTAGGTTTCTAGAAAATTCAAAGGTTGTAGGTGTCATCAAGCAAGCGAGGTTGAGAAGATATAAAGACACATGGCTGCAAAGAAGAAAACTAAAAGAGGTGGTCACTGCCATAGGTATGAGCCCATGGACATGAATTTTCTCAATGAAGACCCAATGACCATGGAGGTATTCAGAAGAACAGGTTGGTTGCAATTATGTCAAAGGTTGTATGGTTGTCATCTACAGGTTTCCAAGGATTTTGCTAACAGTTTCATAGGAACAACTTCATAAGTGGGAATTTTGAACCTAACAGTGACACCAGACATCATTTCAACAGCAACAGGAATCCCTAGAGGATGGGAACAATGGTTTAAAGGCATCAAGCTCACCATGCAGGATTGTAAAGACTTCATCAAACCAGAGCATAGTAAAATTGATCTAACAAATGATATCCCTAGGAGTTTCATGAAGGAAAACTATTCAAAGCTATTGATGATCATTCAGAAGTATTTTACCTGTGAGGGGAGGTTTCACATGGTCTACTCCTACCACCTTAGGCTTCTTCTACATTTTGTGGGTAAGAGGTCACTTGACTTGCCCTTTTATTTATACATAAGTCTAGGTAAAATGTTAGATAAGGTTGAATTTAAAACAGAAGGAAATGAAACTTATATCTTTCACCATGGTTTGATTAAGTTGTTGGTGTTAGAGAAGTTGAAGAGACTAGACAGAGATTGGACTTCCTTTCTGTTCATGAGTGGTTTTGAAGTTTATGCTGTCACTCCTAAAAGAATTTCAAAACCTAGAAATATTTCATCACTAATAGTGGCAGAGGAAGTTTAAAAAGGGAATAGACCATCCTCCCTAGAACCAATGAGCATGGAGACAAAGCCTTTGCAGAAGATTCATACACCTAAAACAACACCTACAAAAAAAAATCCAATAGTTAGCAAACAAACCAACAAGAGAATTACTAGAAGCCAAACAGTGGCTAAAGGAAAATTAGAAGACATCTTGCATGTAATTGACATTGAAGAAACTCCCATTGTCCAAGCTGAAGATGTTGAAGATGGAGGAAGAAAGCTAAAGAAAGAAAAGACAAGTAAAAAATTAGAGTTTGCAGGTGATGGTGTTGGTTTCATGTTTCAACCTAGAAAGCCAATGACCAGGCATGCAAGAAATTTCATGGAAAGAAACAAAGAGATTGAGAAGGTTAGTGAAACTTCTCATCCACCAAGCATCATATATCTCTCTTCACCTGCAAAAGAAGAGTTGGTTATCAAACAAAAGGAGGGTAAAGATAAAATTAGTGAAAAGTAATAAATTGAAACCCTTAAGGATCAGTTGAATGAGGCAAGTGAGGAGACATCATTTTTGAAGAAAGAGGTGAAGAAGCATAGAGTTGAGAAGGTTCAGTTTGAACAAATGAGGAAAATCTGGGATATTAAGTCACAAGTGTCTCAAAGACCTTGGACAATACAGAAAAGTTGATAAAGTGGACTCAACCACTAAGAGGAGCGGTCAAGCACATCAAAAGTGTCAACTTTCACTTGCAATCCAAGAACAGGGCATTAAAGGAAAAAGTGAAATATCTAGAAGAGCAATTGAATATGATTCATGTGCAGTTGGAAAAGAAAGGATTGAAAATGACTGTGGTAGAAGAGCCCATTAGCAAACTGATTGTAAATGAGGAAGAAACACCGCAAGAGTAATAATTTGAGATGGAATGTGCCTTAGGAGGTTCATAACGTGCAAAGAATGAAAATTTTGCAGCTGGAGGTCTGTTTTTGAAGAAAATTTCGAAAGGGAAATTTTTGGTTTTTTACACAGTTTCGTAGCGCACCTTGGGCTTGAAGCCAGAAATATGCTACGAAAAAACCTGTATGTGCCTTTTTGCATTTAAAGTAGGTTTTTGCAAGTTTTAAGGAGAGGGATCCATGGTAGTAAGGTGTCATGACATGATTAATATGATGGAACAACAAAGAATTGAAGAAGATGGATGGAAAAGCCACTTTTCCCATGCTACTAAAACTCACCATGAAACTGTCGTGTTTTCATAGCGAGCAATTGTTGAAGGATTTTGATCATCTTAAAAGCATTTTTTGACAGCTGGAGGCCTCCAGCATGTCAGAGGACCTTACTAGCAGATATTTATGACTCAAAGAGAGTGACATGCAGCCAGGTCATCAGTCAAAATAGTGTTGAAGATGAAGGTCATCCATTCCTAAAAAGCAAGGTTATGTTCCATAGATCTAGGAGGTTTTTAAATATGTAAAGTGGTGGTGAACTTAATCATGTGTCCTTCGAGCATTTGACATTTATTATGTAACCATCATGTAAATTTTTCATTGATAAGATAGAGTAATGAATAAATAGGAGATAGATTCCTATTAGGAGTTGGTTTCTTTAAAAGGTTGTTGTCAGTTTTTTGTTGTAAGTTATTGATTTCAGTTATGGAAGGTGGAATAGGAGAATTTGAGTATCTAGCCACCAGGAATATCATCCTTATTGTTAATAATGTCTATTTATAAACAAAACATCGAAGAAGAAAAGGGTTGGAGAACATTTGCACCAAATTGCTGCTTGTATGTTTTTGACCATTATCAGTAATACAAAGTGACATTCTTCTTTCCAGACCTGAGATTCTCATGAGGTTTTTGATGTCTTATTGATCTATATCTTTATGTTTTATCACTTGCAGTATATTTCATCTCTAATTACTCATAATTCATAATTTTATGCTATGAATTCCTTTAGTGATTAAATGACTGTGTTTTCCTATGTTTTGTGTGTGAGTTGCTTCTGTTAAAAACCTCTATCTGCCTCAGCTTCCATGTGAAGAAACACTTTCAATGAAACTATTGATTGTTGACTCCATAAGCCCAATGGTAGCAAGCCTACATTTTTCAACCTACAATCATAAAAAACAAGTTACAATTTCTATAGAGTTAGCCATCTAGTACTATCATTATTCAAAATCATAAACCCCCTTGAGAGAGCCCTCTCAAACTGAAGAGGCTAATATTTAGTTAGAAGTGGTTTGAAACAGTTACACTGAGTTTTTTGATGAGCGACCAATCAAGTTCAATTTGGTGATAACAGTACACTCAAAAATTTGAAATAAATAATGAACGAAAAAAGGAGGCATATTGAAACTATTAGGTGATTGCTTAGGTATCCACACAGGATATCCAAACATTGATCCAACCAAACACCCATAAATTGGAGGAAACATCCATATTTTATAATAATCATGACTCACATTTTAAGGATCACAATTCATGGATCTATTTTCCGAAGGTTGACATAAACAAATTTGATTATTTGGATCCATCAAGGTGGGTTAACTAAATGGAACATAATTTCTCACTCCATGGAATTAGTGATGACCTACATAAACTACATATGGGGGTCTTATATTTGGATGTTGAATGTTGGTAGTGGGAGCAATGGCATATGAAGGGTTATAAAAGTTACATTTCTTGGACCCAAACTATGCAAATATTTTATTCTTGTTTTGAGAATGACACTCACAATTTGGGATGCTTAAAATTTTTACACCAAATAGGCACATTTATGGAACTTATTACCACCTTTGAGTAACTAGAAAACCACATTGAGGGCCAATTTTATTTATTTTTTAAACAATGTTTCATCAATGGTTTCAAGGACACAATTGAATCCAACATCACAATCAAGTGCTCACAAACACAGTTGGACACTTGTGATAAAGAAAAAGAAGATAAGATACTAATCAGTGCATGAATAAAGAGACCTCTGTTCATGACTCATCCTGTCATGTCAATGGCAACTAACCCCAACTCATAGCGAGTTCACATCCACAAGTTATCTTCCGAAGAGCCTAGAAAAATGCCAATGTCTTTGTCTTTGCTATAATTTTAAGCCATATATGAGCCACAAGTTAGAAAAAACCCCTTATTAAGCCCTATATATTGAGAGATTACATTTCTATTGTTATTTTATTATGTAGGCTAAAACCCCTCATGGTCCCATCTTATTATGATTATTGCTTTGTCTCATATATATACGCTATGACCCAGTATTAGCATCATTAAATATTGCCTTGTACATTATATTCATTGTAAAAAATAGGTTTTCCCCTTAAAGTGGACTATATCCATTGGCTTATTATCATTTATATGATGGAGGGATCGTAACATTTGGTATCAGAGCTCATGATCCTAGGGTTTTACTGCTTCAAACAAGTCATTGTGGAATTTACACTATAAATTGTTTTCCTAGGAGGTTTCAATTAGTGGCACTTTGAGAATATTGAGAAGAAATATCGAGAAATATCTGGTTCAAATTTTAGATCTTGGTTTGCTATATTTTCATATATATATTCCAAGGAAGTTAGGGTTTCTGAATGCTCCTGAAATCTTTCTCAAACGGGTCAGATCAGAATTTTCAAAATAATTTTTTTTTTTTTGTGAGGTTTCTAATAGCGACACTTCGACCACATTGAAGTGAAATCATGTTGAACATCTGTTTCAAATTTAATATCTTGGTTCACTATAATTTCATATATATTCTCTAAGGAATTCTGAGTTCCTGAATGCTCCTGAAATCAATTTCCAACAAGTCGGCTTGGTGATTTTACTATATCTTCCTGCATATGACCTTTAATACCATGAAATATTCAAGAATTTTAGGAGACATACAAAATTATATTAGGTATAAATGTTAGAATCATATTTGAAGAATTGGATATGTGGAATGCTATATAAGTCAACTTGTGGGAAGCGGCCAAAAATAAGCAATATTTGTGAAAGTTACTATAACTTTTCAAATTCAGATCACACTTGTGGAATTGTAGAAATGGCATATTATAGTATTACAAAAAAAAATTCAAATCCAGAAGGGATCAAATCCCATAGATATATCAATAAGGATTCAACCATTCTAACATTATTCAAATTAAGGTATGTAGCTTACTATTGTCCTAACTTTTGATTAGAATATCCAGCATTTTTTGTGATGGAAAGTTGTGATAAAGAGGAGTGCTATTATTATTTTCCAAAATGCCTCCAAAGAAATATGATAGACCAATTAAATATATTGAAGGCTCATCATTGACTCATGAATAAAGTGGAAACTTGTAATTTAGGTTATCTCAATTAGAAGAAACTTAATGAAATGGATGGTAGTACATTGAAAAAGGTGGATTTATCAGGTTCTCAAGAAAACATTCAAAGAGAAATGGAAAAGAAGATGAATGAAAATAAGAAAGAAATACAAAGTCCTTTATTTCCATGGAAACCATTCTCTTGGAGAGGCTTCCTAAAAGGGATGTGGAAATCCAAGGAAAACATGAACAAAAGGAGAAGCATTTTGTTGAGAATCAATCTCATATGGGGAATATTATATCACAATTGGAGAGCACAAATATTTAACCGTATAACCATAATCATGTATTTTCAATCCAATATCCACATCATGAGGGCTTCAAGTTATCACATAATAACTACAAAATTTTAAATATAAATATGAGGAAATTTAATGGTAATTATCCTCTAACATGGATATTTTAGAGGGAGAAATACTTTTATATACACCAAGTGGCATCCTTACAAAAGGTAAATATTGTATCCATGCTTTTAGAGAAAAAAAAACATGTATGGTATCAATGGATTTGCAAAATAAAAAGGGATTATGTTATATATTGGTACATTTTTATAAATGAATTAATAGTGCATTATGGGGATATTAACAAAAAAAATTTATTTATTCAATTGGTAAGTCTTTGACAAAAAGTTCTAGTTACAAAGCATATTCAACAATTCCAAAAGTTGAGTCTAAGAGTAAAGAATATTGCCAAGGATAATTTGATAGACTTACTTATTGGAACTTTAAAGGAAAACATTCACCATGATGTGTGTCTCTTTGAGCCTAAATCTCTAGAGCATGATTTTAATTTGGAAAGTAAAGTTGAAAGTAAAAATATGGCCACTAGAAAATTGGTCCGTAATAACTATAGAGAAAATCATGATCCCTCTCCTAAATTGACAAGTTTGAATCCTCAAAAAATGGATGAAAGAAGAGAAAACAAACTATGTTTCAAATATGATAGAAAATATAGTAAAGGGAATAAATGTAGTGAGAACAAATTATTATACATATAAGGTGAAGATTAAGAATATCAAGAAGTGGAGACTTCACAAGATCTAGAGCTAGAAGCGACTACTCCAACAATACCTTGTCATGCATTGGTCAACATCAGTACTCCATAAAACCTCAAGGTAGAAGGATATATCAAAAATCAAAAGGTAATAGTATTGGTTGATTCAAGTAGTACCCATAACTTCATCAATTACAAATTGGAAAAACTTCTAAATTTCTTTGTATATATAGCACTAGAATTTCAAGTGGTGATTATAGATGGAGGTACCATAAATTTTTTAGGGAAGTGCCATAATATTAATATGAATATGGGGGACTATTTATTATTTATTCCCATGATTTAAATCCAAATGGGTGGTGTTGATGTTGTATTAGGGGTCCAATGGTTATAGTCATTGGGAACAACAACCCTTAATTTTCAATATATTTTCATAGGATTTTTCTCAAAATGAAACTGAGCTTATAGGTATCCAAGGGAAACCTAGTAAAGTGATTAGCTCTAATAACATGAATTTTTTTTCTAAAAATGAGACACTAATGTGTAGTTACACAATTGTAATTTTCATTAGATATTTAAACATTTATATCCCTTGCTCTAGTGTATCTCCAAAAATTTATCAACAATCATGCTAATATATTTGGATAAATGCCTAAGGATCTTCTACCTACCCAATATCATGACCATGCTATTAATTTGAAGCATGGAAATGTATCACCTAATATTGGGCCTTATAGATATCCACATGTGCAAAATAGTGAGATTGAGCATATGGTTCAAGAAATGTTATAGGAAAGCATCATTCAACCTAGCCAGTGCACTTTATTTCACAAGTGGTGATGGTTATCAAAAAACATAGTTCATGGAATATGCATCTATATTAAAAACAACTCATCAAAATGACAATCAAAGATAAGTTTCCTATTCATGTCATTGATGAATTTTTACATGAATTGCATGGAGTAATTTTATTTACTAAGTTGGAGCTTCATTTTGGATATCATCAAATCAGAATGAGGTAAAAAGACATTCCCAAATCAACATTTAGAACATGTTGTTAGCACTGCAATGTTTCAAAAAATTTCAAAGTCTAGTCGTCATTGTAAGTCATGTCTTTGATCCTCTCTTGTCTCCTAACCTACGGTGGAAAGCCCTGGAGAATCGAAATGTATGAGTCTTTATCACTTCTTAACAAAATCAAAAAGAATTTTGAGTCCAATATGTTAGTGTCAGTGTATCAGTGATCAAAAATATCTCTTTTGGGAGTTTTTCATTGAGTCTTAGGTCAAAATTTGTTCTTTTTAAACAAGTTCTCAAAATAAATTTTGGTCACTAAAAGAGTCTAGGTCTGATTTTTTGTTTCATCATTTTATCCATGACTGTCAAAGCTCCAAGGAATCAATATTCCTTTTCAGTTCAGTTGAAAGATGAAAGTGTCGTTGTCAAAGTGTAGTGGTGAGAAAATTTTATTTCTACCTTCATTCATTTCATTTTCCCTCTTTTACCTTTCATTTTTCCAAAAACTCAAAGTCCAACATTTCATTTCTTTCAAAAACCATTTTTAACTATTAAAATCCATTTTTTATAGTTAAAAAAGCAACTCCACCCACCCACTAACAACCATATCATATTTCTTTTTAAAATTACCATATATTTCTTTTATCGCAGCTCTACCCACACCACAACAAACTTTGGTAATATCATATATCATATGATATAACTTATCACACTTAATAATATTATGGACCCCTTACCCTTTCATCGCAATAGGCTTATCGCAGTTTTAAATTTCATTCACGTTATAATTTTAGTCTCTTACAAAACTCTCGATTCCTCGATTTCTATGTAAATGAGCCCCAACTTCCATTCTCATCGCACATCGCACTTCATGAACCTTAACCTTTAACTCCCTTTCCTCATAACAAAACTCTCGATTCGTGATTTGTTGTATGTCTGGGCCCCACCTTCCCTGCCATTTCATCACCCCCATCACAAATCGCATTCCCTCTCTCTTATATCTTATGTTTAAACATTCCGACCCTAATATGTGATTGTGATATATGTATAAAGGGTTTTTCTCCTCCTGCTCAACTTTTATTTAATAATATCTCCTGCTAATAAAATGAAACTTCGTTATCTCTTTTAATCCATCTTCATCTCTATCACGACAAAAAATAAACCAAAGGAAAGGAACAATGACAGAGTTTCTCTTAAACATATTTCTACCATTACTCTCTGCACCAACACATTTCCACAAGGCACTAGGCAACATTCAAGGAACAGTCACAAGTTTACAGAAAATCCAGCAACAAAGGTTTTAAATATTTGACACCTATCAACAAATAACAATATCTTCTTAAATCTCAAAGATAGTGTGTCAATATGATTAATTCCATTAGAGTTCTATTAGGATTGCAAATGGATAAAAATAGCAGACAATCTATTTCTCCTTCTTATATGTTCTCTGTTAAGTTCTTATGAAAGGAATCCGAAGGTCTAAGCCTTGCTGGAAAATCTATTGTAAAAGTATAAATAAGATAGAAGAGATAGGAAGAAAGGGTTCGTTGGTTGTTCAGCTTATTGTATACTGTGTTGAATATTTCTGAGTTGATAATATATCCAGATGCACTCTTGAGGACTCACAAACTATGTGGTTTGTGTATTGTTTTACCTTCTTTTTTTACATACTTCATCTATCTTTCCATATTTATCATAAAAGTTCTATCTTATGTTTTTATAAGTCTTGTGAACCTCCAAGACATATGGATCTGTTTTTGTAAGTCTTATTCCAATATTTCCTGATTCAGTATGAATTGAATATTATTCATAAGCATTCCTTGAGGTGGAATTAAACCATATTTCATGTTTTATTAAGTCTTTTGGTCTAGCATGAATGTTAATCTGTTTTTGTTAGTATTGAATCACCAAGCATTCCTGATTCATGAGGTCATGTTAATCAGAATCATTCCTTGTAACAGGATTGCTTAAATGTAAAGTGAGACTCTTGTAAGTCTTTTAAAATCATTCTTTCACTATACATTTCAGATTTGGAATTTGTGTCACCATTTCCTCTTAGCAGTGGGGTTCAATTTTACATATCCACTTTTTATCTTCCATTCTTCTAACCATCAGGCTACAAACTAAATTTTTCTACCACATCATACACCAGTGCCCTCATATGTGTGAGAGATTCTTATTTGCTCAAAATCCCTTTCAGTGTGTGTGAGTTTCAACCACTTTCCAAAAACTTGATCAAATTATAAGAAAATCCCTTGAGCTTAAGATGTGTCTGGTTAGGTGCTTGTCACAATCCAAGTGCTAATTCTAGAGCTAACACATGTGATGGCCATTATAAGTTTTTGGTTATACATTTGGACTTACAAATCCACCTTCAACATTTCAAAGCTTGATGAATTCTATTTTCAAACCCTTCCTTAGAAAGTTTGCGCTAGTATTTGTTTATGAAATACTAATCTACTACAAATATTAGGAAGAGCATGTACAACATGCTGAAAGATCTTGACACTATTGGAAGAGAAAAAACTATATGCAAATCCTTCCAAGCGTGCCTTTATGGTTTAAGAAGTTGAATATTTGGGTCATATTGTATCATGTGACTGTGTCAAGTTGAGTCCTAACAAAATCAAACCTATGAGGAAATGGTATATGCCCAATAATGTGAAGAAACACGAAGGATTATTTCGATTTGAAAATGTATTACTACAATTTTGTCAATAATTATGGTCAAATAGAAGCACCTCTAACAATATTATTGAATAAGTAAGAACTTTATTGGACTAAATAAGCAACCAAAGCTTCTAAAGAACTTAACAAGGCTATGTGTACAACTCCCATCTTGGAAACACCTGACTTCACAAAAATAATCATTGTGGAGTGTGATGCCTCGAGCCATGGAATTGGTGTAGTTTTGATGCAAGAAGGAAGGTCCCTTGCTTTTTAAATTAGTGAACTTAAAGGCAAGAACTTACTTAGATCCACTAATGAAAAATAAATGTTGGTCATACTACATGAAATTAAGAAATGGCTTCTATACGTAATAGGAAGACACTTCAAAGTGAAAATATATTGTGATAGTCTAATTTATTTATTGGAGCAAAGACTATCATCAGAAGAGGAACAAAAATGGGTCACAAAGATGTTGGCCTATTACTTTTAAATTATATACAAAAAGGGAAATAAAAATATTGTGGGAGATGCACTCTCAAGGAAAGAGGAAGACATAAAGGAAATAACTTACTTAGGCCCATCTACGAAAAAAAAATGTTGGCCATACTACATGCAATTAATACATGACATAAATAACTGATAGGAAGACACTTCAAAGTAAAAACATATCATGATATTCTAAATTACTTATTGGAGAAAATATTACCTTTAGGAGAGAAACAAAAATGGGTCGCAAAGATGTTGGGTTATGACTTTGAAATTATATATTAAAAGGGGGAAAAAGTATTATGGTAGATGCACACTCAAGGAAAGAAGAAGACACAAATTGTTTACTATATACTATTTCCAATTCATAATATAACTAAGTAAAATAAGCAAGGATATAATGGAAGCAAGATGAGAATATATACAAGATCATTTAATAGCTACAGGAGGATCCCGATGTAATAGAAAATTTATGTGAAAATTTTATTTGTTATGGTGTTAATCTTGCTTATACTTAATGTAAGAATTCTCAACTCAAATAGAATTTCCTTTTGGAGTCACGAACTTCTCCTATAGGAGGACATTTAGGGTTCTTGAAGACATACTATAGGGTTAAGAAAAAAAAAATTGGGAATAACATAAAGTAGATGTGCAAAAGTTTGTGTTGGAATGTGTGGTATGCCAACCAAATATAGGAGAGACTATCAAGACCTCAAGAATCCTTCCACCATTTTCCATACCAAGCCAATGTTGGGAATAAATTTCAATATATTTTATCACATGTTTACTTTAATATGAAGGAAAGAGTTTCATTATGGTATTGGTAGATCAAATGACAAAGTATGCCAATTTTTTTTGTCTTTCTCATCCTTTTAAAGCAAATTCTAAGGCAAAAGAATTTATGGAAACATGCCAAAAGCTACATTGAATACCAAAATTATTGTAAGTGATAAAGATCCAATTTTCACTAGAAATTTTTGGACTGGATTATTTTTTTGTTTGGGTACTCAATTATGGTGTAGGATCATCGAAACCTCTATGAGAAATCATTGAAAATGAGTTTCTGGGATTTGCAGTTGTCAAATGAGGATGTGATTTCCTTATCTAACTATATTGTATTGTTAATTATTGGCACAAAGTCATTGTTTCAAGTACAAATCGAGATCTTAAGGATCATGTTTCATATTGATTGGTTCGAAATTTTTCTTTAGAGCATGAAGTTGAGAGAATCATGGATTTGAAATAATACAGGATTCCACGTTTGGTGTTTAAAATTTAAGTTTGGGAACGTATATGGGATGGCCAATACAATGTAATTTGGTCGAGTAGCATCCATTATATGATCAACAAGCTACCATGGTGCCATAGGGTAGTTGAATAGTCAACGTAAATCAGGCCCAGTGAGGCTTCATTGTAATCAAGTCTGATAATTAATGAAATTTCATAGCTTATGTTTGAATGATAATGTTTATGTTGTGTCCATGGATTTTCACATATTAAATAATATAATGTTTGGATGCATTCCATTTAATCTGTAAAGTGGCTTGTTTACTACACAATTTTGTATCGAAATATAAGAACAATTGTAACATTTATGAGGATACACATTGTTGATCATGAGAAAGGATCAATGGTGATCAATGGAAGAATAGTAGCTTTGTAGAACAATTGTATGGGCCTCTAAAAATATGTTGGAAAATTTGAAGTTGACCATGTGGATATAAGAAATCGTGGATACACTGACAATGAAATAATGTGTGTGAATTGACCTTAAACTGAGTTATATGTGGTATTTATGAGTGGGCATAATAATTAACACTACATGCAGACGAAAGATGAGGAATCTACATCACATGTAATGGAGGCATATGAGGAGGAATGCTAGCGACCTTTCAACCTGTAACTTTGTTTTAAATCTACAATGAATTGTCCAATATATTTTTAGATTTGAATTCTAGTGAGGAGGTGTATTGGAGGTATGAAAATGGTTTTCTTTAGTACCCATCTATTGAATGTGAGTCATTAATGGGTTGACAACTTGTGAAGCCATGAATGAGTAGACAACTTGGAAATGGGTTTTAATGGATTATTTCCATTATTGCACATCAGAAGAAGCTAACTGGGGGAAATGGCCCACATGTCTTATAATCAAAATGAGAATGTAAATTCGATCTTAAAGACACCCAGAAACCATTCTTATCAAGTGGTATCAAATCTGGGAATATTAGAGAAATTTTGAGGTCTAAATGGGCCTCAAAACATAAATGTACAAAAAAAATCAAATTTAAAAGAAAAAATAGGATTCAATATGATTATGCCAACCATGGGAGATGATTCACCATTTTTTGAGTAAAAAAGTAAAAAGATTAAAAATTAAAAAAAAAAAAAAAAAAAAAAAAAAAAAAACTACCTTTTAAACTTGTATTTTCAACTTATCTCCCGACGGTTTTATTCAAATTTAGAGCGAGATCACTCATTGGATGTAGAATTTTATTCCTCATCCTAGGAGTACACATGTTGCATAATTTCATTAGACTCTGCTACACGAAAAATGATAAATACATGAAAAATGTGATTGCAATCATGTTTCTTCATGTATTTCTAATTTTTTATATAGCAAGGTCTATCAAAAGTATGAAATATGGGTACTAATTGGACAAGGAATGAAATTATGTATCCAACAAGTGTTCCCACTCTAAATGTGAGTAAAACCATAAGGAGATAAGTTGAAAATATGAGTTGAAAAAGTAGTTTTACTTTTTTCACTCTAAAATTTGATGATGTAATCTAATATTATTTTATTATTTCCACTATTATTTTATAATATTCCTTAGGAGGCCCATTTTAGGCCTAAAACATTCTCTAATGTTATTTCATATTGAATGTGAAAAACTCCCATTTGTGGTTGGGTATAATTTTTTGTGGTAGTTCCACAACTATGATTATGGGTAGAATTGTTAGAAGAGTGAGTAGCATGCAACATCCAGAAGAGAAGAGGAAGATTGATGGGTTCTAGGAGGTGAACCAGAGATGCCAAAATTCTGATCTGGAGGAGGAGAGTTGGTGAGGTTCCCATGGAGGCTTGATTGAAACTCAACGTTGAACGAAAATATAAGTTTGTTGATACTTCAAGAGAAAGATTGAAGAATCAACGAAATGCAACAATGAAGCATATGACTAGGAGGTCATAATTTTTTTTTAATATTAGGATTCTGATGTAGGAGCATCGACTCATCTATGAGAAATCATTGAAAATGAGTTTTTTGAATTCACAATTGTCAAATAGGGACGTAATTTCCTTATATAATTGAATGGTACTGTTAATTATTGGCACCAAATCATTGTTTCAAATATGAAATCAAGATCTTAAGGATCATGTGTGGTATTGATTGTATCAAATTTGTTATTTAGAGCATGAATTTGAGAGAATCATGGATTTGAAATTATCCAAGATTATATATTTGTTGTTTAAAATGTAAGTATGTGAACGTAGATGCATTGACCAATACAATGTAATCAGGTTGAGTAGCAACCATTAGATGATGAAGAGTCCACCATGGCACCACAAGGTAGTCAACTAGTTAATGTAAATCAAGCCTAGTGAGGCTTCATTATAATCAATTTTGATTATTAATGAAATTCCATAGCTTATGTTTGAATGACAATTTTCATGTTGTGTGTATGGATCTTCACATATTAAATAATATAATGTTTGGATGCATGTCATTTAATCTATGAAGTGACTGGTTTGCTACACAAAGTTGTATAGAAGTATAAGAACAAGTGTTGTATGTATGAGGAGACCCATTGTCGATAACGAGAAAGGATCGATGGTGACAAATGGAAGAATAGACATTATGTATAACAATTCTACGGGACTGTAAAAATATGCTGGAAGAGATAGATTTGACCATGTGGTTATAAGAATTCATGGATATGTTGATGAAGAAATAATGTGTGTGCATTGAACCTCAGCTGAGTTTTACATGGTCTTGCCTAGTGCGTGTAATAATTAACATTACATGCGGACAAAATATGAGGAATTCACATCACATGTAATGGATGTGTATGAGGAGGAACAATAGTGGCCTTTCGACTTGTAAATTTATTTTAACTCTGTAATTAATTGTCAACTATATTTTTATATCTAAATTTTGGTGAGAAGGTGTGTTGGAGGTATAGGTTTTATTTTGTACCCATTTATTGAATCGAATTCATTAATTGGTTGACACCTTGTGAAGCCATGAATGAGCCAATGGTTTGGAATTAAGGTTTAATGTTTTATTGCCATTGTTGCACATTAGAAGAAGCTAATTGGGGGCCACAAACCATAGATATCAAGATCGAAATGAGAATGTAAATTCAATCTGAAGGACACCTAGAAACCATTTTCATCAAATTATCTCATAGCTCATCTTACCATCCATAATCTGATGGGAAAATTAAGATTGTGAATAAATGTTTTAGTAGGATATATACATTTATTTGCATATAATAAGCAGACACAATGGCTCAAATGGTTTCCCATGGAAGAATGGTGGTACAACACATACTTCCATACCTCATCAAAAAAGGAACCACTTATGTAAATTTATGTATATAATCATCCTACATCCATCACATCATCCTTGAAATAAAGGCTAGAGTATTAGAGGACCACATACAACACTAATAAGAGGTCTTCAAACTATTGAAGGACAAATTGGCTATGTCACAAAATAGATGAAAAAACAAGAAAATAACATTGCAATGAAATGGAATTTGAAGTGGGAGATTGGGTATTTGCTACACTCCAACCATATAAATAGATATCCCTTAATAAATAGAAGAAGGAAAATAAATCAGATCTGAGGTATTATGGCCCCTATAAGGTGTTTCATAGGATTGAAAGTATGGGTTAAAAATTGGATTTGCCTCTATCTTCATGTGCACATATAGTTGTTTTCAAGATAAATCCCCTCTGCCGACAGAGGTGATCTCTCTATCCCTAGAGTGGGTCTAGCAACTTGAGATATTTTATAATGCAAATATTTCTTAGCTAATATTCAAAATGAGGCAAGAAAGGAGACAGAAATACCTTTTCCTGATGCTATGTTCGAACTTGTTGATGATGACCTTGATCCACGATCCTTTTAGGCTCGCTCCTTGCTACTAGTGGCACACGAATACTTGTGGATGATCAAGAGGAAACAGTAAACATAATCAAATACATAATAATAATTAAACATTAGCTATCTAGCATATCAAGGATTACCATAATATTTTCATAAAACATTAGACAAATATAGAAAGAAAAAATCATATGTTTTATTGATAAATATGAAAGGAAGAGCTTACAACTCAGGCCTTGATGTTGGAGGCCTCCCTTTGGTGAAAATTTGAGTCCTACACCAAATCTCTAAAGCATTCCTTCTCTCGAACAACTTAGTTGTTATCACAGAGTAAGAATTTAAAGGGAACGAGAGTTCAGACCAGCCCAACAATGACCAACTTGTAGTGGAAGGATGGGACCAATTTATAGGAAGGGAGAAGATGCTGGGAGCCCAGGAAAAGAGGAGGAAGGTCCACTTTATAAGGGATCAACCCCCATGGATGAGATCAAAGCTTTAAAATCAGAGAGCTTGAATCTATCACCACTATTTAACAACCAAATCGTTGACCTGTAACTTTTAGAGGTCGAAGCTTCTCATCCATTTGAGGAAACACTGCTATAAATGTATCAACACAGTTTTCCAAGAAATAAGGGTGTTGGCAGCACTAAGCCAAAACTTTCAATCTGGCATTAGTGCAAGAAAGAAACTAGGAAATGCGCTAACCCAGAAAAATAGGGTTTTGACCAAGTTCCTTCAGTAATCTTCCAAGGCAGTTTTCTTTGAGTCTTCAAGGGATGTCTTTACATCTTTCTTCATGGTGGAAAATTTTCATAGGGTCTGTCATGGAGCACTATGGGATCAAGGATGGGAAGTAAGCATGGTGAAAAAATATTTTGTAACATATGCCCCCTAAAGCATGAAGGCAGAATGGGGAGTGATTGCTGAATTGCTTTATGAAACAAGGCAAAGAACTTACATAACCGCCAAGAAAACTACCAAATAAAACATATTACAATATCTGACATCTCTGGTAGGAATATGCCTAACCACATAACTCTGCACTAAGCATCAAATAATACATGAATCCACGGCATGGTCACAACCATTCATCTAAAGAGATCATAGACATGGATCTATGGTATGGATGCAACCATTAGTATAGATAGGATCATGTATACAATCATGAATACTCAATAACTCCCCGCAGCCCATATCAAAATCAGATGTGATACAGGGTCTTCACCATGATCTTAATCAATCTAATGTACAAATCTAGCCATGTAAATAGATTTGCTAGTTTCGAACATTGTAGAAATCACCTGATTGTCAGTAAATGATAAAAATTGTTTACAGACACAATGAAACCACCAATAATGATGATGGCCCTCAAGGTAAAAAAACACAATCTACAAGTGTGAATGAATGTGTTGACAATGAACACTTTCAGAATCATTCGATCAAAGAAAAATGATCTGAACCTGTTGTCGAACATAAATAAATTTCCATTGAGGCATGCAAGCTCCAACGTACTGAAAATAAGTTTCTAAACCACCTTCCCTAATAATGATCTAAAGTCGACATAAATTTAGTCGTTGAAGTAGGGACATAATCATTCCCACATCATCGACATGAAACAATAGATATCTCAAGATAATAGGATTGATTTGGGATTGTAACAGAGGAGGTCAGATAAGCAAAGGATGTTTGAAAAGAAGGACTTCTCTTGAACATATTGTCGACAAGACTCCGGAGTGTGGAAGAATTTGACTCAAATGGGATCAGAGGTCATGATGAAAAAAATGGTGATTGAATATGAGGAAAATGGATTTCCCAAACCCATGGAGGAAAAATGACGAATGAAGGATATCCCAACCTGACATGAACTGCAGATGAATGTCATGTTGAAGAGTGACAAGCTACCGAAAATACACATAGGATGATCACTTTCAATTTTCCCATATTATTTCTAAGGAGTACCTATTTATTTTTTATAACTAGCGTGAAGAGGATAACATATGTTGAGTGTATAAGTTCATTATTTGAATGAATCCTTCCTAGTAATTTTAACTAGCCCTAGGAAGGAGGAACTCGACCTCATCATTATGACAAGTCTTTCATCGTTTAATCTTTAACGAGTCCAATGAAAGTGTAACTAGGTAAATTTTCATGTGTAAGGAGTTTGAAAGAAACGAAAAGAAAAATCCATCATGTCCATTTTCTTAAATCATGTCTTGAACCGAAAAGGTAGAAAACAATACCCAAGAGAACCTCTTGACCCTGTTTGGTCAAGGTATTCATTTTTTGTAAATAGTGAATATCAGCCTAAAAAAGGGGTAAATGTATACTGATACTATGTCAATTCATTTACTTTAACCAGTTAAAAATGACAAGTACTCGAAAATATTTTAATTTTTCGAGAGTCAAAAAAAGAGCTGAAAGTTGACTCTAGGGGGGTTCCTTTTTCGTTTATTTTTACTGAGTTCGAAATAAAACTTGTTTGCATAAAAAATAATCACCAACAGTGTAATTATCTTGCTACTGCACAAAAAACGACAAAAAATCATCGATATCAAGGAAAAATAATAAAATAATGGCGAAAATATTTTCAAAAATCTATAAATAGAGAATAATTAAATTCATTTTCACTTTTCTAATTTGAGTAAATTGGAGAAGCGAATTTTGCCCATTTTCCATTAGACTTCATATTAGTGGTGCAGTTGATCCAGGACACCATCCAGCGATCCGTTAGTACTAGGTAAGAGCTCAAACTCTCCTCTTCATTTTAATTCCATTCTTTAAGTGTTTAGATTTATAAATTTAGAGATGGGGGGAGGATTTCAAACCTAAAAAACGCTCGCAGCTAGCACAGGTTCGAGCTATCGGACCCACGCTGGTCTCATTTAGCCCATTAGGGAATCCCGCCACTAGCGTTGAATTAGTTCAGACAGTCACACTGGTCGCGGGCAATATTTTGAAACAATAAATCCACCCATTTACAATGGATGATTTCAAAAAATAATCTGATGAAAGCTCCTAAAATGTCATTTGAACATGTTTTGCAAGTGATTTCAGGAGAAATGGTCATCGAATGGAAAGAACGAGGCCACGAGGTGGAATACCACCAAGCACTCCAAGACCAAAATTGCATAAATGCATTGTGCAATTGTGGATTGTTGAAGTTCTTTCAAACATCAAGGCTGAGAGCTCAACTAGAGTTGCTTCAGTATTTTATTGGACTGTGGGATGTAGATTGCCAGATGTTCATAATTGGAGACTAGGAACTGGAATTAGATTTCATGGACATCTATTTCATTACAGGCTTATACCGGAGGGGGGAGAGGATCCAACTCTTTTTAACCCATGCAGGCGGTGAGAGTACCAGTGTGCCCATTTAAAGACATTGTCCTGGGGATAAAAACACTGAGAGGGGTGAGATAGAGATATCCTATATTAGATTCCTTCTCTTGCATGCAATCATATACTGCATGACTCAAGCGGATAGAGCCCAGGTTTTACATGAGGCAAGAAAATCCAAATTCCAGTACATGGTGGACTTTATATCCCCTACTATGTTCAACTAGTGTGCGGGGTTATTGGCTATCATTAAGAGCCAATTGACCAAATGAAAAACAGGTCGACTGAAATAGTTTAGGTATGGGTCCATCTTGGTTACCGTTTTCTTGGAGAGAGTACCTTTGTTCCAGTATCAGTGGTTGGAGATCCATGATCCAGCCCCGAGAGACCTGAGACTGATGAGGTGGTGTGATATCATGCCCCGCCAGAGCTGGGGTCAGCAGATGCATTTACCGACAAAATTTTTCAACTGGTTTTGTTGTAAAATCATCGTGGTTGAGGACTATGCATATGCAGGCATTACACAATAATTTTTCACCATGCTCATTTTCCTGTCCCTGATCCTAGAATTCCCCATGAAGAATCTTGTGCAATGTTTCCATCATCAATAAATGTGATGGCATATCCCCTTGAAGATCAGAAGAAGACTTCCTTGAAAGATTACAGGAGAAACATGGTCAAATTCATATTTTCCTGGATCAGTGCCCTTCCTAGTACCATGACTGCGCTGATGTCCCTATCAAAGTTATGGCCTATCGTTTTCAGCACCCTAATTTATTGGAAAACTGTGTTTATCCCATTTTTAGCAGTGCTTCGTCAAATGGAGGAGAAGCTTAGACCTCTAGAAGCTCAAAGGGAGGCGAGTTGGTTGTTGAAAATATATCATAAGGTCAAGCTCTCTCATTTTGGAGCTTTTATCTCATGCATGGGGGATCATCACTTAGAAATTGGGCCTTCCTCCTCCTTTCATGGACTCCCAACCTCCTTCTCTTTGCTATACATTCACATCCCTCATTTCGCAAATTTTAGAGCTTGGTTGATCCTTTTCATACTTGTCTTAACTCTCATCCCTTCGCATGCATGCATCATAATTAAACCTAAGTGAAAAAGAGAAGGAATTATTTTGAGCTAGGTGAAGGACTCATATTTTCACCTAAGGATGCCTCCAACATCAAGGCCTGGTTGTAAGCTCTCCTTTTGTAATTTATCAATAATAACATCTGATGTTTGCTTTATATATTTGTCTACATGATTATGAAAATATTCTAGTACTTGATATGCTAGATAGCTAGTGTTTATGTTTATTACATATTGTATCATGTTTTTTCTTGTCTCTCAATCATCCACAGGCATTCATTCGCCATCAGTAGAAGTAAGAAAGCTTACAAGGATCATGGATCGAGGTCACCATCAATGGATCAAAGGATAGTGAATGGAAAAAGGTATTTATATCTCTTTCATATTTGCATTGTAAGGATTAGTTAATAAAGCTTATGTTAGTAATAATCTCATGTTGCTAGACACACTCTAGGGCTAGAGAGATCGCCTATGTCAAGAGAGGGGATTTATCTTGGCAACATAAATGGAAACTTTGCAGGGGAGCTTTAGCCTTTTAAGTCCTCCTTGCCCGAACTGATCCAGGATCAGTTTCTCCTATTTATGAAATTTAAATTTGCGTAGGTCTCTATTAGCTTGTGTAAAGGTTTTTGGTCACTTCATTGTGTCAGGTCTAGTGTCTTTGTGAGACTCTTTTTGTTTTTTTCCTGGTTTTAGTGACCAACGCCTTTTCTATCCTCACAGTGGCACTAGAAACATTGTTCTATATAGTACAACCTCATTGATTTTCCTTTCAGCACCCTTATGCTTAGTACAAAAGCGTTGATCCCACCCTTTCTAAAATTTGAGTTTCCCCTCTGCTTATCCAGTGTGTCCTAGCCCTTGAAGGAGACTGTGAGATCTCACTGATCTCATTGTTGTGTGTTTGACTTACCTATCTCCTTTGAGAGATTTTTTTTGTCTCTTTGAGTTTTTGTAAGTTTGGGAACCTTTTTCCATTTCAAAAACTCTCTGTCACATTTTTCTTGTCTTGTTTCAAAGAGATTTGGTGTATGCTTTGGTCATCTCTACATTTCTAGTTTTTTCCCTTCGATTCAGTGTCAAGCATGAGATTACAAGTTTGTTTGACACACGTCTAAAAGAGTATGTTTTGTTTAAATTCAAAAGAAATTTGAAGTGATTTTATTTTTTGTTTTTTATTTAGATTATCTTTGTCATTTTAAGAAAAGTGAAAAACATTTCATTTGTTCAGTATTTAAAGCAATTTTTGTTTGGTTCAATTGAAAGAAAAGTAAATATATTTTTCATTTCTTTCTTCATTCATTTATTTTCCTTTCATTTTAAAGTGAAAAATAAAAATATATATTTTCATGCATCTTAGTTAAAGGAAAGGCATTTTGATTTTCAATAAGTTTCATTCGTTGGGAAAGTGAATTCAATTTGAAAAGAATTGCATTTTTGTGACTTTGAACTAGTTTGGGGGCATTATCATTGCTGCATTGAGTGCATTCTTTTTTTACTCTCTTCCCCAAGTAGTTAGAATTCATAAAAATTGAAAGCTTATTTTCTCACATTTAGTCTGCATCATATGGATTCAGGTAACTTCGTTTTGAGCCTTGAAACTGAAACTTTAATATCAACTTAAAATGAACCCAATTTACCTTAAGGAGCATTAGAATTAATGAGAATATTTAGTGGTCTAGGCTAGAGACATGTTTTGGCATTGTTAAGCGTAGGAGTTGTTGTTAACAGTCTTTGTTACAACCGAGGGGTGATATCTCGTCCCACGTATGGAAGTATATTGATGTATGATAATTATATTTGGGACACTCTCATCAAACAGTTACGCATTAGATATCGCTACTAGGAACTAGACTCCCACATACCATCATGTATATTTTTGGAGACACCACTAGGTTACAAGCCTGCCATAGGTAAGTGAGTCAGCTACCTTGTAGATGTGATACATCGAACATAGCATATGTGGAGACGGGTTGTCGTATGTTAAGTCCTTGGTCATTTCTCTTTAATTTGATCACCAAGGTGTATATTTCAATTCACAGATACTTGGTAAACCTTTATACCTAGCGCATCCCTTTTTATTTATTTATTTTTGTTAATTCTAAAAGTAACCGCCCACCAAAACATCTCACCCGTGTAGTTCTCCAGCTTTTATTGCTTGGTAAGTTGTGATTTTGTTCACCTATTTCCTTTTTATCTTCTTCTTGAAGGTCATCATGGATAAATCGTTGAATTTCCCAACTCCCTCCTCTGACAAATCTCAGCAACCTCCTCTAGAGGTTCCTCATTTTCTGGTCGGCCCCTTGAAGCGCAAGGTGAAGAGCTTGGAAATGTCATCAACATTCAACCCATATCATCTCGAGCACCTCCTGATGATTATCCTTGGACCACATCAAAATAATTTGAGCCAGAAAGCCCTAAAAAAGCTTCATAGTTCTCAATCTTTCCCTCAAATCCACTCTTTAATCTGATTGTAGTCTCTCATGAGTAACCTTACAGTGCTTTCGATCAACCCGGAATCCATTTTCGAGATCCTATGGTAGCATCTCGCTCTACCATTCATCGGTTGTTTCTAGATGAAATGGAGTCATATTTTGATGACGTGTCATTCGCCAGTGCTCCATAAAGCACTCTTTATGAAACTTTTGGCCTGTATATCCCGGAAGCCTCTTCAGCAGTTTTCCCCTCTGACAGAGAATTGTTTGGATCCACACCTCATGATTCAAGTAGTGGAACTGAAATATCATCTAGTTATGTTATGCCCATGCTCCCACATGATTATACCTCTTTTGGAAACCTCATTTCTGGAGCTTCCAGTGGTACACCCTTATTTTCGGATCTCATTTGGTCAATAGGTATTCCTCCGTCTTTCGACCCGTTTGTTTCGAACGTGGTCGCAATGTCTCAACCTTTTGTTCAACTGAAAGTCACCATTGGTCAAATGACCATGTCGTTTGGATCCTTTGTCCCCTTTTCACCATCTATGATTACTACAGTCCCACCATTGAGTGGAAAATCCACAGTTTCGTTCATGCCTTGGGAGAAATATAACACTCTCTATGTCCCTCCCCTTATGGGTGGGGAGAAACCGATTTATGGATCTATTCCTGGGGAAAGTCAGCCTCATGTTCAATAATCCTAGGTTCAGCAGCCCTTTCCATAGTTGAACCCATAATATTCATACGTTCAGTAACCTAACATTCCTTATGTTCAAATTTTCGAATGTATAATATCAGAAGTACGTCCAATAGCCCCAACCTTTGGTTAGTTTTTTTGTGACTAATCCTCAGTTTGGTTCTTACACCAAAGTTGTTTTGAATCTCTTTCTCTTTCAATTTGGTCTTTTCCTTCATCAGTATGGTACTTAGTACTAGACTTTTCCTCAAGGTCAGTACCACCAACCCTACACTGGGCCTCAATCTAGTGCTTCATATCAACGAATTCCTCAGTACCATCAGCCTCATCCAGGACCTTAGGCTAGACCCTATGTTTAGCAAGGACCACAGGTTGGACCTCATGTTCAGCAAGGACCATAGGCTAGACCTCATGTTCAGCAAGGACCACAAGCTAGACCTCATGTTCAGCAGTGACCGCAGGTTGGACCCTACTTTCAAAAGGGGTCGCAAACTGGACCTTAAGTTCAACATGTATCTTATCCTGGACCCCATGTCCAGCAAGGTCCATAGCCTCAGTACCCGCAGGGGAAATATCAACAACCACAGCTAGGTCCCTATCAGCAGTATATGCAGCAAGTTCCCTACCATCCATGGGGGAAATATGCATATCTAGGTCAGAATATGCCCTATTGGAGCCAAAATCCTTATCAATCAAGTTGGAACCCCCGATTTTTCTTGCCTCATCATCCTCCTTTACCATTCTTGGCTACTTTGGAATTTTCGGATGTGTCAAAGTTCACAAATGACCCCATCCATCATCAGTTGTATTGGCCTCTGATTCCAACTAAGATTCCAGAATATTGTCCGAAGTTCAAAGGAAAATTTGGGGAAGACCCTCAAGCCCATGTTATGACATACCATTTGTGGTGTTCCTCTAATTCTTAGATTGACGATTCTATTCATCTTTTTCTCTTCCAGCACACTTTGATTGGTGTTGCTGCCAAATGGTACATTGAACTCCCTTGAGGAATTTTCTTCGATTTCATTTCCTTAGCCATTGCCTTCCTCACTCATTTCCAATTGTCTATCTTGTATGAAACCGACACCCATTTACTCACTTCATTGAAGTAGTCTACATCTATGCATATCTTGGATCACATCCAAGAATGGCGACGTCACCATCGCCTTATCAAATTTGAGATCCCAGATCAATTGTTGACCAAATGGTTCACAAAATCATTAGTTACCAAAATTTCAAAAGATCTTGCAATGGGAGGGTGTGTCACAGAAGAGGAAGTCATATTTAGAGCTCAATACCTGGACTTGGTTTATTCCCAGTCCAGGAGTATATATGAGTTGTTACCTGATGCACTGCATCCTTCAACTAATCCTTCATCATCTCAGTCTCCTGTTACGCCTCCGGTGGATGGTGTTATTGGGACAATGGCTCATACTGATAGTGGTGTGCCTAATTCTTCCTTGAAGTACAAATACACTATTGTTGTTGCACCCTCTCCTTCATATAATCAGAATAATATTGGTAAAACCTCAGAGGTAAATGTTATTCAATCTACCACAGTAGAAAAATCCTCGAAGGGTAAGAAAAGGGGTAAAGGAAAGTCTAAATATGATAACCCTAAACAAGATTCCAATAATTCTTCTGTCGGTGATTATTCATCATGTAAGCCCAAATATCCTTGTTTAATATGTGATGATGAACATTAAACCAAGGATTTTCCTTCGCGTGCCGAATTTTCCCATCTTCTGAAGGGCACACCCAGGACTCCAGCGGTTTTGAAAGAACCATTTCCTTCCCAGCAGGCACAAATGGTAGACTAAGCTTAATCATCTGGTAGCTCTCAAGTGTCCATGGCTAGAACGTAATTTGTTTCCATCACCATGAGAACGAAATATTATCCCAATCCATCCAAGGCTCATGTGGAATCGGAAGTCCCAGATCACTCTTCCTCTTCCATGCCCCCTACCTCTGGTTCTATCTAGATCATGAGACCGAGTAATGAATCCATCATATTACCACCCCCAGAAGGTTTTCTTTGTAAATAGTCTTATAATATGAATGTGAGAGTAGCACAACACTACAATATTGTAGAATATATGGCTCAGGCACGTTTGACGATGTCAAATTTGGAGGTCCTTCAGTCGTGCCCATCACAACAGAAGGCGCTACTCACTTCCATTAGAGGGACTGATCCTTCAGATTCCAATCTAATTATTCTTTATCTCAAAAATTTTGTTCCTCACATCCCATCTCAGGTAGCTTTTTTAATTCAAATTACCATTATGGGAAATAATATTCATCATATTGTCGTTGATTAAGGCACTTCAACCTACATCATGTTCATTTCATGCTAGAAATCCATCAGCTCTCCCCCATTGATTCAGTCCATGAATACCTTAGAATATTTCGATGGTCAAGGTTCTCGGTTGTACGAAATTCTTAAGAAATTTCTAATCCTATTGGAGATTAAAACGGTGAACAGGGAAGTTGAAGTGGTAGATGCCAAATTAAACTACAATCTCCTTCTTGGATGCAGTTGGACAAATGCTATGGTTTAGGTGGTCTCCACCCTCTTTCATCTCCTCTGTTTCCTTCATAAAGGGAAGATAGTAATTATGGATCCATTGGATTTCTTCCCCTCTAAGTCTTCAGCAGGAAACATTCCATATGTTGGGAAGGCCTCTACTCCTTATGAGAAAATTGGGTCGAGTCTTTTCAAAGGCTCGTCTATTATGGGATTTTTTCTTCTTTTGCCTCCATCAATTTGATTTCATCTGGTCATGATCCATGGATTGTTCCCAATCCCAATCAGATTGAAAGTTTTAGTGACGCCATGCCTCTTTTCCCAGCTGAGAAAATGTATCGAGATATCCTCATAGCTTCCGAGGCTGCATCTGAGACCAATACTCATTTGGTTTCATCCCTAGACACTTATGAGCAGTCTCCCTGGTTTTGTTCTTGGGACTCTGATGACCCTTGAACGAGATTTTCCCCACTAACGAGAGTATCATGGAGGTCGTGTCTCTCAAAGAAACTCCATGGGATGATGGACACCATTGTTCATCATTTCTCCCAATCCTAGGTGATATCTCTGCCTTTCTAGGATCCCATGCTTTGTCGATACCGATTGACCCACTTTAGAATCTCGATTTGATTCATGAAGTGTTGTCCGAGGGAAACATGGGAAATATCACTCCGACCATTCCATTTGAAATCTCTGTGATTATGGAGAATGTCTTATTTCGGGTTTCTTTTTCTCCCCATGAGCTCAAGATTTACTCTACTTTCCTAAAAAAACATGACCTTCCCAAACCCTTCGACCATGTTCTTACCGTTTGGTCACTTCCCCTCGGGGGAATTATTTCCATGCTTCGTGACCCTTACTCGGCCAGGGGGTATGGGCACATCATTTTTGTTGTGAATCTTCTCACAAAATTGGTCGAGGAAATGCTTACACATGGTGTCAACGGTAGAAATGTGGGTTTATTTCTGTTAATCATGAAAAAATTCTGTCATTTGAGTACATCTTTGAAATCCATTTGAAAAATATTATGCTTAATATTAAGTGTGATAAATTTGTACATTAGTGTGTTATTCATTAGTGTGCTTTGATTTATTTTTTTGGTGTGATTGTTTGCCTTGCATACATGTTTCCTTTGCTCACCTTGTGTTCCACTTGGTTTGCAGATGTCTTCATATCACTACATTGGTTTTGCTAATTGTTCTTTCTTTAGCACATGGAACCTGTCTTCCATAGCGTGGGAACTCATTACTCCTGATTGTGAGTTGATTAATTTACAAGGCATTTGTTTGGGTCAGACAACTAACAATTTTTCTGAGTACAATGCATTGATCGAACTATTATCGAATTCCATTCATATTGGGACAAGATATTTGGTTGTTAAGTTGGACTCATAGCTCATTGTGTTAGAACTGAATGAGTGTTACTCTCTGTGCAATACTCAAATTTTTTGTATGTATTTACATGTTAGATTATTGGAAATGCATTTTTATTTTATCACATATCAACACATTCCACGACATTTAAATATTTTAACAGATTCATTAGCAAACCATGTATTAGATAGAATTTGTGAAATATGTAAATCAAGACATCATTATGATACACAAGTAGCCATAGAAACATGTATATGTATATATGTGTGTGCGTGTGTGGGGTGGGGGGGGGGGGGTGGGTCTGTAAGTGTGTTACATCCAAAAGCTCAAAAAATATATGTTCTGTTACAAAAATGGCTCTTCAAACCTACATCGGTACAAAAATGTATAAAAAGAGTTGTTATCCACCCACATGGTGCTCATGGTAGCAGGTGACTACTCGAATTACTCGCCAGAGTAATCGACGCAGTTTTCCCTGAACTCCGACAGTGTGTCCCTGAAAACACAATTGGATCTCATAAAATGTGGGAAACTCTGGGATGCCTTGCATGAGGCCAACCAGGTTCTACTCTAGCTCCGCTAATGTGTCTACTCCCTCCTCATGTGGCACCCATTGTGCAATCAGGGACATGCTGAGAGGTCTTTATGGTCCCATATCTGTAAACACATCATAATTTTACATGTCAGAACATATAAAAAAAAACATTTAAAATGTGAAAAATTCCTAAAACCAGTTTTTACCTGCATCAGTCCATTTTGTGTCTGGTGAGATCAGAAGATCTGGATCTCCTCTGAAGATGATGTCAGCATAGGCGTAGTCCTCAACAATGATCAGTTGTTTCCGCAACCAACTAAAGAAGGTTGTGGGGAAATGCATATGTTTCCCTCCTCCCTATCTAGACATTATGCAGCACCATCGCATCAGCCTCAAATCCCTTAAGGCTGGATCATGGATCTCCAACCAGTGATACTGAAACAGGGGTACTCTCTCTAGAAAGAAGGTCACCAGAATTGACCCACACCCGAACTGTTTCAGTCTCCCGATCTTGCACTTGGTTAGTTGGTTCTTCATGTTAGCTAGTAACCCTTCGCACCAGTTGAACATCATTGGTGCCAAGAAATCCACTACATACTGGAACTATAATTTTTTTGCCTCATGCAACGTCTCAGATCCTGCCACTCTACTGATACAATGTAGTATCATGTGCAGGGGGAGCACTCTGATGGAAGAAATTTCTACCTTCCCACTCTATGTCTTCCATGCCCCAGGATAGTGTCTTTGGATTAGCATGCCCGTGCTCTCACCCCTTGGGAAATCCTTAGAGAGTTTGATTCTCTCTCCTCACCTAGACAATCTGGTGATAAAGTAGATGTCCATGACATATAGCTCAAGTTCTTGGTCCCCAATGATGAACAGTAGTCGGTCCACATCCCAGATACTGATCAAGTACTAGAGAAGCTCCACTTGAGCTCTCAAACTGGACATTTGAAAGACTTTCAACAATCCACAATTGCACAAATCATTAACGCAATCTTGTTCCTGCAAGGCTTGGTAGCCTTCCACCTTATGGCCTCATTCTTTCCATTCAACTGGCATCTTCTCTGAAAACGCCTACAAAACATGTCCAATTGGTATTTTAGGAGCATTCATGGAATAATTTTAAGAAGTTAATGGTGGAGTTGGGAGATTTTTCCATTTTAAAATATACATTGTGGCTAGGGAAACTATCTGAAATAATTCGGCGCTAGTGGTGCACTGCCCTGACAGGTTGAGTGAGACCAGTGTGACCCTGATAGCTCGAAATCGTGCTGGTCGCGGGTGATCTTAAACTTTGAAATACCTTCCCTAAACTTCGTAATTATAAAAAATAAATGCTAAATATACATGATAAAAATGAAAAGGAGGTTTAGAGCTCTCACCTGGCAGAGACAGATCGATGAATGGTGTCCTGGATCGGCCGCACCGCTAATTTGAAATTTGGAGATAAAATGGGAAAAATGCTCTTCTAAATATGGAAAAGTGAAAATGATTTTTTTTTTTTGGTATACTTATAGATTTTGAAAATAAATCACCAATATTTTAATATTTTTCCTCAATATCTTTGATGTTTTTTGTTTATGTGCAGTACAGGACTTTCACACTACTGATGATTGTTTACAATGCAAACGAGTTGAATTTTATCTCTTTTTCGGGCTCATTAAATGTTTACGAAAAAGAAACCCCCCATGGAGTCAACTTTCAGCTCTTTTCTGACTCTCGAAAAATGAAAATATTTCTGAGTACTTGTCATTTCGAACTAATTTAAGTGAATGAATTGACGTGATCTCAGTTTACGTGTACCCCTTTTTCGAGCTGAGCTTAACTATTTATGAAAAAGGAATACCTTTATCGAACATGGTCAAGAGGTTCTCTCGTACATAGTTTTCCACCTTTTCGGATTCAAGAGACCACTTACGAAAAGGGAAATGATGGATTTTCCTCTTTTATTCTTTTTAAACTCCCTAAACATGAAAAGTTGTCGAGTTTACCTTTCATGGGACTCGTTAAATATTAAACGATGAAAGACTTGTCACCATGATGAGACCGAGCTCCTCCTTCCTAGGGCTCATTAAAATTACTAGGATGGATTCATTCGAAGAATGAACATACATTCTCAGCATATGCTATCCTCTTCATGTTATCTATAAAAAATAAATAGGTACTCGTTAGCAATAACGAGGGGAAATTGAAAGTGTACGTCTTATGTGTATTTGGAAAGCTTGTTGTTCTTGAACATGACACTCACTTTCAGTTTGTTTCAGGTTGGGGACATCCTACATTTTTCACTTTGCCTCCATGGGTTTGGGAAATCTGTTTGCCTCTCATATGATTACTGATTTTGTCAACATGACCTCTGATCCTATTTGAGTCAAATGTTTCCACCCTCCAAAGTTGTGTCAGCAATATTTTCAAGAGAAGTCATTTGTGTCAAACACCTTCTAAATATTTGACCTCCTCTGATACAATCCTGAATCACTCATATCATCTTAAGATATATGTTGTTTCGTGTCAATGATGTGGAAATCCTTATAGTCCTCCTTTGACGAATCACTTCCTGTTGACTTCAGCTCATTATCTTGGAATGTGGTTTAGAGAATTCTTTCAGTAACTTGGAGGCAAGTTCTTTGTGCTCAACCACTGTTTCACGTCATTAGCCTTCAATCGAATGATTCTGCAAGTGTTTTACTTCAACACATCTATTCACACTTGTATATTGTGTTGCTATACCTTGAGGTTCATCATCACTATTGGTGGTCCATCTCGTGCCTATTAACGGTTTTTCATCATTGACCAATAATTAGGTGGTTTCTACCATGTTTGACACCAATATATTTATTCACATGGATAGATTCATACATTGGGTTAATTGATATCGCAGTGAACACCCTTGGTCACATCTAATTTTTTTTCCAGGCTGCATGGAGTTATTGAGTATTCATGATTGTATACATGATCATATCTATATAGATGGTTGTGTCCATACCGCGGATCCATTTCTATGATCTCTTATATACAGATGGTTGCGACCATACTATGGGTTCATGTGTCATTTGATGCCTAGTGCAACATCATGTGGTTAGGCATATTTATACCAGATATTTCATATATTGTAAGTGTTTGATTTGGCAGGTTATTCGAAGGTGGTCTGTGTTCTTTCCTTGGTTCATAAATCATTTCAGCCATCACTCCCTATTTTTCCTTCATGCTTTAGGGGGCATATGTTACATAGTAATTTTTCACCATGCTCATCTTCTCATCCCTGATCCTGAAATTCCCCGTGACGAATCCTGTGCAATGTTTCCATCATCAAGAAATATGCTGACATATCCCCTTGAATATCCAAATAATACTTCCTTGAAATATTACAGGAGAAACTTGGTAAAATTCCTACTTTCTTGGTTCAGTGCCCTTCTTGGCTCCATGATCACGCTGATGTCCCTATCCCATATCTCGCCCAGTGCTATAAGCTCCCTAATTTATTGGAAAACCATGTTGATCCCCTTTCTCACAGTGTGTTGGGTCCCTTGTTTTGAAAATGAAACAACTTTCGAGTTGCGGAGAATAGGTGGCGGAGCGCAACCATGGTAGACAGAGAGCTGTCACGGTTCCAGAGAGCCGGAGAGAAAGTGGCACGAAAGTTGTGGAGAACCAACATAGATGGCAGGAATGAGAAACAAGGACAGGCAGCAGAACTCCCAGTGATCAGGGAGATGCGGCAAATAGAAAAGCAGAAAAAGAGGGAAAACTAACAGTCACGTTGGAAAAGGAACAAATAGGAAATTAGACAGCGTAGATAGGAGTTATTCCAATAGAGGGATGAGGAAGAGAGCTGCAAGATAGCTCTATTCTATTCTATTATGTTCTGTTTTGTTCTGTCACTATTTTAATATGTCCCTTTGTAATCAACTCTGAGGAGTAATGTAACTGTCAGGTATTGATAATGAAATATACTTCTACCTGTGTTTGATGTTCTGAGTTTCGTGTTAAGCATTTGGTTATGGTGAATGTATTTCCCACTTTTAAATTTTCATTTTTCATCTTGAATATGCTTCATGAGTGGTATCCTGTGCAAAGTAGTTAGATCTGTTTGTGGTTTCCAGTTATTTTTGTTTTTCTCTATAGTTGTGATTGGTCGATATCTGACCTATTCCTAACCTTAATAAGGTCATGGCACACCTTGGATGAGACTCTCTGCTCTTCGGAGTAGGGTGAAAATGTCGACGTTGTGCTAGGCTACTGTGGAAACCTTTTTGGCCTCTCTCCTGAACCTGGGTCTTGCTCAGAGAAATTATTTCTCGCCAAAAAATGGTTCCATTGTTGGGATCTGAAATTTCATTTAGGAGCTAGATCATGGTATTAAGGATCTTCGAGAGAGAACTACGAAGCTGGTGGGATAACTAGTTAGGTCATTTCATATCGCAGCAAGTTGAGTTGAGATAGAAAAGGGAGAAAAATGTTAAGGATCGGATTCTATTCTTTGAATCTGCAAGTGATCTCTATGAAATTTTCTAGGGAAATTTTCCATAGGAACTCTATAATTGGTTGCGGAGACTACAAGTCAAGACACTCCAAGGAAGGTCACGTAAGGTTTTTTGCAAGTGGTCGCATGTGGATCTGGTAGCACTCCATCAGTTAGTTACTGATTTGACCCAAGCAGTGGATATCTAGGTACAATCTATCTTGGAAGGATATATAGTGGAATTCATAGCTAAGTGTTACCAGTCCTTCTCAAAATAAAAGGATGTATTCATATCCATATTGTGGGGATGGTTGTTGAAGTAAATTCCCTTGTGTATCAAAGCTCTAATGGTAGAAAATGGACTGATGGAATTTAAAAAATATGGGATGGAGACTTAAACCTCCAGTATTGGGGGAAGGAGCTGATGGAGAGATTCTCCAAGTAGGTTGGAAGGGGGAATAGGGATATGGATGCTGAGACCTCCAGTAGGTTGAGAGAGTGACGAGAACATCGGAGGGCACAGATTGCTGAGAAGTGGTGGGAAAGGGTGATGAAGGAGTTAGAGAAGCATAAAAGTAGTCGACAGGACAAGGAGAAGGTGCCAAAAATGACACAGGAGATGGAAGGTCAAACGGGATCCCAAGGAATAGGAGGTACCATCAAGGAATTCAGGCAAGTGTATAGGAGCCCAGCCCAAAGATAAAAGGGAGAAAATTCCAACGTGGAGGAAGCGCAACCCGAGGAGATGTTCGATGTGGAGTTGCATGTTGCGATGGAGCAACTATTCCGAGAGAGGCCAACACCCATAACTCAAGGTAACTCTATTCCCCAAAGTTCAAGTAGATCTAGTCCCGACCTTCACCTAGTACTCTATCAACCACTGGGTGAAATTTTTGTTAAGTTACGAGAAATTAGCAAGCTGAATAGTGTTCAGTCTAAAACAACAATACCTACTAGCAATAGTGATAGTAATACAATTTCATAGCCAGGGAATAGAGGTTTTATTCTAGTATCACCCACACAAAGAAATATGGCAGGATCATTTACCCGATATCCAGAGTTCTCTGGGAGTGGCAATGACGATGTGGAGCAACATTGGTATCTCTACGAAGCCATATGGAGGGCTCGGTAGACACCTGAGGCGGTTAAGTTGATCAAGTTCCAAATTACTCTAAGAGAGAGAAATCTTTGCGGGTTCATTAAATGGTCTAAAGCTCATCCGAGCCCATCAATATATGATGTAAAGAAAGAGTTTGTCAAAGAATTTAAGTTACTGCAGACAAATCAGCAAGGTTTATTAGAGATGTAGGAGACTAAACCGCGAGAAGGTGAAACAGCATGGGATCTGATGATAAGGCTCAATGATGCAATTGGAAAATTGAGTTACCCAATCGATCTGAATCATCAGAGTGATTGGTTTATCAAGGCCCTTCTTCCGTTGACAAGAACTCCCCTAACATAATAGAATATTGATACATTACAAGATGCATTGGAGCAGGCTATGAAGATAGAGGCTATGGCAGGGTATCCATAGGAATTCAAAGGAGGAGCAACATCTCAAGACCCTTATATATTGGGATTACAGCATCAGATAGCTAGTCTAACAAAAAAGTTGAAATATATTCATCCAATATGACCTGTAAGATCCAATGTGTGGTGTACGCATTGTCTGATGGAGGGAGACATGGTCACCAAATGCCCAAGGTTGCCGGGATAGAATACGGGGGCTTCAGCAGTAGGAACACAAGGGAATCCACCAATATGGGGAGTTGCACAGATAAACACTCAAGGGCTATATCCACCACAACCCACTTCCCAGGGTTCCCTGTGCAATAGAATAAAGCCACAACTAAATACTGCGAAATATGCAAAAGCATTGGTCATCCACCACGCCTATGCCCAATTTTGAAAAAATACTCCAACGTTCCAAATAACATATATTGTGAGTTCTGTGCTTCCACAACACATAATACAAAGCATTGCAGAGCCCTGGATGCACTGGTGTAACAATTGGGCAGGCCATCGTATAGAGTGACTGAGGCTCCAAGTGGATGAAGAGGAGGAATGTGAGGAGGCAAAGCTGGAGGAAGAGGACCTGTAATATGTTACAATTGTGACCAAGAAGGCCACATATCTAGGGAATTTCCACTTCCCAGAATACCATGGTGCTCTCAGTGCAGAGTCAATACACACGCGACTGAAGACTGCCCAGAGTTAATTAAGAGATGGGAAGAAAGAGCCAGACAATGAGGAGAAAACCTGGTGAATGCAGAACCAAGAATAGTAGAGGCTCATGCTATGCAAAATGTAGCTATAGTAATAGAGGGAGGAAAGAGAACAGGGGAGATGCACAAAATATAGACCCGATAAATCTGATAAAGCCAACATCTCCAAAGCTATTTTTCAGGACAGATAGACAAAAACAATATTTTAAAGAAGCAGTGGAAATATTTTCCCAACTTGGGGGGAGAAAAGGCATCGAGTTACCACAACCGACTGTAGAAAAAGAGAAACAGACCAATACAAGTAAAATAATTGAAGAATGGTTCCAACTATTTTGAAGATTGTAACCAATACACCAATTCTAGAACAACTGAAAAAAAAAAATCTATAGATGATGGTGTGGGAAATTGTAGAACCAGAGGATTGAAATGATTCAACACAGAAATACATACGGAGAATCAAAAGAAACAAGAGAAGAATAGGAAAGGAATTCTACGTAAATACTCAAGTTGTAGGATTCCAAATTAAAGACACCATGCTTGACCTAGGGTCAGGTGTCAACATTCTGCCAAGAAAGACATGGGAAGCATTTGGGAAACCAAAGTTGACATACTCGCCAATCTAGCTCTGCATGGAAAATCAGTACTGCATTGTGCCCATAGGCGGACTAGAAGAGGTCGAAGTCGATGTTGAGGGGGTAAATACATACACAGACTTTGAGGTGATAGACATCATGGGGGATAAGGATCCCTATCTGGCATTATTGGGGATATATTGGGCTTTTGAGAACTATGCAGTGATCGACTTGAAAAATGAATTGACGATATTTGAATACAGGGAAGTCTGGGTCACTCAGCCACTTGCCCATATCAAGGACCCCGATATACAGAAACTTTTGACAGCAAAGAGGATGCTCAACTTCTCAATCATCTCTATCAGATGACAACAGGGAAAAGAGAATACTACATCAACCCAATAGTGGGGGGGACTGTAAGTTAGAGAAGTGTTCAAAGCTCAGACTTGGGCTCAGAAATAGCTTGGGTTGATTGGTAGTAGGGAGGATATGAGACCAATAAAAGAAGATGTGCTAACATTCGAAGAGTCAACTGGATTGGAACTGAGGTAAGAGGATATCGAACTTTGTCAAATATGAATGTTGTAAATACAGTTATTGAAAGAATAGAGGATAAAGTACCAGTTTAACATAGAGTCTCGCTCATGGATGTGGCTCTACAATCCACATCAACAAGGTGGTGGAGCAACCATCGCAGCTCTCTATTGCGATGGGAGGATGTTAAGGTAGCATTAAAAGCCAGATTCAAAGACGATGAAGGACCACAATTCAATGAAAGTACCAAGGGGATTCTGATCCTATTAAACATTTACAACATTGTGAGTGCCACTGGAAGAAATAAGGGTACCCAGAACATCTGTGGATGCACAATTTTATACATTCACTAGATTCAGTTCCCCAAGCTTGGTACTTAACCAAAGAAAAGAAAAGAGGAACCGACACCTAGCATGCAGTGGCAGATAAGTTTATGCAATGCTTTTTTTTTTAGGGAGAAACAAAACCAGTCACGCAAGCACTACAAGCCATCAAAAGGGTACTATTCTTTCCAGAAATTCAGGAAGATGAAGAAAAACCGCTCTTGACACAGAGTATCAAACAGTTAGTAGCATGCAAAAAGATAGATAGTGAAATGGAAGATGATGATCTAGAAAATCTTAGACACTTATATTTTGAAGAAAAGGAAGGGGAGTGGGATATACAAGAAGAACCTACAACGGAGGGAATCCATCTGCTACCATTTAATACCAAGAAGTTGAACATCGAAAATTTGGAAAAACCCAAAATCACGTCAATTGGAGACTGCTGGGATGCAGAAACGACTAAGGAGATATTTAATCTTATACATGAATATGAAGACTTATTCTCATCCTCAGTAGCAGAGCTAAAAAGGATAAAAGGAGACATGGCAGAAATGCGTATAATAGTGAAGCCCGACGCAAGACGAGTAAAGCACAGTCCCTACTATCTAAATCCAAGAGTGAAAGAGAAAGTCAAGGCAGATATTGATAAAATGTTGAAAGAAGGGTTGATTTTTTTGGTGGAAGAAGTAGAGTAGGTAAGTCCTATAGTCATACAAAGTAATAAGGAAAAGTCTGAGATTTGAGTATGTGTTGACTACATGAGCCTCAACAATGCATGCATACATGATCCATTCCCCACTCCGTTCAGTGATGAGGTGCTCGAAAATGTGGCAAGGAATGAAGCTTATCCATTTATAGATGGATTTTCAGGATACCATCAAGTGAGGATAGCTGAAAAATATAAAAATAAAACAACTTTCACAATTGAATGGGGCTCGTTTGCATATCATGTAATGCCCTTCGGGTTGAAAAATGCACCAGCAATCTTTTCACGAATTGTGATAGCAGCATTTCGGGAATATATCCATAAATTACTTAAGGTTTATATGGATGACTGGAAATTTTACAGCCTGTTGAATAATCATGCAAATTTATTAAGGATAATGTTTGACAGATGCAGACAACTTCAAATTTCACTCAATCTTAAGAAGTGCATCTTTGCAGTACCTTTTGGGACGCTGCTAGGAAATGTTGTTTGTAAACAAGGTGTTTGCGTGGATCCAACAAAAGTGGCAATTATAATCAACATAGAGGCACCAGAAACCATGAAACAGTTGAGATCACCGCTAGGCCATACGGGGTACTACAAAAGATTCATCCGAAACTATGCAAAGATAATAGCCCCATTGGAAAATCTGTTGTGAAAATCAGAGCAATTCATTTGGACAACCGAGTGTACTACTGCACTCAATACACTGAAAGAAAAATTGGCAAATGCGCCCATATTAGTTCATCCTCATTGGGACAAAAAATTCCACGTCCATATTAATTCCTCCAACATTGCATTAGGAGCAGTTCTGGCTCAACTTGGAGAAACTTCAGTTCATCACCCAGTTTACTTTGCAAGCAGGAAGTTATCGACAACTGAAAAGAACTACACAACAACAGAATGGGAAGCTTTAGCAATGGTGTATTCCTTTCAAAAGTTTCGCCATTACCTATTAGGAGGTATGTTCAAATTCTTCATGGACCATTTAGCATTGAAGTACCTAGTTAACAAACCGGTCCTTGAAGGAAGGATCTGTAGATGACTCCTACTGTTCCAGGAGTTCACCTTTGAAGTGATAGTGAAACTAGGAAGACTGAATGTGGATCCTGACCATTTATCAAGGCTGGAAAATGGAGAAAATGGAGGGTCCTTGGATGATCAGCTGCTAGACGTTGATATCTTTAGAGTAGAAGCCATCTCTGACTATTTATATTAGACATCAATCTATCTAGTAACAAGACATTGCCCAGTTGAATATACAACGACTCAGAGAAGACATCTTGTCATCAAGGTAGCCGAATATCAGTTAATAGTAGGAAAACTGTATAATATGGGATTAGACCAAGTCTTGCGGAGATGTGTCATGGACCGTGAAAGGGAGGATATACTGTGGGAGTGGCATTGCGGAGTTGCGGGAGGGCACGTCGGCACAAAACCCACCGCAAGAAATATATTACAGGCAGGGCTATGGTGGCCCACGGTACACAAGGATAGTAAAAAAATTGTACAGAAATGTGATGTCAAAGAACGGGACGTCCATCACATAGAGATGAGCTACCACTTCAACCTGTACGAGCACTGCAGCCATTTGAGAAGTGGGTTTTTGATTTTATAGGACCAATCGCACCTGTCCCAAGACATTCACAGGAAAGGTACATAATTACCACAATAAATTATCTTACTAGATGGGAAGAGGAAGTACCAGTGAAGGATTGCATGGAAAAAATATCATCCAGGTTCATTTTTGAAAATATCATTAGTAGATTTGGCTACCCCAGAAGTCTAACTAGCGACCAAGGTAGACACTTCATCAATTCCACAATCAAATCTATGTTAGAAAAATTTATGGTACAAAATCATAAGAGCAGTCCATACCATCCTCAAGCAAATGGAATTGTTAAAGAATTTAATAAAATTCTAGAAAAGGGGATAACAAAGATTTGCAATGCTAATCGAGATAATTGGATGAGCGCATACCAGCAACGTTATGGGCATATAGGACAACTGTGAAAAGACTGCACAACCAGACCCCTTTCCAGCTGGTGTACGGGAGGGAAGCGGTGGCACCCGCTGAATTTATCATACCAAGCCTACTAATCTCTTCAACACTACATTTAACAGAAGAAGACTCATTGAAGGAGCGCCTACATGAGCTACAAGAACTTGAAGAGGACAATTTTCTGGTGGAATTCCATCAGACAATCCAAAAGGACAGACAGAAAGCTTGGCATGACCGTCATATCAAACATAAAACCTTTACGGTCGGAGGAAAATTTTTATTGGAGAACAGAAAATTCCAAAAGTTCCCATGTAATATCAAAATGCATTAGCTCAGACCGTACCATGTAATTGAAATCCGAGATTTAGGAGTAGTTCAGTTAGCACAACTGGACGGCCAAGTGTTACCAGGATGGGTGAATGGCACACGCCTGAAGCCTTATCACGAGTGAGTTCTATTATTTCCTTTTCAAATAACTCTCGCAACTGATAGGAGTCAGTATGGTAGACTAGAAATATATTGAGTCAATAACTCTTTCGCACCCGAGAAGAGAATAGATAGGAATCCCAATAAAGCACAATTTGCAATAACAAGAGGAAACTCATTATTGCAATGCGGAGACTGCACCGCAACCGATTGTGGTCTGGAGAGGGTAGTGTCCAGCATGTCATCCATGTCCGAAAGCCAAATGTGTCAAACATTATTCCGTCATCGTCACCCATCACACCCATGTCAGTCCATAGGATTACCCGGATTTGAGAATTAACTACCATAATTAGTAACATCCATACCATATTAAATTTTCCATATTAGGTCATAATCATTACCCATCACGTCTACCCAAATCCCAAAGTCACAGTTATCCATGTCAGAACACACCTCATCGCAGTATCTAATCACACGATTATAGTCATGGGGAAGGCATAGAAATTAATTATTTATGGATTCTTATCAACCTCATTCGTGCCGGTTACATTACTTAACCTACATGAAAGAAGAAAGCACAAGAATGCCAGAGAATTCCAATTTAGAACAAGAAACAACAGCAACAGTAAGAAAAATCTTATCAGAAGAAGTCCAAAGAGAGAATCTAGTAGTAGGAATTTATAGAAAAAGAGAAGGGGTAGCACTACAAGTGTACAAAAGAATATCAAAGATGACCAAGGTAGCACCAGCAGTCGTCGAGCCTGATCTCGACGAGAGAATTCAGAGAATGGAATCGCTAGTGGGAAAGTATGACAATGCGTCCCTGATTGACACAGATTTCACAAATTCATACCAGTTTCCAGTGATGAAAAGGTAGGTTTACATAGAAAATTACACTACGAAAGGAGGAGAGGAAGAAGCAAGATTAAATCCAGAGTTCAGAGGTATCCAGTAGTCGACAATACTAAACCTCAGGAACCTCCCAGTGTTGGGAACCATAGGAGCAGCAATCCAGTGTACGAAATTCTTGCTGAGCATACTCCAGAACGGGTCACTATGGTTAGGGAGGGAGATACCAATACATGCAGAAGATATTCACAGGCTAACAAGATTATCAGCAGAAGGAAGGGTTGTCTCCATGGCGTTCCAAACTTTCTCCAAGAGAGCAAAGAAGGTGGGGGATTGTGACTATTATAAGAAATATGACACTCAGAGAGGAGGGAAGGGGGCGAAGATAGATCTCATAAAAATCCCAACAGTTAAATTTTCCTGTTACCTGATTGTAGGCAAGACCATGAGGCACTATACGAAGGGCGAATGTACCCTCGACACCATTTCAGTTGCAGAACACTGCCTCCAGGGAACCCAACTAAATTGGTGTATGTTTCTGTTGAATGAATTGTTCTAAGCCTGCGAAGATAACTACAAAATATCCATTAGGTTCATCTATGATTATCTCATCATGGCATTTTCAATGTGGAAATGGACTCACCGAGGGGTGAGACAGCTTGCGGAAATCACAAGTGGTCAGTCGATGGAGATGAAGTTTACGCCCTGGAATATCTTAGGAGAACCCAACACCAATGAGGTAAACGAATAATTGTTCACATTCTGGTATAGGCAGATGGTGGAAATAGTGGCGAGGCAGCAAAGGGTTCCGAGGAGTCTTCTGGAAAGATATTCCTCTCAAATATGGTTCCAGGTCACCCACAATAAGACATACATCAGGCCCACTTGCATGGATGAAACAACTTTTAAAATGAGATTGTTAAAGTTTCAAGTGGACGAGAAGGCATTCCACACTGAATTCTATTCCTGGACGGGGGTGGGAATGGAGATCAGAAGTGGAATCCATCACTAATCGTTCGAGGGCATGCTGCCAAAACCACTACCAGGGGAGACAATGGATGAGACACTGAGCAGAGTGTCTCGGTCGTAGCTAACACCCCTACTGGAGGAGCTGGACATGAGATTAAAAGGCTTCAATTGGGTAATGCAAACTCTCACCAGTGCTTCTCCTGTGTTTCCTAATTTTTCAGAGTTTCAAGCCTCAAGTTCTGGATCACCTTCCACAGTTGCACCCATAATCACTTCCCTACCGTTCACCATGTTTAATTCACCCCAATCTGAAAGAGTAAGGCACCTAAACCACCTGTAGCTTCCCCTAAGGCCAATAAGGAAAGATTCATGGTGCCTAGGCAAATATTTGATCTCACTGAGGAATATCACACGCAACCTATGGATACGGGAGCACCAATTCAAGAGGAGCCAGAGGTGGCCCCCCAGGTAACCTCTGAGCTACTTGTGTTCAATTCATTTTTAGTTTTGAATGTTCAAACTTCGTTTCCACCCCACAATCATAGCTCCTCACCTCTCACTCACCATTCCTTGCCTCACACATCATTCACTTCCAAAGACTGTTCCACCCACACTTCGTCCACATCAGCAATAATTTTAGACCCAGTCAAGACAAGAAGCAAGACAAATGGAGACAACGAGGTAGAGGTTAACTTGAGTACAGCATTGGTACCCAAGGTTAACCAACCTCTGGTGGGACAAAGCACTCAACTAGACCTATTAGTTCACAGGGGATCTTTTAATGCAAACACAATGCCGTCGCCCAAGGAGCTAAACCCTTTTTAGCAAGAAAATTTGATACTACAGTAGATTCAGCCAACCACAAGCATGAACAACCCGGGGAGTCAGCTACCGCAACAGAACCAACCCACATCACCACCTGAGCACTCAACCAGATCCATAGCCAGCGGCCAACCCCTCAGAGAAAGGTCACCAAACAACGATATGTCTGGAGCTGAGAGCATGCAGACCTGGGGCACGGAACAACTGTACAACTTCATCCAGCATTTGGCACAATAGGAAGAAGGACTACACAATGACCTACAGCATAGGTTTGAACAAAAACAACTGAAAATCAATGTTCTTACTGAAGAGCGCAACCAGTTAAAAGGAGAGAAGGACAGTCTGGAGGAACAACTGGAGAAGGTGATAGATATTTTCAAGGATCTTTGGCCAACAGTAATGGCTCAGGATGACAAGACACAGGGAGACATATCGGCTTGCACTATAGTCGAATGGTCTATCCACGTGAGGATAGCTTGTGCAAATCTCAGCAAGGAAAATAAAGAGTTAAAGGAAGCGCTCACGACCAAACCAGTGTTACCAGATCTTGTTGTCATATATGTGGAGAAGGTCACATAGAATAAAAAAAAGCAACTGGAGTGTAGGAAACCCTGGGGACCATGGTGAAAGAGGCTTACAACCTTCTGAAACATTCTCACGAGTGTTCAACATCGGTAACTATGAAGGCCCAACCAATATCTACACAACTGCATCACGTTTCACAAGAAATAAAGGAGGCCACAGATCCTGTAGGAATAACCCAGTTATACAATAAAGTGGAGGCACTGGATACCACAATATAGAAGATCAAAGAGAATTCTACTACCACAAATTAGGTCCTCAGGGAACTGAGGCAACCTGTCAAGCAAACTACAAAAGAAATACAACAAATGGTCGTTGAGGCTTAAATCAAAATTAAAGAAGTATTCAACAAATTTCGTACTGTTGCAGGAGAAACTGAAGCTGAGCAAGTTGCCACAGAAACCAACCAACTCATTAAGGAATGGCAACAGGCCATCAGCGACTTTGCCGAACTCAAATATTCAACATTGGAAAAGGTTCCAGAGTTGTGGCCCTTGTTTGGACAGAGAGAGGAAACAGAGAAGATAGGGCTGGCCACAGAAGCAGACAGACCAATGGAGACTGAGGCAACAGAAAAATATCGACTCTAGACGAGTCAATAGCATGTGGTCGGGGCCTATTAGGGCCCTTGTTTTGAAAATGAAATGGTTTTTGATTTGCGGAGAACAGGTGGTGGAGCACAACCACGGTAGATAGAGAGTTGTCACGATTTCAGAGAGCTAGAGAACAGGTGGTGCAGTAGTTGCAAATAACCAGCATAGATGAAAGGAATGAGCGACAAGCATAGGCAGCAGAACTCCTAGTGATCAGGGAGATGTGGAAAATAGAAAAGTAGGAAAAGGGGGAAAACTGACAGTCACGTTGGCAAAGGAACAAATAGGCAATTAGCCAACGTAGACAGGAGTTAGTCTAGTAGAGGGCTAAGGAAGAGAGCCGCAGGAGAGCACTTTTATGTTATGTTTTGTAACTGATGTAATTTTTCTGTCTGTAATCAACTCTGAGGAGTAATGTAACTATCGGGTATTGATAATGAAATATACTTCTACCTATGTTTGATGTTCTGAGTTCCGTGTTAATCATTTGGTTATGGTGAATGTATTTCCCACTTTTTAATTTTAATTTTTCATCCTGAATATGCTTCATGAGTGGTATCTTGTGCAAAGTAGTTAGATATTTTTGCGGTTCCCAGTTCTTTATGTTTTTCTCTATAGTTGTGATCGGTCGATATCTGTTCTGTTCCTAACCTTACTAAGGTCATGGCATGCCTCGGGTGAGAATTTCTACTCTTCGGAGTAGGGTGAAAATGTCGGCGTTGTGCTAGACTACTGCGGAAACTTTGTTGGCCTCTCTCCTGAACCTGGGTCTTGCTCAGAGACCTTTCTCGCCAACACAGTGCTTCCTCAAATGGAGGAGAAGCTTTGATCTTTAGAATATTAAGGGTGGCGAGTTCATTGTTTATCAAAGATGATAAGGTCAAGCTCTATCATTTTTTAGCTTTGATCTCATCCATGGGGTATCATCCCTTAGAAATTGGGCCTTCCTCCTCCTTTCTTGGGCTCCCAACCTCCTCCTTGCTATAAATTCACATCCCTCATTCCCCCAAGTTTAGAGCTTGGTTTATCATTGTCAGTCTCATTTTAACTCTCATTCCTTTGCATGCTTGTATCATGATTAAACCTAAGTTCACGAGAGAATGAATGCTTTTGAGCTGGGTGAAGGACTCAAATTTTCACCTAAGGATGCCTCCAACATCAAGGCCTGGTTGTAGGCTCTCATTTTTTAATTTATCAATAATAACATCTGATTTTTTCTTTCTATATTTGGCTACATGATTATGCAAATATTCTAGTACTCCTTGATCTGCTAGAGTATGTTTATTATATATTTTATCATGTTTTTTTTTCTCCTGATCATACACATGTATTTGCGCACCATTAGTAGCAAGAAGAGGGCCTACAAGGATCGTGGATTGAGGTCACCATCAACAGATCCAAGGATAGAAATTTGAAAAAGGTATTTATGGCTCTTTCCTCTTTGCGTTGTAAGCATTAGTTAAGAAAGCTTATGTTAGAAAGAATCTTGTGTTGCTAGACCCACTCTAAGGCTAAAGAGATCGCCTCTATCCACAGAGGGGGATTTATCTTGACAACAACATGTATTGAATTCAAGGGAGATCCAGATCTACCCATTCCGCCAGGAACACAGTGGACTGATGCAGGTAAAAATTGTTTTTAACATTTTTTACCTTTTGAATTCTTTTGTCATGTATTCTGAGATCTAAAATTATGATGTTTTTATAGATATGGTTCCTCGGAGACAAACAGGCATGTCACCGATCGCGAGGAGGGTATCTCGCCCAGTAGATGATTTTCGAAAGTTATAATATTGGAATATACTAGATCAATCCCTCCAATAGTGGACAGTAGTGACTTCCGTTGTGATGGACATGAATTAAGGACTTCCAAATCCGACATCACCAAAGGCGCTTGAGCTAGATCCTCTACAATATTGTAGTGTTGTGAAACTCTCACATTCAGATTATAAGATGATTTCTGAAGAACACCCTTTGGAGGTGATCGAACGATGAATTCACTACTAGGGATCTTGATTTGAAGAGGACCAGAACTAGGAGGTGTGGAAGAGGAAGGGTGATATGTAACTTCCAATTCCATAGGAAATTTGAATAGATTGGGATAGTCTTTCAAAATTGTGGTAATAGAAATATGTTTCGTGCCAGCCATGAGTTTTCATACGATTGGGGTTGATCTACCATTTGCATCTTCTAAGAACAGAAAGGCTCTTTCAAGAAAGTCGAGGTCCCGAGGGTGCCCTTCATAAGATGGGAAAATTCTGCATGCCAAGGAAAATACTTGGTGTAATGATAATCACCACATATTAAAAAATTATATTTAGGATTGTGCATTGAAGAATCATCAGCAATTGAATTTTTCGAATCTTGTTTATGGTTGTCGGATTTGGATTTTCCTTTACCCTTTTTCTTACCTTTTGAGGATTTTTCTACTGTGGTAGATTGGACAAAATTTAGCTTGGAGGTTTTACTAAGATTATTCTGGTTACTGGAAGGAGTGGAGGGTGCAGTGGCAGTATTGGACTTAGACTTTGAGGAAGATTTGGGTGCACTACTATCAAAATGGGCCACTGCCACGATAACACCATCAATTGGAGGTGTAACAGGAGACAAAGATGATGTCGAATCAGTTGAAGGCCATAGCGTATCACGCAGGAGCTCATATAGAGTCCTAGATTTGGAATAAACCAAATTCAGGTATTGAGCTCTGACAATGAATTCCTCTTCCGTGACACATCCACCCATGGAAAGATCTTTAGAAATCCTTGGAATGAATGATTTCGTAAACCATTCAGTCAATAATTTATCGGGGATCTCGAATTTTATGAGGCGACGATGATGCTGTTGGAAATACTGAGAGGGGGGGTGAATTAGTATTCCTTTCAATTAGAGCATTAGTTAATCTTCAATTATTATCAGTGTTTGTACAATGATAGCAACAAACAAGAGGAACACAAATGCACACAGTTCTCAAGGTGGAAACCCACTCCGGGACAAAAAGCACCTAATGCTTTTATAATAATTCTTTAATATCCAACTCCAAGTGAAAATAAAGCTCCAACTTCCTAGAATATAGAAAAGCATTCTTCTCCAGCTCCCACTAGATGGATGCTCCAATGCCCGAGATTCTTTAGTATTCAATTGAATGGATGCCCCAACACCCAATGAGCTACAACTCACCCTAGCACCACCCTACCACCCTGTAGAAGAATAAAAGAAGAATGGACTCTCGTACCAAGGAAAATGGTCCACTTTACAATGATATAGAATGATGTAGAAGAAGAAGACACACTAGAACATAACCCCAACTATGACAGAATCACCTAATGATGATCCTAGACCACTCGACACTGCCTCTTCAACTCTTGGTACATAGACACTAGTACAATTTGTACAATAATGTATTTACAATGACTTAGTACAATGATACCTTTACAATGATTGTATGCAATGCTACCCACTTGAAGACTTCATGTGATGAAATTCTTGTTGTTTTCATGTACCTTGGTTTATGCTCTTGTCATGCTACCCTCTGTTGCACCTTTCTTTGCTTTGCTTCCCTATAAATTCTGGTCTTTTGCAGCCCTTGACAACACACGATCTAGCTTTTTCTTTGCCTTCTAGGAGCTCATTATTGAATCTGGTGTATCTCCATTATTTCAGATCCCCAATATCTTAATTTCGATATTGTCGTATTCCTTTGAGTCTTCTTTCCAATGCCATAGGTCTGACCCAATTTTGATTCTTCAAGAGAGAGTTATACCAAATCTCTCACAACGCCCTAATTATGGACTGTTTCAACAGAGCAAAATTGTACGGCATGCCGCGTGTCATGATTTCTTAATTTGTCTCTAAAATTGATAGAGTGATAACTATAGAATGTGCACTCTCTGTAACCTTTTACAGAATTCCAATCCGATACTCAGAGAGAGAGTTGTGAAAATTTTTCTAGGGTCACTTTTTTGAGATGAATTTCAGGAGCCTACAAAAACACTGACTTCCACAGATCATATCTTCGAAAATATTGTGCACCTTGATCTGAAATTTTCAAAGTAGCTTCCTTAGGATTTCAGATTCACCTCATAAAAATTTCAGCTTCTGAACCTTCGTAGAAAAAAATTTAGAGCGAAAATTCCACAATGACATGTTTCAGATAACGAAATCCCTTGCATGAGGAGGATATGAGGATCACAATTTATATAAATGCTTAGATTGAGAGAGGCTTAAACAAGTGAACGTGGGAGGGATTTTATGAGCTTAAAAAATAGTAATTATGACTTTTCAATGACCCATGCCACAACCCCATGGGGTTTTAGCCCACTAACTGGGGGTACAAACTTCAAACATGAATATCTCTCAAAAGGTGAAGAATTACATGGTGTGCCATATATCAAGGGAAACATATCGACAAGTAGAAACCATAAAAAGCCTTATTGAACTAGAATATATTAATTTGTTAGGTCAAAATTCCCATGCAATATTGGGTTAGCCCCTGGCGCTACTTGGGTTGACATCAATGACAACTGTTGAGCAACAATCTCCCCCTTTGGCATTGATGGCAACACAAGTACTCCCCCTGTGATCATGACACCTCTTCTTACAACATTCTCTCCCCATTTGACATTAATGTAAAAGGGTAACTCCCCCTGAAACAAAATCATCCTGTGGACCTGTACACACTTCTACTCCCCCTGACACACAACCATCCTGTGGACCTGTACACACTTCCACTCCCCCTTTATATTCTGAATAAGGAAAATCTAATGAGAACTTAGGATAATCCCAAGCTTCTGGCGAAGACATTCCAATGCTTCACGAGTACTCTCACAATCATCAACACTTCCTACCCAATCTGCATATGTAAAGGAATGAATAATGAGATTGTTACCCTTGGGATACCACAAGCCATATTCTGTTTTTCCCTTTAGATATCGAAGAATTATTTTGATGGCAATAATATGTGATTCTTTTGGTACTGCTTGGAATCTTACTACTTGTCCAACTACTTGCATAACATCTAGCCAGGAGGTTGTTACATATAGCAGACTACCAATCATAGATCTGTACAACCTTTGATCCACATCCTTAGATGAGTCATCTATGCTCAATTTGCAACCTGTTACCATTGGAGTAAGGATGGGTTTGCAATCTTCCATTTTAAATTTCTTGAGCATTTCCTTGATTTACTTGTCTTGACATATAAATATTCATTTCTCTTGCTAAGATATTTGAAGCCCTAATAAGTATGTGAGCTCACCAAGTAAAGACATATCTAAATCACTTTTCACTTTTGTAGCAAATTTCTTACTTAGTTGATCATCATTGCTACCAAATATTATATCATCCTCTTTAGCTTTTAGAAATGCTTTAGTTGCTTCATCCAGAACATATATGTCATTTGGAGCTCGACTTCTTGTAGCCAGAATTTCACCATACATGCCTTTCCCGATTTCACATTTTGTGGAGTTGAATAATATTGGGTGTCCTTGATCACACATTTGTCCAACACTGAGTAGATTGTGATTCATGTTTTCAACCAATAGAACATTCTTGGCTAGAGCATCTTTTCTTCTGAGAGTGACAGTACCTAATCCTATAACATTTGAAGATCCATCATTTCCAAAGGATACGGTTCCATCCTTCTTCTCTTTCAGAGATACAAATTTATTTCTATCTCCAGTCATATGTGTTGAGCAACCACTATCAACATACCACACACCTCTGTTGTTTTGAGCCTTGAAAGCGAGAGCACAATTATCAGTCTTCTTCTTCTTCCATGTTCATTCGTTCTGTGGCTTCGAAGATTCTTCTAGAGGATTTTCAAGTCTGCAGTCTTTGGCTATGTGTCCAAAGTTTCGACATTTGTAACATTCAATATTATTTCTTAAATGTTCAAATCTATTGATGTTTCATTGAGACTTGGGAGGTTCATATTTGACAGACCTTCTGGAATTGTATTCGTTCCTAGGGTACGTGCAACATTCTACAGCTTTATGACCAAATTTTCCACATGAATAACAGTAGCCATAAAAAATATGTTGGTATATAGATGGAAATTTTTGTCGAGGAATTGTCTTCCAAGGCTGTTCTTGTGAATCTTGTCCAATGAAGTCTACATGCATGTCAAATCTCATAGGTTCATTGTATTTTGTTGTACAAGGTCCTGCTTCTTCTTATTTGTAACCAATGCCAATTCTGTCATTGTAAGATCGTTGATTGTTGATGAGTTATTCCAATGCCCTTGAGCTGTTGGCATAGTTTTGGATAGTTTTTCCTTTCTTCACTTCCTCACGTAGCGAGACTACTTTGGCATCTAATTCTTCCCTTTCTTGGTTGCTTTCTTCCAACTTCTTTTGAAGTGAATCTTCAATGCATTTGTGTTCTTCAAATTCAATTTTGATACCTTGAACTTGTTCTTCAAGAGTATTGGAACGGATCTTCTCTGCCTTGAGATCTTTTATAAGCTTGATTGCTTCCTTATAAAATTATTCTATGGTCAATCCTTCTTCTTTGTTTTTTGATACCTCTTGTTTATTGTGCTTGGGTTTATTGTGCTTGGCCATAAACAATACTCTCTCATTGGATTCTTCTTCGCTATCATTGTCTTCATCGGATGATGAGATATCTTCTTTAGAGAGAAAGTTCCTTTTGGATCCTTTCTTGTTGAATTTCTTAAAGCCTTTCTTTCCTTTTGAGTTGCCATCACTTCTGTTTGGACATTTTGCTGCGAAATTCCCAACCTCATCACAACCGAAACATATCAATGGAATTTTCCCTTTTCTTCACACTTGCAGGTGCATGTATTTTCAATTGAAGGTTGTTTAACCTTATTGGTTTTCTTAGATGCAACGAATGCAATTTCTAGATGTGAAGTACCCTCTTCTTCATCAAGTCTCATTTCATATGCTATGAGAACTCCATGTAATTCCTCTTTGCTGAGTTTGTCCATATTTGCACTGTATTCTAAGACTGGTACCTTTGGGTTGAATCTTCCTAGTAACGTTCTAAGAATATTTCATATAATAGTCTTCTCATCAACTAGCTCTCCCAATCCTTCCAGAGTATTGGTTATTTCATCAACGTATTGGAAGTATGTAGCAATGTTGCAATCTTCTTTCATTCTGAGTTGCTCAAATTTTTCTCTATAGATTTGAAGCTTTGCTTCTTTGACATTTGATTCACCTGCATATATATTCTCAAGCTTGTCCCATACATTTTTGGCGGTTTTACAACCCAACATCTTATGATAAGTAGATTCAATAAGTCCACTGATAATAATATTCTTTTCTTTTGCATCATTGATCCAGGTGGATATTGGTGGCCACCCGCCTATTCCACTTGGGCCCCCACCATTGTCTCTTTCAGTTTTTCCGTTTTGGCATAACTTACTATTTTTAGCAGTTTTTCGGGTCCTGAACTTCCGGAGCCGTTTTGAGGCCCTAAACGACGTTTTTTGGGTACGAAAGCGCCAACAAATTTTCTGATAAAATTCGTCCCGACAGCTGTAGTCCTCGGATAGAGCTTTCTAATGATGTATCATATGCGTCAAACGGAGATAGTATGCCAAAGTTACGCCCCTGGGAAGTTGAAACACCAATTTACCCAAACGGGGCCCATAGTTTTGGCGCTTCATCTCCTAGGGTTAGGGTTTTGGCTGTTTAGGATTTCCCATTGTTTCTAAATGATAAATAGGCCCTCGAGCCTCATTGTAACTCAGTTCAGAGGCCTGTAGCTGCCACATCTCTTCTCAGAGATAGCTACCAGCGCCCTAGCTAGTTTTATTTCCATTCTGTCTGTAAGCAAATTTCAGCTCTTTGATATTAATGAAATGAAGTGTTATTTCCACTGCATCTCTGTATTTATGGTTATATGTTTATTCTGTTGCGTTCCTGCATAAATCCGGATCAGTGGTATCAGAGCGGTCTGCTTTTTCTCGATCCTTCTTTGCATGTCCCCAACGAGGTCGGGGTATAAGGAGCTAGGGCTTGATCCGGTGGAACCTTTGCAAGATCAGCCTCGCAAACCTCGACGGACGCCCATGGGGGACGAAAAGAAAGATGAGGGAGCAGGAGATCCTATCAAAATATTGCTCGAGAAGGCCCTCGAAAAACAAAGGAACGCGATGATGGATAACTTTGCTCAGATCCTTCAACGGCTGCCCACCGGCGGCGCATCTGCATCCAGTAGCCACTCTGGAGTTGCGACTCCCTTTAAGGTACAAGTAAATTTTGACATTCCCATATTTTAGGGTCAAATAGACGCAGATGCCGTAGATAGATGGTTGAATCTATTAGAAGGATATTTCTCTGTTCATGACTTTTCAGACCGGGAGAAGATTATTTTGCACTCCTCAAAGCTACCCCCCATGTTAAGGACTGGTGGGAAACCTACTGTGAGAACAAGGACCAGACAGAACCCTCTCTGTTCTCGGCCGTACCAACTTGGAATTCTTTCCGAGACGCCATCAAGGAACAGTACTATCCCGTGGGGAGCTATGAGGACAAGTACATACAATGGACCACGCCGCGACAACAAAGGGATCAAGATGTGCATGAGCTGACGAATCTGTTCCATACCCTGCGCACAAAGTTGGGTATCAAAGATTCAGAGAAACATCTGGTGCTAAAGTATCGCAGCTGTCTGCACAAATACATTCAGGAGGAAATGGAGTTCCTTGACATCTCCTCGCTTGGTACGGCATACCGGTATGCTGCCAAGATTGAGCAGAAATTCAAGCAGAAGAAGCGAGACTTTGGATCTGCGAATCAAAAGCAAGGGAAAGGTGCTTCCAAACCGCAGAACAAAGGACAAAGCCAAGGCATGGCGGCTAAAGACAACCCGTCAAAGCCACAAGAAAAGAACAACACCGTAAAGCCAAAGAAGAACAGGAAAGTGGTGAGTCTCCATAAGAGCCCCACTCACAACACAGCAGAGTGTCGGCCAAGCAACGCTAGTGGCCGAGATGGGCTTCGAGCCGATGCATGCTCCGACTCCGCCAATCGAACCAGAACCCGAAAAGGGGAATGAAAAAGGGAAACAAGATTATTGATGCGGAGCCCAATGCCACCGTTGCCACTACAAAGCATCCGTAAGGAGGAAACCGTGAAGATCCGCAGGAGGAGGAACGCCTTCCACTCCTGGGGACAGGGCAAAGGGCTCCCTACATGCTTCATCATTAACAATGGGAGCCAAAAGAACCTCATTTCAGTAGATGCCGTGAAGCGGTTGGGCTTGCCGACCACAGCTCACCCACATCCATACACCATCGGGTGGCTTCACCAAGGATGAGATCTCTGCGTCAGCCAGCAGTGCCGCCTTCCCTATAGCATCAAGCCCTTCACGGATGAGGTATTATGTGACGTTGCTCCTATTGATGTTTCTGATGTATTATTAGGACAACCATACTTGTGGAAGCGTCATGCCGTGTATGAGTCTCGACCTCGTGCTGTTATTGTTACTTTGGGAAATAAGTTGTACAGAATACCAGAGGTACCACCTCCTGCGGCTATATCTTTGGTTACTGCAAAACAATGTAGTAAGCTCATTTCCCAAACCAGGAAATTTGTTTTCCTGATGATCCGCCCCAGGGCAAGAAGAAGACTGTGGCCACGACCTCCAGACAGGGCCCCTCTGCACGACAACAACAAATGGATAAGGTCGTGGAGGAGTACGGGGACATCTTCACCTCACCCACAGGGGTTCCTCTGCACTGCCAAGTCAAGCACCCGATTGATCTGACCCCAGGTGCGCCGCTACCCAATGGACCGATCTATCGACGCTCTGTTCTGGAAAATGATGAAATCAAGAGGCAGATTCAGGAGCTGTTGCAGAAAGGTCACATCAGACCAAGTTCATCGCCCCGTGGGAGCCCGATCGTGTTGGTACAGAAGAAGGATGGGACGTGGAGACTTTGTATTGACTATCGGGCGCTGAACAAGATCACTGTCCGGAATAGGTACCCAATCCCACGGATTGATGACCTTCTGGACCAACTCCAAGGTGCAAAATATTTCAGTAAGATCGACTTGAAGTCTGGGTATCACCAGGTACCAATTGAACCCTCTGATGTGTGGAAGATTGCCTTCAAAGCTAAGGAAGGCCTTTTTGAATGGCTGGTCATGCCTTTCGGGTTGACGAATGCTCCCGCAACCTTCATGAGGATGATGGACAACATCTGGCGGCCATTCACCAACTCATTCGTAGTGGTGTACTTGGATGACATTCTGATCTTCAGCAAGACTTGGGAAGAGCACCTTCATCACATCCGACAAGTCCTCCAAACACTGCGGCAACACAAGTTGTGTGCCAATTTGGAGAAGTGCACGTTTGGCATGACCCAGGTTCAATATCTGGGATACATTATTGATGAAAGGGGGGTGCATGTGGATCCAGCCAAGATCCAAGTCATTCGGGATTGGCCAGCCCTAACCACTATAACAGAGCTTCGCAGCTTTCTGGGTCTTGCTAATTTCTATCGGAGGTTCGTGTTGGGATTCTCTCATATCACTTGGCCCTTGAGTCAAGTCACCAAGGGAGGAGTGAGAGCAAAATTTTTTTGGTCGGAACCTCAACAGAAGGCGTTCACAGAACTAAAAAACCGCCTCTGTTCTGCCCCAGTGCTCACTTTACCAGACTTGCAACAGCCATTTGAGATCGAGACAGATGCCTCTGACTATGCTATTGGGGCGGTTCTTACTCAACAGGGACATCCAGTGGCATTTCACAGTGAGACATTGTCTGACACAGTTCGCAAGTACCCCACATATGACAAAGAAATGTACTCCATTGTGCAAGCTTGTCGATAATGGAAGCATTACATTTTGGGGAAGGAAACAATCATCCACACAGACCACCGGCCCCTGCAGTTCATACAGACACAAGGGAAGTTGTAGAATGATTGCCATCAGAAGTGGTCCACATATCTGCAACAGTTTCATTTGAACATCAAGTACAAGAAGGGTAGCACCAATAATGTTGCAGACTGCCTCAGCCGACCACCAATCGTGGCGCTCACCACCGTGCTCAACTCTTGTGGGCATGAGACTTCTGATTGGCCGCTTCTCTATGAGAGTGACCCAGAATTCGGCCACACTTACAAGGCACTCTTGGGGGTACGCAAGTTCCAAATTTTCACCTCCAAGATGCACTTTTATGTCACCTGGGACACCTTTGTGTTCCTTCAAGCGAGCGTGCCAAGATGATATGGGAAGCACACTACAATCGAGTCGCTGGGCATTTCGGGGTCGAGAAAACAGTAGCAATACTACAGAAGTATTTCTATTGGCCGAACCTTCGAAAGGATGTCGAGAAGCACATCAGATCCTGCACTGCTTGTGCCATTGCCAAACCGACCATCAAGAAGCAAGGCCTATATACTCCTCTACCTACTCCTAGTCGACCTTGGGAATCCATCTCCATGGATTACATGTCAGGCCTGCCTTCTACTAAGCAGGGAAATGACTGTGTTTTTGTGGTCGTCGACAGATTCTCGAAGATGGCCATTATGGCGGCTTGCAAGAAGAATATCACAGCAGAAGCCACTGCTAAACTCTTCTTTGAACGAGTGTGGGTGCACTTTGGGATCCCACAGTCTATCATATCAGATCGAGATAGCAGGTTCCTCAGCACATTTTGGTCCAGCCTCTGGTCAATGTTGGATACAAAGCTCACCAAGTCCACAGCTTTCCATCCCCAAACAGATGGCCAGACAGAGGTCGTCAACAGAATGATTGTACACATTCTGCGCATGTACAATTCAAAGCATCCATGCACATGGGACGAGAGCCTCCCCTATGTACAACATAGTTATAATCGGGCTCTCCATAGTTCAATCGGCCATAGCCCCTTTCAGGTGGGCTTGGGATTCCAGCCACTATGTCCCATCGACGTAGCCATGCCATTTGCAGCTGCTCAGGCCAATTCAGCTCATGTCCAGTCTGAAGTTGACAAAGTAAGTAGCTTCATCGAGCGCATTCAACACATCCGCCAACAGGTTCATGATATATTGGACAGAGCCAATGCCAAGTACAAGCAACGCCATGATCAACACCGAGTGCCACAAAACTTCCAGGTGGGCGACAAAGTATGGCTACATTTGCAGAAGGAGCGCCTCATTGGACCCCACCGCAAGCTTCACCCACTCCGATACGGGCCGTACACCATCACCAAGGCTGTAGGGAACAATTCCTTCGAGCTCAGTATTCCACCATTCCTTGGTCTGCACCCAGTCTTCGATGTGGATCGCCTTCGTCCTTACTTTCCACCTCTACTGGACACCTCGGACATTGCAAAACAACTCACACCAACATAGTTAAATCCAGACTGCATGGAACATGCCACCACAGATTGTATCATGGACATGCAAATCAAGAACACTCGCCAACAGAAGATCCAACTATATCGGGTTGTCAAAGCTGGCCAACTCCTGCACCAAGGAAAGTGGTTCACTAGGGACCAAGTTCAACAGAAATTTCCTCATCTCATGGAGGAACTTAACGCAATGGGGACCATTGCTTCCTAAGAGGGGAGGAATGATCCAGGTGGATATTGGTGGTCACCTGCCTATTCCACTTGGGGCTCCACCATTGTCTCTTTCAGTTTTTCAGTTTCGGCACAGTTTACTATTTTAAGCAGTTTTTCGAGTCCTAAAATTCCGGAGCCATTTTGAGGCCCTAAACGACGTTTTTTGGGAAAACGGAGAGCAACATGGGTCCATGCATTGATGTTGCTCGTTCCAAATTTGTAGTCCTCGGATAGATCTTTCTAACGTGGTATGGTATGCGTCAAACGGAGATCGTATGCCAAAGTTACGCCCCTGGGAAGTTGAAACACCCATTTACCCAAACGGGGCCCATAGTTTTGGCGCTTCATCTCCTAGGGTTAGGGTTTTGGTTGTTTAGGATTTCCCATTGTTTCTAAATAATAAATAGGCCCTCGAGCCTCATTGTAACTCAGTTCAGAGGCCTGTAGCCGCCACATCTCTTCTCAGAGATAGCTACCAGTGCCCTAGCTAGTTTTATTCCCATTCTGTATGTAAGCAAATTTCAGTTCTTTGATATTAATGAAATGAAGTGTTATTTCCGCTGCATCTCTGTATTTATGGTTATGTGTTTATTCTGTTGCGTTCCTGCATAAATCCGGATCAGTGGTATCAGAGCGGTCTGCTTTTTCTCGATCCTTCTTTGCATGTCCTCAACGAGGTCGGGGTATAAGGAGCTAGGGCTTGATCTGGTGGAACCTTTGCAAGATCAGCCTCGCAAACCTCGACGGACGCCCATGGGGGACGAAAAGAAAGATGAGGGAGCAGGAGATCCTATCAAAATATTGCTCGAGGAGGCCCTCGAAAAACAAAGGAGCGCGATGATGGATAACTTTGCTCAGATCCTTCAACGGCTGCCCACCGGCGGCGCATCTGCATCCAGTAGCCACTCTGGAGTTGCGACTCCCTTTAAGGTACAAGTAAATTTTGACATTCCCATATTCGAGGGTCAAATAGACGCAGATGCCGTAGATAGATGGTTGAATCTATTAGAAGGATATTTCTCTGTTCATGACTTTTCAGACCGGGAGAAGATTATTTTTGCACTCCTCAAAGCTACCCCCCATGTTAAGGACTGGTGGGAAACCTACCGTGAGAACAAGGACCAGACAGAACCCTCTCTGTTCTCGGCCGTACCAACTTGGAATTCTTTCCGAGACGCCGTCAAGGAACAGTACTATCCCGTGGGGAGCTATGAGGACAAGTACATACAATGGACCACGATGCGACAACAAAGGGATCAAGATGTGCATGAGCTGACGAATCTGTTCCATACCCTGCGCACAAAGTTGGGTATCAAAGATTCAGAGAAACATCTGGTGCTAAAGTATCGCAGCTGTCTGCACAAATACATTCAGAAGGAAATGGAGTTCCTTGACATCTCCTCGCTTGGTACGGCATACCGGTATGCTGCCAAGATTGAGCAGAAATTCAAGCAGAAGAAGCGAGACTTTGGATCTGCGAATCAAAAGCAAGGGAAAGGTGCTTCCAACCCGCAGAACAAAGGATCTCCTTGACATCTCCTCGCTTGGTACGGCATATCAGTATGCTGCCAATATTGAGCAGAAATTCAAGCAGAAGAAGCGAGACTTTGGATCTGCGAATCAAAAGCAAGGGAAAGGTGCTTCCAAACCGCAGAACAAAGGACCGAGCCAAGGCATGGCGGCTAAAGACAACTCATCGAAGCCACAAGAAAATAACAACACCGCAAAGCCAAAGAAGGACACGGGAAAGTGGTGTGAGTTCCATAAGAGCTCCACTCACAACACAAGTGAATGTCGGGCCAAGAAGTCGCTAGTGGCTGAGATGAGCGCTTTTGAGTCAGATGCATGCTCTGACTCCGAATCAGAACCTGAAAAGGCAAATGAAAAAGGGAAACAGATTATTGATGCGGAGCCCAACGCCACTGTTGCCACTGCAAAGATCCAAAAGGAGGAACCGGAAGATCCAGAGGAGGAGGAACGTCTCTTCCACTCCCAGATGTGGGTAAAGGGCTCCCCGGTACAATTCATTGTCGACAATGGGAGCCAAAAGAACCTCATTTCAGCAGACGCCGTGAAGCGGTTGGGCTTGCCGACCACAACTCACCCACATCCATACACCATCGGGTGGCTTCACCAAGGACGAGATCTCCGCGTCAGCCAGCAGTGTCGCCTTCCCTATAGCATCAAGCCCTTCACGGATGAGGTATTATGTGATGTTGCTCCTATTGATGTTTCTGATGTATTATTAGGACAACCATACTTGTGGAAGCGTCATGCTGTGTATGAGTCTCGACCTCGTGCTGTTATTGTTACCTTGGGAAATAAGTTGTACAGGATACCAGAGGTACCACCTCCTGCCGCTATCTCTTTGGTTACTGCAAAACAATGCAGTAAGCTCATTTCCCAAACCAGGAAATTCGTTTTCCTGATGATCCGCCCCTAGGGCAAGAAGAAGACTATGGCCATGACCTCCAGACAAGGCTCCTCTGCACGACAACAACAAATGGATAAGGTTGTGGAGGAGTACGGGGACATCTTCACCTCACCCACAGGGGTTCCTCTGCACTGTCAGGTCAAGCACCCGATTGATCTGACCCCAGGTGCGCCGCTACCCAATGGACCAATCTATCGGCGCTCTGTTCTGGAGAATGATGAAATCAAGAGACAGATTCAGGAGCTGTTGCAGAAAGGTCACATCAGACCAAGTTCATCGCCCTGTGGGAGCCCGATCGTGTTGGTACAGAAGAAGGATGGTACGTGGAGACTCTGTATTGACTATCGGGCGCTGAACAAGATCACTGTCCGGAATAGGTACCCAATCCCACGGATTGATGACCTTCTGGACCAACTCAAAGGTGCAAAATATTTTAGCAAGATCGACTTGAAGTTTGGGTATCACCAGGTACCAATTGAACCCTCCGATGTGTGGAAGACTGCCTTCAAAGCCAAGGAAGGCCTTTTCGAATGGCTGGTCATGCCTTTCGGGTTGACGAATGCTCCTGCCACCTTCATGAGGATGATGGATGACATCTTGCGGCCATTCACCAACTCATTTTTTGTGGTGTACTTGGATGACATTCTGATCTTCAGCCAGACATGGGAAGAGCACCTTCACCACATCCGACAAGTCCTCCAAACACTGCGGCAACACAAGTTGTGTGCCAATTTGGAGAAGTGCACTTTTGGCATGACCCAGGTTCAATATCTGGGATACATTATTGATGAAAGGGAGGTGCATGTGGATCCAGCCAAGATCCAAGTCATTCGGGATTGGCCAGCCCCAACCACTATAACAGAGCTTCGCAGCTTTCTGGGTCTTGCTAATTTCTACCAGAGGTTCGTGTTGGGATTCTCTCATATCACTTGGCCCTTGAGTCAAGTCACTAAGGGAGGAGCGAGAGAAAAATTCTTTTGGTTGGAACCTCAACAGAAGGCGTTCACAGAATTGAAAAATCGCCTCTGTTCTGCCCCAGTGCTCACTTTACCAGACTTGCAACATCCATTTGAGATCGAGACAGATGCCTCTGACTATGCTATTGGGGCAGTTCTTACTCAACAGGGACATCCAGTGGCATATCACAGTGAGACATTGTCTGAGACAGTTCGCAAGTATCCCACCTATGACAAAGAAATGTATTCCATTGTGCAAGCCTGTCGACGATGGAAGCATTACATTTTGGGGAAGGAAACAATCATCCACACAGACCACCGGCCCCTGCAGTTCATACAGACACAAGGGAAGTTGCAGAATGATCGCCATCAGAAGTGGTCCACATATCTGCAACAGTTTCATTTGAATATCAAGTACAAGAAGGGTAGCACCAATAATGTTGCAGACTGCCTCAGCCGACCACCGATCGTGGCGCTCACCACCGTGCTCAACTCTTGTGGGCACGAGACTTCTGATTGGCCGCTTCTCTATGAGAGTGACCCCGAATTCGGCCACACTTACAAGGCACTCTTGGGGGGCACACAAGTTCCAAATTTTCACCTCCAAGATGCACTTTTATGTCACCTGGGACACCTTTGTGTTCCTTCAAGCGAGCGTGCCAAGATGATATGGGAAGCACACTACAGTCGAGTCGCTGGGCATTTCAGGGTCGAGAAAACAGTAGCAATACTACAGAAGTATTTCTATTGGCCGAACCTTCGAAAGGATGTCGAGAAGCACATCAGATCCTGCACTGCTTGTGCCATTGTCAAACCGACCATCAAGAAGCAAGGCCTATATACTCCTCTACCTACCCCTAGTCGACCTTGGGAATCCATCTCCATGGATTACATGTCGGGCCTGCCTTCTACTAAGCAGGGAAATGACTGTGTTTTTGTGGTCATCGACAAATTCTCGAAGATGGCCATTATGGCGGCCTGCAAGAAGAATATCACAGCAGAAGCCACTGCTAAACTCTTCTTTGAACGAGTGTGGGTGCACTTTGGGATCCCACAGTCTATCATATCAGATCAAGATAGCAGGTTCCTCAGCACATTTTGGACCAGCCTCTGGTCAATGTTGGACACAAAGCTCGCCAAGTCCACAGCTTTCCATCCCCAAACAGATGGCCAGACAGAGGTAGTCAACAGAATGATTGTACACATTCTGCGCATGTACAACTCAAAGCATCCACGCACATGGGACGAGAGCCTCCCCTATGTACAACACAGTTATAACCGGGCTCTCCACAGTTCAATTGGCCATAGCCCCTTTCAGGTGGGCTTGGGATTCCAGCCACTATGTCCCATTGACATAGCCATGCCGTTTGCAGCTGCTCAGGCCGATTCAGCTCATGTCCAGTCTGAAGTTGACAAAGCAAGTAGCTTCATCGAGCACATTCAACACATCCACCAACAGGTTCATGATATATTGGACAGAGCCAATGCCAAGTACAAGCAACGCCATGATCAACACCGGGTGCCACACAACTTCCAGGTGGGTGACAAAGTATGGCTACATTTGCAGAAGGAGCGCCTCAATGGACCCCACCGCAAGCTTCACCCGCTCCGATACGGGCCGTACACCATCACCAAGGCTGTAGGGAACAATGCCTTCGAGCTCAGTATTCCACCATTCCTTGGTCTGCACCCAGTCTTCAATGTGGATCGCCTTCGTCCTTACTTCCCACCTCTACTGGACACCTCGGACATTGAAGAACAACTCACACCAACAGAGTTAAATCCAGACTGCATGGAACAGGCCACCACAGATTGTATCATGGACATGCAAATCAAGAACACTCGCCAGCAGAAGATCCAACTATATCGGGTTGTCAAAGCTGGCCAACTCCTGCACCAAGGAAAGTGGTTCACCGGGGACCAAGTTCAGCAGAAATTTCCTCATCTCATGGAGGAACTTAACGCAATGAGGACCATTGCTTCCTAAGGGGGGAGGAATGATCCAGGTGGATATTGGTGGTCACCCGCCTATTCCACTTGGGGCTCCACCATTGTCTATTTCAGTTTTTCAATTTCGGCACAATTTACTATTTTTAGCAGTTTTTCGGGTCCTAAACTTCCGGAGCCGTTTTGAGGCCCTAAACGACGTTTTTTGGGAAAACGGAGGGCAACATGGGTCCATGGACCGATGTTGCCTGTTCCAAATTTGTAGTCCTCGGATATATCTTTCTAACGAGGTATGGTACGCGTCAAACGGAGATCGTATGCCAAAGTTACGCCCCTGGGAAGTTGAAACACCAATTTACCCAAACGGGGCCCATAGTTTTGGTGCTTCATCTCCTAGGGTTAGGGTTTTGGATGTTTAGGATTTCCCATTGTTTCTAAATAATAAATAGGCCCTCAAGCCTCATTTTAACTCAGTTCAGAGGCCTGTAGCCGCCACATCTCTTCTCAGAGATAGCTACCAGCGCCCTAACTAGTTTTATTTCCATTCTGTCTGTAAGCAAATTTCAGTTCTTGATATTAATGAAATGAAGTGTTATTTCCGCTGCATTTATGGTTATATGTTTATTCTGTTGCGTTCCTGCATAAATCTGGATCAGTGGTATCAGAGCGGTTTGCTTTTTTCTCGATCCTTCTTTGCATGTCCCCAACGAGGTCGGGGTATAAGGAGCTAGGGCTCGATCTGGTGGAACCTTTGCAAGATCAGCCTCGCAAACCTCGACGGACGCCCATGGGGGACGAAAAGAAAGATGAGGGAGCAGGAGATCCTATCAAAATATTGCTCGAGGAGGCCCTCGAAAAACAAAGGAACGCAATGATGGATAGCTTTGCTCAGATCCTTCAACGGCTGCCCACCGGCGGCGCATCTGCATCCAGTAGCCACTCTGGAGTTGCGACTCCCTTTAAGGTACAAGTAATTTTTGACATTCCCATATTTGAGGGTCAAATAGACGCAGATGCCGTAGATAGATGGTTGAATCTATTAGAAGGATATTTCTCTGTTCATGACTTTTCAGACCGGGAGAAGATTATTTTTGCACTCCTCAAATCTACCCCCCATGTTAAGGACTGGTGGGAAACCTACTGTGAGAACAAGGACCAGACAGAACCCTCTCTGTTCTCGGCCGTACCAACTTGGAATTCTTTCCGAGACGCCATCAAGGAACAGTACTATCCCGTGGGAAGCTATGAGGACAAGTACATACAATGGACCACGCTGCGACAACAAAGGGATCAAGATGTGCATGAGCTGACGAATCTGTTCCATACCCTGCGCACAAAGTTGGGTATCAAAGATTCAGAGAAACATCTGGTGCTAAAGTATCGTAGTTGTCTGCACAAATACATTTAGGAGGAAATGGAGTTCCTTGACATCTCCTCGCTTGGTACGGCATACCGGTATGCTGCCAAGATTGAGCAGAAATTCAAGCAGAAGAAGCGAGACTTTGGATGTGCGAATCAAAAGCAAGGGAAAGGTGCTTCCAAACCGCAGAACAAAGGACCGAGCCAAGGCATGGCGGCTAAAGACAACTCATCGAAGCCACAAGAAAAGAACAGCACCGCAAAGCCAAAGAAGGACAGGGGAAAGTGGTGTGAGTTCCATAAGAGCTCCACTCACAACACAAGTGAGTGTCGGGCCAAGCAGTCGCTAGTGGCCGAGATGAGGGCTTCTGAGTCAGATGCATGCTCCGACTTCGAATCAGAACCTGAAAAGGGGAATGAAAAAGGGAAATAGATTATTGATGCGGAGCCCAACGCCACTGTTGCCACTACAAAGGTCCAGAAGGAGGAACCGGAAGATCCAGAGGAGGAGGAACGTCTCTTCCACTCCCGGATGTGGGTAAAGGGCTCCCCTGTACAGTTCATTGTCGACAATGGGAGCCAAAAGAACCTCATTTCAGCAGACGCCGTGAAGCGGTTGGGCTTGCCGACCACAGCTCACCCACATCCATACACCATCGGGTGGCTTCACCAGGGACGAGATCTCCGCGTCAGCCAGCAGTGCCGCCTTCCCTATAGCATCAAGCCCTTCACGGATGAGGTATTATGTGACGTTGCTCCTATTGATGTTTCTGATGTATTATTAGGACAACCATACTTGTGGAAGCGTCATGCTGTGTATGAGTCTCGACCTCGTGCTGTTATTGTTACTTTGGGAAATAAGTTGTACGGGATACCAGAGGTACCACCTCCTGCCGCTATCTCTTTGGTTACTGCAAAACAATGTAGTAAGCTCATTTCCCAAACCAGGAAATTCGTTTTCCTGATGATCCGCCCCCAGGGCAAGAAGAAGACTGTGGCCACGACCTCCAGACAGGGCCCCTCTGCACGACGACAACAAATGGATAAGGTCGTGGAGGAGTACGGGGACATCTTCACCTCACCCACGGGGGTTCCTCTGCACTGCCAGGTCAAGCACCCGATTGATCTGACCCCAGGTGCGCCGCTACCCAATGGACCGATCTATCGACGCTCTGTTCTGGAAAATGATGAAATCAAGAGGCAGATTCAGGAGCTGTTGCAGAAAGGTCACATCAGACCAAGTTCATCGCCCTGTGGGAGCCCGATCGTGTTGGTACAAAAGAAGGATGGGACGTGGAGACTCTGTATTGACTATCGGGCGCTGAACAAGATCACTGTCCGGAATAGGTACCCAATCCCACGAATTGATGACCTTCTAGACCAACTCAAAGGTGCAAAATATTTCAGCAAGATCGACCTGAAGTCTGGGTATCACCGGGTACCAATTGAACCCTCCGATGTGTGGAAGACTGCCTTCAAAGCCAAGGAAGGCCTTTTTGAATGGCTGGTCATGCCTTTCGGGTTGACGAATGCTCCCGCCACCTTCATGAGGATGATGGATGACATCTTGCGGCCATTCACCAACTCATTTGTAGTGGTTTACTTGGATGACATTCTGATCTTCAGCCAGACTTGGGAAGAGCACCTTCACCACATCCGACAAGTCCTCCAAACACTGCGGCAACACAAGTTGTGTGCCAATTTGGAGAAGTGCACTTTGGGCATGACCCAGGTTCAATATCTGGGATACATTATTGATGAAAGAGGGGTGCATGTGGATCCAGCCAAGATCCAAGTCATTCGGGATTGGCCAGCCCCAACCACTATAACAGAGCTTCGCAGCTTTCTGGGTCTTGCTAATTTCTACCGTAGATTCGTGTTGGGATTCTCTCATATCACTTGGCCCTTGAGTCAAGTCACCAAAGGAGGAGCGAGAGAAAAATTCTTTTGGTCGGAACCTCAATAGAAGGCGTTCAAAGAATTGAAAAATCGCCTCTGTTCTGCCCCAGTGCTCACCTTACCAGACTTGCAGCAGCCATTTGAGATCGAGACAGATGCCTCTGACTATGCTATTGGGGCAGTTCTTACTCAACAGGGACATCCAGTGGCATATCGCAGTGAGACATTGTCTGAGACAGTTCGCAAGTATCCCACCTATGACAAAGAAATGTATTCCATTATGCAAGCCTATCGACAATGGAAGCATTACATTTTGGGGAAGGAAACAATCATCCACACAGACCACCGGCCCCTGCAGTTCATACAGACACAAGGGAAGTTGCAGAATGATCGCCATCAGAAGTGGTCCACATATCTGCAACAGTTTCATTTGTACATCAAGTACAAGAAGGGTAGCACCAATAATGTTGCAGACTGCCTCAGCCGACCACCGATCGTGGCGCTCACCACCGTGCTCAACTCTTGTGGGCACGAGACTTCTGATTGGCCGCTTCTCTATGAGAGTGACCCAGAATTCGACCACACTTACAAGGCACTCTTGGGGGGTACGCAAGTTCCAAATTTTCACCTCCAAGATGCACTTTTATGTCACCTGGGACACCTTTGTGTTCCTTAAAGCGAGCGTGCCAAGATGATATGGGAAGCACACTACAGTTGAGTCGCTGGGCATTTCGGGGTCGAGAAAACAGTAGCAATACTACAGAAGTATTTCTATTGGCCGAACCTTCGAAAGGATGTCGGGAAGCACATCAGATCCTGCACTGCTTGTGCCATTGCCAAACCGACCATCAAGAAGCAAGGCCTATATACTCCTCTACCGACCCCTAGTCGACCTTGGGAATCCATCTCCATGGATTACATGTCGGGCCTACCTTCTACTAAGCAGGGAAATGACTGTGTTTTTGTGGTCATCGACAGATTCTCGAAGATGGCCATTATGGCGGCCTGCAAGAAGAATATCACAGCAGAAGCCACTGCTAAACTCTTATTTGAACGAGTGTGGGTGCACTTTGGGATCCCACAGTCTATCATATCAGATCGGGATAGCAGGTTCCTCAGCACATTTTGGTCCAGCCTCTGGTCGATGTTGGATACCAAGCTCACCAAGTCCACGGCTTTCCATCCCCAAACAGATGGCCAGACAGAGGTCGTCAACAGAATGATTGTACACATTCTGCGCATGTACAATTCAAAGCATCCACGCACATGGGACGAGAGCCTCCCTTATGTGCAACATAGTTATAACCGGGCTCTCCACAGTTCAATTGGCCATAGCCCCTTTCAGGTGGGCTTGGGATTCCAGCCACTATGTCCCATTGACGTAGCCATGCCATTTGCAGCTGCTCAGGCCAATTCAGCTCATGTCCAGTCTGAAGTTGACAAAGCCAATAGCTTCATCGAGCGCATTCAACACATCCGCCAACAGGTTCATGATATATTGGACAGAGCCAATGCCAAGTACAAGCAATGCCATGATCAACACCGGGTGCCACACAACTTCCAGGTGGGTGACAAAGTATGGCTACATTTGCATAAGGAGCGCCTCACTGGACCCCACCGCAAGCTTCACCCGCTCTGATACGGGCCGTACACCATCACCAAGGCTGTAGGGAACAATGCATTCGAGCTCAGTATTCCACCATTCCTTGGTCTGCACCCAGTCTTCAATGTGGATCGCCTTCGTCCTTACTTCCCACCTCTACTGGACACCTCGGACATTGCAGAACAACTCACACCAACTGAGTTAAATCCAGACTGCATAGAACAGGCCACCACAGATTGCATCATGGACATGCAAATCAAGAACACTCGCCAGCAGAAGATCCAACTATATCGGGTTGTCAAAGCTGGCCAACTCCTGCACCAAGAAAAGTGGTTCACCAGGGACCAAGTTCAGCAGAAATTTCCTCATCTCATGGAGGAACTTAACGCAATGGGGACCATTGCTTCCTAAGGGGGGAGGAATGATCCAGGTGGATATTGGTGGTCACCCGCCTATTCCACTTGGGGCTCCACCATTGTCTATTTCAGTTTTTCGGTTTCGGCACAGTTTACTATTTTTAGCAGTTTTTCGGGTCCTAAACTTCCGGAGCCGTTTTGAGGCCCTAAACGACGTTTTTTGGGAAAACGGAGAGCAACATGGGTCCATGGATTGATGTTGCTTGTTCCAAATTTGTAGTCCTCGGATAGATCTTTCTAACGAGGTATGGTACGCGTCAAACGGAGATCGTATGCCAAAGTTACGCCCCTGGGAAGTTGAAACACCAAATTACCCAAACGGGGCCCATAGTTTTGGCGCTTCATCTCCTAGGGTTAGGGTTTTGGCTGTTTAGGATTTCCCATTGTTTCTAAATGATAAATAGGCCCTCGAGCCTCATTGTAACTCAGGTCAGAGGCCTGTAGCCGCCACATCTCTTCTCAGAGATAGCTACCAGCGCCCTAGCTAGTTTTATTTCCATTCTGTCTGTAAGCAAATTTCAGTTCTTTGATATTAATGAAATGAAGTGTTATTTCCGCTGCATCTATGTATTTATGTTTATTCTATTGCCTTCTGTAAATGCGGATCACAATATCATTCAATCGCGTTCGAAATGGGAAAAACCGCCCACAACTCACAGGCTGTGCGACAACAGTGTCCGGTTTCCTTCAAAACCACTTAACCTGCAAACTCTATTTAAATTGCGTTTGAAGCCGGATTTCCGCCGTTTTTCAGTTTTAACTTCGATTTCTCTGGAACCTTCCTTCTCCATCTTTACACAGAAGCTAATACACATTCAAATCCTCCTCCACTCCTTTACATAGAAGTTAATTCTACACACTTCAAAATCTACACAGAAAGACCATAAATTCAATGAATTCGAACAGATGAACCCTTCAGGAA